>CM055101.1:6495617-6783131 GCA_029204225.1 Diphasiastrum complanatum
TCGAGTTTGGATGAGTGGTTCAGGTTCTTCCAAAACGTCGCCAAAATTGGGTGGTGGTTTATCGTGTGTATCCAATTCAACAATATCTTTTCCTTCAAACACGCGTCGTTTTCTTGCATTAAATTGGATCACATACCACCATCTTGGGTCTATTCGATCGGGATGGAATATAATCTACCAAAGAATTAAAAAAAATAAAGTTAGTATTATAAGATTGATATATAAATAATTGGATTGCAAATATTAATGACATTGAAATTTTAGAGTCTCACTTGTTCGCAATGTCGTGGCAATACTAAAGTGTCATGAGAGTCCATCGATATACATTTTGTTGAGTCGATTTGAAAAAACTTTGAGTTATCATTTCTAATCGTGGCATTGCTTCCATGATAGATGACCTTAAACAATTTTACGTCAAAAATAAAGTATTTGTCATTAGTCTCGTAATCGACTTCATAAATATGTTGCAATGTGCCGACATAGTCTAGGTCACCCGAAATGATATTAGGGTCTCTCGCACTATAATGACTCTCTTGTTGAAAGTTGGCCATTATACCACAATCATATGTACGACGCTTGTTGTCAACTCTCTCAACATGGTAATGGTGTCCATATGCCCACATGGCAATGCATGATGTATACTAAAACACAAAAAAAAAAAAACAAATGTGTGTAATTAGAAATACTATTCATATATTGAGTAGTACAAAAACAAAACTTTACATAAACAGTATTACACTAACCTTCCATTCACATCCGCGAACAAATTTCCATTCGAATTCGGTCACTTCTTCTCCGTTTTCGGATGCTTTTAGCATCGTATCAAAAACCCATTCACGAGAGCATTTTGAAGGTAAAGGCTCCAAAGGTTCGTTGTTCTCCAACGTCCTTCTTCGTCTTCGATTGATATTTCTTTTTCGTTTCAATGTTATGTTTCTTTCCTTTTTGGCTTCTTCATACCTTGAAATCCACTTTTCTATTTGTTCACAATTATATAATATGAATGTGTCAATTTTCTCTTTTAATTGAGGTGAAAGTCTTTTTTGCACACCATTTCCTTGTGGTACTTCACCCTTAACACGTTCATCTTCTTCTTCACACCACATTTTCGGACTTGCAGGATGCAATTGTGAGATTATTTCGGTGATATAAAACAAAGATTCATGTACAAGCCAACTTTTTGCAATGCTACCTTCTGGCCTTGCCTTTTGTCAAAACTTTCATAAAGCGCACAAGGTAGAACATCCATCTCGTGTGCCAGGTCCTGCAATTGATACTTCTTCGACCAAATGCACTAGAAGATGAACTTGTATATCCAAAAAGGAAGTTGGAAAATCTCTTTCCAACAAACATATCAATCATTTGGATTTTCATGGAATCCAATTCACTATTTTTTATTTCTTTTGAGAAAATCCACCTGCAAGATTGATAGTACATTAGGTTGCCCAATAGGGTCTTTTCACATCGGCTGCTTGTAGATCTTTACAAGCTGCGGAATTGTCTTTTATGCCAATGATGTGGTTCCATAAGGATTCACCGACGTTTTTGAATATGTGCATAGGATCCAATAGATGGTTTATCAATAAATTCCTCCAATAGGGTAATTTATGAAAAATAGACAATCGTTTCATACCATCAATGGATTCATTCCATGAAGAATTAACGTCGTGATGTTTAAGTCATTCACCATGCCATTCCGCTACTCCCATGCGTGGGGGTGGTGGTGTAGTTAGAGGATTATCTCCTCGCCCTCCAAAAAATCGCCTATTCAACCTTCGAAAAGGATCATCAAGCGGCAAGTATTTGCGATGATTTTCGTACACCACTTTTCTTAACATATTTGTGTATGTCGACCCTCCAAAAGTGGTCCACAAATATAACATGCATTGTAACCCAATGTGGTTAAACCTGCATAGTTCATAAACCAAATTAAACATAAGCTTAGTTAAATATACTCAAACGTTAAACCCTAAAACAGATTAGATTCATTGTATAGATACATGAACATTTGCTTAAACCGGGGTAGTCATGCATCGTCCACATTAAAATTCCACAAACAACGAAGTTTTGTTGTTGTAAAGTTCTCGAGATGTCGTAAGTGTGAATACCATTCCAAAGAATGCACAATTCATCGATCAAAGGTGCAAGATACACAACCATGTTCTTGGCCTTGTAATTTCGTGGAATCAATAAAGCCAATAACAAGCGTCCTGTTTTAATACTCAACCATGGAGGTATGTTGTAATCAACGAGCACAACTGGCCATGTGCACCAAGTTGACGCTTGAACGCTAAAAGAATTTACGCCATCCATAGCAAGGCCAAATCTCAAATTACGAGGTTCGTTTTTAAACTCGGGCCATTGGTCTTCAATATGTTTCCATGTAGGTGAATCACTTGGTACTCACATCACATCATCCGTAGATCGATTTTTGACATGCCAATCCATTAGTTGTGCCAAAGATTTACATCGAAATAAACGTTGCAATCGTGGGATAATTGGAAAATGTCGTAACACTTTTCGTGGCACTTTATCCCCTTGTACGTCATCTCGAAAACGTGAAGCATTACACACTGGACATTGAAGCTTTTCCGAATGCTCAGCTCTATATAGAACATGGTCTTCTGGACATGCATGTATTGTGTCGTAATCCATTCCAAGCACGGTCATCATCTTTTGTGCTTCTTTTCGTGTTTTAGGTATCACATGTTCTTTCGGAAGTATTTGATGCAACAACCTAAAAAAAGAGCAATGTGAGTTGTTAGAAAAGAAAAAAAATGAACTTAATGTAAATATGCTATAAAGTATAATAATTGTGTTATGCGTTAAGTACCCGAATAAAGATGTCACGCTATGATCACTCCATTTGTATGTTGCTTGAAGGTTTAGAATAAGAATTGACCTAGCTAGTCTCAAAGTAGATGCTCCAGGATATAGAGGAGTGTCTGCCTCCTTGCGCAATAGAATCTCGTCTTCATCCATCTCAAATTGTTTGTGATCTCCATTTTCATTAGAAGATGCATGCATATCATCATTCTCATTTGTTTCAAAGTAAGATTCAAACATGTTGTGCATTGCTTCATCGTGTTGCACCTCATCATCATAATCATTAGAATCAAGTTGATTATTCTCTTTTCTATTGTGTTTGCCTCTTCAATTTGTTTCGTTCTTTGTTTTCTCATGTCTATCAAAACTTGACGTTGATTGTAACTAAACACGGATGGATCAATTCCATGAAATGGCATTCGATGTATTCGCTACACACATGAACCAAATTTCATAAGTGACATATATAGATTGACAAAGATTATAATAAAAAACAATCATATAAAATTAACAAACCTCAACGTCTTCCAAATTCGATGGTTGACCTTCTTCTTTTTGTCCAAACTTCCACAAATGATTTTCAACAATGCGTCTTTCACGCATCTTTTTTCCATCATACTTGAGGCATGTGCACCATATTTTATTTTGAAAATAATTTCTCTACGAGAAACAAAAATCAAGTACATGTCATTTTAGCACAATATTTTAACTTATAATAACAAAGTTTTTATGAACAAAAACACATGTATGTTTATTACGTACCCTGTTAACTTGAGTATTGTCTTCATCACTAGACTGATCTTAATGTAATTTATCTCATTGTGATAAACTACATATATGCACAAGTACAAAACACAAATAACATAAAATAATTGTATGATTCTAATGTTTTAATTTTTAGATATACCTATTCTTATACATTGTCGCTTACATGATTCTTATGCCAATCTTGGTGCAGGTTCGAGCTCTACACGCATATCTCTCTCCTTTTGTTAACACATGTATGAAAGTCCCACTCCAATATGCATTAAAGTAAAAATTTCACGTTCCTCACCTTGCACAAGAGAAACAGTTTGATCCTGTAAGGATCCCCATAATGTTGGGTCTTTCTGAAGTCGTGCATGCATTCGTTGAAGCCGTGAGTTTCCGATTACGTGAACTGCTTTGTAAGCTTTGCGATAAACCTCCAAAGCATTTAAAAAATACGAAAATGATTTTTTGTCCGGTCTCACTGTTGCACACAAATATTAATTTCTCTCATCCTTACTTCGTAAAAAGAAGTTTGATCTTAATTCTTCAATTTCTCTGATATTCAGCTTTTGCAAATAGCATGATGAGCAGCAAATAATATTTCGCACCTTTCGAATCTCAGATTTTGTAATCAACTGTTTTTGATGATTTGTTAAATCAGGTGAGAATCTCAAGTCTCTCTTATATTTTTCTTTTTGTTTGGAGTTTGATCTATAAATTGAACTTGTGACACTAGTAGGTGCTTGAACTGGTTGAGAAGGTGTTGGAATTTCATGACCGGGAAATCTGGCTCCGACCCCAGAATGTTCTGGACCCTCAGAAGGCTCTCAATTTTCAACGAATATAGTCTTTTTAGATTTAACACGATGAACATCACTTTGAGAAGGTCTCCTACGAACATGAGAAAAGCTTGAATGTCGCGGATCAACAGACTTACGTGGATCTGTTAATTTACTAGAATCAGTAACTGAGTGAATTGAAGTTTTGACTCATCACTCAATGATTCAACTTGTTCAATAGAACAATGTTCAAGTTGTGCTGAGCTTGTATCTGAAGAGGAGGACGAGGTCGAAAGATTTGATACAAGCTGAGTTACAGACGTCATTTCTTGAAAAGTACTTGCTTGAGGAATTTCAGATGATGAACGAGTAAATGATGACGATGCCACATCGTTTACCAAAATATGTTCAGATTCAGGAGTGGCTTTGTAAAAAAAGCTTTCATTGAGAATGTCAGATGAAGATGTTGCACTTGTTGCAACATATTGAGTTACAACTACTGGAATAGAAGAAGTAGAACTACTTGACATCGTAACCTCAAAAAAAATTTAACTACGTACTTATGCTAAGCATAGAACCGTTCAAATAGTTAACACCACACTAAATGTGCTCCTCAAACATAACTGCAACCTATGTTGGTCATAGAACAAATAAAAATCTATGCGAACCTCAATAGACGTACACAGAAAAACCAACTAAATGCAAATGAGCAACAAGCCTAAAAAGTAACTGGTTAATAAAAAATTTCGACGGCTACCATGCCTTAAATATAGTTTGGCAGCATTCTTAGGGTTAGGGTTAGGTTTAGGGTTAGGGTTAGGGTTAGGTTTGGACTGTCCGGGCTAATACTCGAGGTCGACATGGGGTGAGGTGAGTCGCGGCAACTTGGTCCCGAAGTAAGCTGGAGGACTTGCGTGAGACGGGGGTCTCGAAAAAAAAAATTATTTAAGGACCATAGTCCAAGCATAACTCACCTCATTTGCAAATTCAGAAGCCCACATGCTGCCAGAGCAATCGCTACAACCAAGTCACGACTTTCTATAAGATTTCGCATACGCTCTCGCTTCCAGATTTCTTGACGGTAAGATTATTGTCATTTTCTAGCTTTGCTCTATGCTTAGCATGGGTAATAAATTCTTGCATTAGAAAATATTCATATTTTAATTTGTATTTATCTTCTTGCAACATGGGTAACCTATGCTCAACATAGGTGCCTGCACCAGTCCTCTTCTTTAACCTATGTTGAGCATAGGTTGTGCTCGGGTCCTTAGGAATATCCTATGCTTAGCATAGGATTCCGGCGTTATTTCTTTATTCTTACCACGGTTCGACCTATACTGAGCATAGGTTGCATCTCTGTTTCTCTTCCAACCTATGCTTAGCATAGGTTAGCAAGTAAATAGCGAAGACATCCTATGCTCAACATAGGTTGGACAAGAGCATGCGAGTAACGACCTATGCTGAGCATAGGATGTCTTCGCAATTTGTTTGCTAACCTATGCTGAGCATAGGTTGGAACAGGACCAGAGATGAAAGTTATGCTCAGCATAGGTCGAAAGGAGGTTAGAATTGAAGAATCTCACCTCCGTCCTATGCTAAGCATAAGTTGTTAGTAAGGACTCGACCACAACCTATGCTTAGCATAGGTCGCTACTCGTATTTTTTTTGTTTTACAACGCTTTGTCTCAGAAAAGTGATCCTTTTGAGATGTTTTAGTAAGAAAATAGGTTTAATTTGTAGTTTTGTTTTTTGAATTTTTTTTCACAAAAATGGCTTGTTTTATTAAAGTTTTTAGCATTTTCATTAAGATAGCGTTTTAAATTTTCCTAAAAAGTCTTTGTTTTTGCAGATTTTCAATTGTCTTTGATAATTTTCGAAATGTCAAGGATTTCTTTTAAAATTTCGGGAAAACCTCAAGATATTCCGTTAAAAGATAAGAAAATATTCATGTACTATTTCACCAAAGGGGTCAACAACACAAAGCTTTTGGAGTTTTTTATTCATTTAGCTGAGAAGCCTGGCAGAGGAGACTCGCAATTCAAAGTTCAAGGAAGATTGCTTGCTAATCAACCATATGAGGATCAAGAAGAAGATTTTGTGAACATACTTGTAAAGGAGACGGATAATTCTTGTTCTATTTTCATTCATAACGAAACTATGATAAAGATCCGACTTTGTCTGGACGAGGCCATCAAAGCCTATTTTGATAAAGCTCTAGTTACTTTGGTGAGTAATTATAAAATATATTTTTAATCATGTTTGTTTCATGCTTAGCATAGTTGTTATTAGATATAAAATTATTTAACCTTTTAGATTTAAGCTTTTAGTCATTATATTTTAAACTTGATTTTTGTTTCTGTCCAAAGCATGAAGCAATGCTTAAAAATGGTTTTAACTGCTATTGTTGAGGGAAAAGATCCGGTCTATTCATTACAGAATTCAAAAGGTGTATCTATTGGACCTCGCAAGACCGCTTCTACCACTGCTCAGGTCACAAAGCCGGCCTTTGAAAATGTTGAGGATGAAACCGTAGCCGTCCCTCATCTCAAAAAAAAAAAAGATCTCATAATATTTCTGAGACTTTCCCACTAGACCTAAGTCATGCCCAAAGACCACGGCTACACATCGCCATAAGTCCATCCCTTCTGCTGAAAGCAAAAAAGCCACCACCGAACCATCTTTGTCGCTACCTGGTGCATCCATCCGCCCATTACAAGACAATTCCGAACTTGCCAAATTAAGAGAGGATATCTATAAAACAAAAAAAATAAAAGAAACAACTTTAATTTTAGACATAAATCAGTGTGATAGGCCACTTGTCGACCCAATAACAGGAGACAGACCAATGGAAGTTAGAAAGCCTCATGAAACACATGTACATAATTTAGAAATAAAATTTAAAGATCATACACAAGCCATAGTTACTCCCTTTGTTGTTTTGGTTGATCTCAACGAATGCAACGATGTTACAAATTTTGATTTTTCTTTATTAGAGAGGATACACAGTTTACAAGCTCGAAAACAATAATCTCAAGAGTATTCCCATATTCCAAGCTTTAGAACTGTGAGTGCCAATATTTTTTAGGTATTTTAGTGGTTGTGTATCTAATGATTTTATTTTAAATAGGATTATTATATAATATAAGCTAATTTTAAGTTATTTATAAAAATCTACTGACCAAATTTTTGTAGCTTCAATTATTTTTTTGCAAAATACAACATTTTTTTACCACTACAATATATTTATTTAAAGTATTTTAAATTTGGATACTTTTTTAAAAAAAATTATTAAATTAAAAAAAAAAAAGGTCTTCAAGTCATTTCTCTTTTTTTGGTCATCATGTTTTTTGTGCAATGTGAGGGTGGCAATGATACGCACCACCTTATTTGGTGGGCGGTGGTATTTTGCCAACCGTTAGGCCTAGGTAATTTGCTAGGCAGTTCCAACGGCGAAGGTGACTATGATGACCCCTAACGGGGTGGTGTGTTTCTACCACATACGGTAGATGACCCACTCTTCTATTTCAAAGAGGTCGGGCCAGTGACTTAAGTACACACGAAACGATTCATTCCCAAATACAGCATAAAATTGAGCTTTACAAACTAAGCACGAGATGCGCAGAGGTTTTAACCTTCGACAAGTATCAGTATACTATGAAGAGACATGACTAATATACCACCTAACTTGATTATCATTAAACAAGTCCGCATCAAGATAACAATACTCATTTAAAACTCGGAGCCTAGTCAAATCCAGTTTATGCTAGGTTAGCAATGCCCACGAAATTCCAAGAGAACAACATCATAATCCCCAACCTCAGAACTTGCCAATAGAAAGATACATACTTTAGCAAGGAACTGAAAATTATACCTTATGTGGAAATAGGAGACCCGCGTGCCCTTGGACTCCCCCAAATCATGAGTTCACGCTATATCTGATTGATACCATAAGCCTTGGTACGAGGTTCGTTGGTTTTTTGGATGGTGGTATTCTTAGCTCATCTTGGCCGCGTTGGTCATTCCTTCTAACCTCTCTAGAGGTCGCATGACTTGAGATGTCGTAGCCACTGGTTGATCTGTAGTTATACTTCAGGTGGGCGTGTCCAGATGCGGCAAGCTTAGCAGGTACCGAGCTCAGGGAGCTTTAGCAAGGAGGCTGCGGATGCCAGAAGAGTGTCAATCAAGCTCTAGTGCGTTAGCGAAATCCCCGCAGAGACTCATGGAACTTTGGTGAGGATACAGCGGGTCCCAAACAGGATTCAGACAGTGAGTATGAATTCAGTAAGCCTGGCAGCACCCCAGTGAGCTAGCAGAGGTTCAACAAGATCAACTCTGATTGTACACATGATGGGCTTGGTGGACGTTACAGTTCTGGTATGAAGATGATAGTAGCCAGGTACACCTGAGTGGAGATCACGCGACATTCAACCGCCTTGATACTTTATACATATCACTCAGACAGAAAGCTAAACATTATTCATATGGGTATGTATGTCCTATGGGTCACTCAAACAATCAGTGCAAGGGGTAGCAGGAGTGTCATACTCCAAATGCCCATTTCGTAGCCCTCCCTTGGATCTGTAACAACTACATCAGAGAGGCAGCGTGCACCATAGTTTCTGATCCGATGGATCGTGTATAGTAGATTGAGGAACCACGCTTGAGCGATAGATTACATCCCACATAGCGTGGATAGCTAACAGTGATTAGATCGCATTCTCTCCGACCCCCAAATCCTTAGCGGCGACTGGCGGTGGAGGCAGCAGACGGATTCAAGAAGGATTTCCATTGGTTTCTAATCCATCTCTAATACAATAGTGGTCTTCTGATTGTCTGTCTCTGATTCGTTCTACAAGCCATTTGGATCACAGCTTGATCTCATGTGGGATGGGAGATGGTACTTCCGTATTTCTTCTATTACACACACCTCCTCTCACGTAGCATTCAACGAGCTTGGCCTCAATCTCCCACTCGTTCTACGAAAAGCTCTCATCTTTGCTTCACGTCTAAACGAATTCTCTCCCAATCCCAACAATACTATTTGCAACTCTCCTTGAATTCACGTGAACCACTCTCTACCATCAACTATTTTCTGTCTGCTTCATGCATTCTCTCATCACTTAATGTAAAGGGAGCCCACCAACTTCCCCTTCACAATGCCAAGTTTTCACTCTTCAAACCTTTTATGAAAAGTGTCCCGCTTCGAACAAGGCTCTTAGCTGTGATTTCATCACAAGTGGTACCCTTCCTCTTTTGGAAAAGATGGTTTGGGCCACTGGTACTAGGGTACCACTTGTGTGAGCCTCTTCCCTCTTTTGCACTTGTTGGTGGTGTAAATGGCAAGTACTTCACTTGCTTGTCTTTCTTAATTGAGTAGTTCTCTTTGCTACTTGTGGTCAACCCCTACCACTTTTAGGTAGGATGTTTTTTGTTAAACACTTTTGGCCTCCACTTGTATTTTCCATTTGCGTGTCTGTGGCCCATGGCTTAAGTTGTCGAGGTGATTTGTCTGTCGGGTGTCGCTTCGACTTGCACTAGAATTTGTCAATATTTTTCTGCAGTTTCCTTGACCCTGTCCCATAATGTCCGACCGTTTGTTGTGAGTTGGTTTTGCCAGTTTTTCTCGTGTGTTGTTATTGGCGAGCACTCATGACTTGGGATTTCCTTCAAGGCAACCGGTTCCCTGAAAAACACAGTAGGCAATTTTTTATTAATAAAAGTAACGGAGTACATTGAAAATTCGCTCGGCCATGCCGGCTAATATAATCGGGCCAATTCTAAGGCCGTAAACTATTATATGGGCCATTTCTAAGGCCCCAAAATTTGCTCTAGCCACATTTTGGGTGGGCCGAGACCTCTTCTTATGTGGACCGGTATATTTGACTCGGTCTGTACAAAAATTGTCTATGAAATATTTTTGACAGTTTTTCGAATGTCACTTTCTAAACTGTGTCTAGCCACTTAGGGGTGGGCTGGGACCCATTCTACGGGCAACTGTGTGCCGATTTTTCCATTAGTAGCCGGGTTTTACATGTCAATTTTTATACAAAAACTGTGAAATTGCTCTAAAAATAGCCCAATTTTTTGTGCAAAAATATTGGCTAACACTACAACATTAAGACCAAGACATATATTGTTCGTTCACGACCATTTCAAATTCAAGGAACAATGATGATCCAAATCGAACCACATTGAGGAATAGACATCAACAAGAGGCTCACTGGCCCATAGGGTGACTCGTATGTAACAAGGGGGTGGTGTCTCTTATATGAAGACACAAAAGAGGAGTATGGTATGTAGGCCCATGACAGTCCTTGAATCTTGCGGTTTGTAGCATCGAAAAAAGAAAAGGATGTTGCTACTTCGAACTCAACACTTCAAAGTAGTTACATGTGGACACTTGTTTGAATCCAAATGAACCTCATGCAACCTTTTAGAGTTATTGAGTTTGAAATAGCAGACACACTTTTCTCATTTCGATGTGGTGAACCATGAGGTTCATGAACGCCAATGGCCTGCACACCATATGCCTCTTTGGTGTCATCAATTTTAGGCAAGACACCCTATCGGCACAGACAATTCGATCGCGGAGCCAGTTAGCCCCCTTTGCATCTTCAATGGATTCATGTGTTTAGCAATATTGTTAGGGTTTAGGGTATGTGGATAGTTATAGATGGAAAACTAATTTATATGTTGGTATTGCCCTTGTAGCTTTGACTCAATACCTATAATAGCTCGGACTATGAAACGGGAACCACACACGCATGAATAAATTAAGATCTAACAAGTCATGAAACATGAACGAATGGCATCACACACGCATGCGCACAAGCACACACAAACGCAAATGCACACTCTAAACACTAAAACCTAAACACACATGAGGAGAAAAAAAAATAAGAAAATAGTAGAGTGCTAATAAAAACTCCCGAACCGTACAGTTATATCCTATTCCAGAATGTCGCCACATGCTCCCTCCCTACGACATTTGGGCTTTCTCGTGAAACTTATCATCCAACAAAAAATATTTGAACCATGCCTCTATCGGAAGAAAACAAGGGCTACACACCTTTCTAGAATTGGGAGTATTAGTTACCTTTAACTCTTTCATGATATCTCTCTCTCTCTCTCTCCAAATCCCTCACTCTCTATTTCTAAGCATGAAACATAACCAATACACAACACATAAATTATGATCCTACAAATTAAAATAACATGAATAGATTAAGATCCTATAAATCAAAGCAGCATGAACTAGTAAGCATGAAACATAAATCAAAATTTTGCATTAGAGAAAATTTGGCTTTGGAAAGGGCCCTATAAGGATTGCCAAGTAGGATGACAATTTTTTAGCAATGTAAAATACAAAAATAAAATTTTTTTCTGCCCGTAGTCCTACCCACACAGTCCATATTATGTGCATAATATAGTTCATGGCTGTAAAAAATCATAACTTTTGAACGGCAGCTTGGATTGAGACAATTATGGTGCCATTAGAAAGCCTCGACAAGAGCTTTTCAATGACACTCAACATGACCCAGTTCCTAGCTACGGTGAAGAAGTTATGGCCAGTCAAAGTTTTGGTCGGTCAACACCTGGTCAACCCGATGTTTCTTTCAAGTGCAGTTGACCAATTTGACTGGGATATCGGGTTGACCAAATGTTGACCGACCAAAACTTTGACTGGACATAACTTCTTCACCATAGTTTGAAACTTGGTCATATTGGATGTCATTGAAAAGCTTTTGTCGAGGGCTTTCTAATGGCACCATAATCGTCTCAATTCGAGTTGTTGTTCAAAAGTTACATTGTTTTTGCTGAGTTGCATACTATACTACAGATAAAATGGCTTATTTACGGGCTGCCCTTGATGCAAAATTACAGTTCTTTTGAAAAGAAAAGAAAATCAATTTGAAGGAGCTACATTACGTAAATTTCAAATTTGAGTGTTTTGATTGGACCATGTGAAAGAAATTTTTGAAAAAAAATAAATAAAAAGTATCTTTTTCAAAGGCCCCTTTGGTGCTCAAATTTTTTCTAGTGCGAATTAGGGTAGCATGAACTGGTAATCACGAAACATAAACAAATGGCATCACACACGCACACGACACTCTAAACTCTAAAACCTAAACGCACATGAGAAAAAAAAAAAAAAACATAGTAGAGTGCTAATCCAAACTCCCGCGTATAGTTATATCCTATTTCAAAATATCACCACATGCTCCCTCTCTACGGTGTTTGGGCTTTCTTGTGGAACTTATCGTCCAACAAAAAACATTTGAACCACGCCTTTATCGGAAGAAAACAAGGGCTACACACAGTGTTGGTTACCTTTAACTCTCTCTCTCTCTCTCTCTCTCTCTCTCTCTCTCTCTCTCTCTCTCTCTCTCTCTCTCTCCAAATCCCTCGCTCTCTATTTTTAAGCATGAAACATAACCAATCAACAACACATTATGATCCTGCAAATTAAAATAACATGAATAGATTAAGATCCTATAAATCAAAGTAACATGAACTAGTAAGCATGAAACATAAATCAAGATTAAGCAAATTAGGGTAGCATGAACTGGTAATCATGAAACATAAACGAATGGCATCACACATGCACAGGCACACTCTAAACCCTAAAACCTAAACACACACGAGGAGAAAAAAAAAAACATCGTAGAGTGCTAATCAAAACTCCCAAACCATACGGTTATATCCTATTCCAGAATGTCACCACATGCTCCCTCCCTACGACATTTGGGCTTTCTCGTGGAACTTATCATCCAACAAGAAACATTTGAACCACGTCTTTATCGGAAAAAGACAAGGGCTATACACCTTCCTAGAATTGGGGGTATTGGTCACCTTTAACTCTCTCTCTCTCTCTCTCTCTCTCTCTCTCTCTCTCTCTCTCTCTCTCTCTCTCTCTCTCTCTCTCTCTCTCCAAATCCATCACTCTCTATTTCTAAGCATGAAACATAACCAATACACAACACATAAATTATGATACTGCAAATTAAAATAACATGAATAGATTAAGATCCTATAAATCAAAGTAGCATGAACTAGTAAGCATGAAACATAAATGAATAGCATCACACACGCACACGCACACGCACACGCACACTCTAAACCTTAAAATCTAAACACACACGAGGAGAAAAAAACAAAAGAACATAGTAGAGTGCTAATCAAAACTCCTGAACCGTACGGTTATATCCTATTCCAGAATGTCACCACATGCTCCCTCCCTACAGCATTTGGGCTTTCTCGTAGAACTTATCGTCCAACAAGAAACATTTGAACCATGCCTTTATCGAAAGAAAACGAGGGTTACACACCTTCCTAATTAGGAGTGTTGGTTATCTCTCTCTCTCTCTCTCTCTCTCTCTCTCTCTCTCTCTCTCTCTCTCTCTCTCTCTCTCTCTCTCTCTCTCTCTCTCTCTCTCTCTCTCTCTCTCTCTCTCTCTCTCTCTCTCTCTCTCTCTCTCTCTATATATATATATATATATATATATATATATATATATATATATATATATATATATATATATATATATATATATCCCTTGCTCTCTATTTCTAAGCATGAAAACATAACTAATACACAAATTAGATTAGCACAAACTAGTAAGCTTGAAACATTAATTATGTATACCACAAATTTTGAGAGTGGAGATCATTTGTTTTCTTAGGCCAACTATGGAGTTCTCCAACATGTTCATAAAAACACTAGCGGAGAAGTGTCGTCATTTCAAGGACAAACGTAATCAAGAAGGTAGCATGAAGGCCTCAATGCAGTGAAAGAATCTAGAAAATGTGGTGGTGTTGAGTCAAAATGTATCAACTAGGACGAGAATTTTGTAATCTTGATATAATAGTTGAGGTGGTAATAATCTAGTATTGTTTAGACACAAATTGCCAATGTTTACCATATCTGTTTTTTAATGTAAGAGCAGAGGTCAGAATGGACCTCGGAATAAAAGATGGTATAGTACCTTGCATAGATCCAGATATACCGAGGTCTATTCCGACCTCCATTGATTCCCACCAATTATCAACAGATCCATCAATAAATGTACAGATTTGTTTCTAAAATGTGTAGATGTATTTTCATAAATCATAATGTAGAATAAAATTGAATGTATTCCTATACTGCAAAGCGTGCATCTACAACAAAAGATAGGAGATAAACATTTATGAGCAGAGGTATATAATCTAACATTCATGGGCTTGTAACAATCTAGCATATAATCTCTCTATGAATTGTGAAAAATGTATGAGCAGAGGTTGGAATGGACCTCGGAATAACAGATGGTATACTATCTTAAACAGATCCAGATATTCCGAGGTCTGTTATGACCTCCACTAATTCTCACCCCAGTTGAAAGATGTACCCATTATCAACAGATTCATCAATAAAAGTATAGATTTCTTTCTAGGATGTGCATGTATGTTTTCATGAATCCTAATGAAAATAACGCTGAATGTAGTTCTACACTACAAAATGTGGATCTACAACAAAAAAATAGGAGACAAACTACTACAATACTATACAAGTACCTGGAACTGCTACTAGTTGTGTTAGTTAGCTGCTTGGATGATGCTAGAGCCAAAGAATCGGCATAAAAAACTACAAAACAATTTCATATCAAGAACCCATGTAGCAAATCCTCATGGGAAAATCATAGAACTGGTCAGGACAATTGAATAGTCTTCTAAAAAAAACACCCAAGTTTTACAAATGTATCATAAATTCACAGATCTGTCATTTGAAAGATAAAAAAAAACTGTCAACAGAGGTCGGAACAGACGTCAGAATAGACACTGGTATGCTGCTAGAACTAGCATGATTTATTTTGAGCTCCATTTTGACCTTGAAAGTACCTCGGGAAGCTGCTATGATTATCTACTTGAAATGCTATGATGAATATTGGTCCAATATCCAATAATGAAATCTACAAACAAAAACCAATTTATTTAGTTTAGTATCACAAAAAAAATAGTTGTAACAAATTAATTCTAGAAAAAAGGCAACAAACATCCATATGCAATCCAGCATATCCACCATTGGATCGCCAGCCTCTTCGTGTTTCGTGTCTTCAGATATTCGAGTTTTGCGAACAAGTTCGTCAGTCGAGGGGCCGCAAGCTAGCAAGGCTTTGTATTCAGAAACACTTTGTTTCTTCAGCTCCCTCTCAAAGCATGGTAGCCTTATGATTCTTAGACTGTTCCTTTGCTTCTCAAAAAGTCCTTTGTCCAGACCCTTTGTGAAGATGTCAGCAACCATATCTTTCGTTCCGATGAAGGTGGTCTGCATCATCTTCTTCTCAATCAGATCTCTGATCAAGTGATACTTGATCGCAATGTGCTTCGTCCTGGAATGGAAAACGAGATCCTTCGTGAGGTGTACTGCAGAGGTGTTGTCCATCTGCAAGATCAGTGGCTCGTTCCTTGTTTCGCCCAATTCGTCCAGGAACTGCCTTAGCCAAATTATTTCATTGGCCATCTTTGCTGCTGCTACGTACTCTGCTTCGCAGGACGACTGGGCTACAATGGTCTACTTCTTGCTGACCCAGAGAACTGCTGCTCCTGATGAAATGGTGCATCCTCTTGAGACGCTTTTACAGTCGTCCTTGAGAGATGCCTAGCTAGCGTCACTATAGGAAAGTATCCTGAAATCTGCACCACGACAATAACACAAGCCATAATCCCTCATTAATTGAAGATATTGCAAAATTCATTTTGCAATCTTCCAATGTGTCGAGCCTGGATTCGTGCAGAATTGGCTCATCCTGAATACTGCATAAGCAATATCAGGATGTGTGTTGTCTTCAAGGTACATCAGTAAACCTATCAGCCTTCTGTAGGGAGTGAGCTACATCTGTTATCTTTCTTCTTTAGTCTTTGGATAGTCGTCATTTGTTAGCACTGTTTTTGCAAGCATTGGGGTGTTCGCTCCTTTGCAGTTCAGCATCCCAAAATCCTCTAGGATCTTCTGGGTGTATCTGGACTGGTGAAGGTATAACTTGCCTTTCTCATAGTCTCTTTCAATTTGTAAGCCTAGGTAACACCTAGCTTCTCCCAGATCCACTATCTCAAAATGTTTCGAGATGTCTGTCTTTACTTCAGCAATTAGCTGCTCACTCCTACAAAGTATCAGAGTGTCGTCCACATATACATCCACTATGATGATCTGCCCATTTGTAACTCTGACATACACATTGGAGTCAGCCAACAGAGGCTTGAATCCCAATGATTTTAGGTCTTGATCCTTCTTCTTATACCATTGTTGGTCTGATTGCTTCAGATCGTAGATGTTTCTATGCATTTTGCATACATAGTCAGGAAGGGAATTCGAGACAAATCCTGGGGGTTGATCCATGTAGACCTCTTCGTTTAATTTGCCATGCAAGAAGGTTGTCTTCTCGTCCAGAATGTGGATCCTGAGGTCATAAGCTGCTGCATATGCAAACAACAATCGTAGGGACGAATGTTTGATGACAGGAGAGAAGGTTTCAGAATAGTCAATACCGTATCTCTGAGAGAAACCCTTCGCCACCAGTCTTGTCTTGTATTTTGTCACACTCTCGTCTGGTCCACATTTGAGTTTGAAAACCCATTTGCATTTGATAGTCTTGCGCTTATGAGGTAATGGCTCCAACATCCATACCTGGTTTTTCCTCATGGACTCCATCTCTTCGTTCATGGCTTGGATCTATTTGTTGTCCTTTTCTGGACCTTATGTCGCCTCCTCGAATGTCTGTGGTTCGCCACTGAACCCGCAGAAATCTTCTGATGTGAAAGCTGAGCTGCTTGGCACAAATATTGTTGGAGCTCTTTGTGGTCTTATCGACCTTCTGGGAGATCCTCCCGGAAAAGCTATGCCTTTGCCCTTGTCTGCTCTGCTTAGTCCGGAACCATCTTGGTTTACAAAAACTGTGGTGGTAGGCTGCCTCTTGAATCTCTAATGGGAGACGACTCTAAAATCTTCGTTTTTGTATTCTTCCTTTGCTCCCTTTAACGTTGGCGGTAGGTCATAGTACTGTCTTTCCAGAACTTCATAGCTAACAAGGTTTTCGTTGGCCATTGACCTGCTCTCGTCGAATTTGACATCCCTCACTGATTCTGTAGTATGACGAATTATTGTTATAACCTACCAGAAACCCTTGCTCGGCTTTCTCATCAAGCTTCTTGCAAAGCTTATCAGGAATATGTGCATATGTTGTACAGCCAAATATTCTTACGTGAGACAGGTTGGGCTTTCTACCCCACCATAGCTCATGTGGTGTCGTGTGAGGAACACCAGATTTACCTGTCTTGTTCTGGATGTATGTGGCTGTAGCTACTGCTTCAGCCCACAGTGCCCTTGGAGCCTTCGAATAGGCCATCATGCATCTGGCTGCTTCCATTAGGGTCATGTTCTTTCGTTCAGCACCACCATTGTGCTGCGGTGTGTAGGCTGCAGTTCTTCTGTGAATGATGCCATGATCATTGCATAAATTAATGAAGCGATTCGAGATATATTCGCCACCTCGATCTATTCTAATTTGCTTCACCTTGCTACCTGTGCATCTCTCAGTCCAATTCACATATTCTATGAATTTGTCGAGTGCTTCAGATTTATTCTGAATAGAATACACTCTGGCAAACTTGCTATAATCATCAATGAAGGTTATATAATATTTTGAACCTCCTACTGAGATCACGTTGAATGGACCACAGATGTCAGAGTGCACCAGCTCTAGAATCTTTGTTGTTCTGTAGGAGTCTTTGACGAATGGTGTGCGTGATATCTTGCCTTTCAAACATGCATCACAGATGGCCGAATTGGTTGCATTCGAGATGTTGACCCCTATTATTGCTCTATGATGAGTTGCCTGGTAGAGTGCCATTGAGTTCATGTGGCAGAGTCTTCTGTGCCACATAGTGTCTGGCGAGTCGTCATGAGTCTGATGCACCTGATCTGCAAATAGGCATACCTTCAGATGATATAGATTCTCTTTTCTTCTACCTTGAGCAATGAGTGTGCTGGTGTTGGCATCAATCATGTTGCATGCTTCGTTAGAAAACGTCATACGCATCCTTGCATCTGCTATTCTTGCTACAAAGAGCAAGTCTTGTTGTAGAGTTGGCACGAATAGAACGTCTTCGAGTCATCTATCTCTGTCGTTGGTGTTGAGCCAGAGTGAACCAATACCGTTCACTTGATGTTTGGATCCATCTCCAAAAACTATGAATCTTGAGGGATCTGCACTTCTGAAATCAGACATGATTCGTCTTGATGTCACGAAGTGCGAGGTGGCTCCTGAATCCATGATCACCTCATGTGTGTCATACGTTGATGCTACACACACATCTTCACAGATGTAGGCGGTCGAACAATTTTTGTTCGTTCTTTCTTCGCCCATCTTTGAGCTCTCGGGCTCCTCGACATAGGAAGAACTATTATCGTTCTCCTGTCTATTATGTGCTGATCTGTTTCTTGGGTTCTGGCGGCAATCCATGGCTGCATGACCCTTTTTATGGCAATGGATACACTCAATCTTGCAATTGAGCCAGCAGGTATCTACTGTATGCCTGTCTCTTCTGCATCTCGTGCAGGTCTTCTTGTCGGCATCTTGTCGTTTCGACCTTCCTTTGGTCTTCTAGTTGCTTTCGCTGGTCCCCCTCTGCTTGTTGGTCATGATCCTGCCTCTGATTCGACTCCCTCTTAGGCTTGAGCTATTTCTTTGATTTTTCTTTGTTGTCATAGAGTGTCTAGTCAGAATCATCTTTGTGATCAAGATGCTCTCTGGCCTCGACTTCCTCTCGAATCTCGACAATCGCTTTTCGAGGTTCGTGGTAGGATCTTTTGCAAGGAAGGTTCGTGTCATTTGGAAAGATCTGGGCAATGATCTCAACAGATATGTGAGCTGCTTCTCAGTTGATACTGCATTTTCTACTCCTGAGTTGTGTAGTGATAGAAATAGATCCTTCATCTTTCTCACAAAATATGTGAGGTCTTTTCCATCCCACTACGATTCGTCAACAGATCTTCCAGCATCATAATCTGACTTCTTGATTTCGCCTGAAATCTTGTGAGTAGTGTATCCCACATCTCCTTAGCTTTGGAGAGTGTAGCCTGGTCAAGTGTAAGACTATCTTCACACATTTAGATTTTGCAATGATATAAAACTCTCGTTCATGTTTAAAATATGACATTTTGCGGTATTCAACAAAGTCTCAGCTTGAATTCTTCGAAAATCCAAAGCTCTACAATAACCAAGAAGATTGTGCGTATCCTACGCAACAAATCTTAATAAACTATGTACAACAGAAAACTAAGGAGGAACATTTGTGAATGGATTGGGTGGATACAAATCACCTTTTACCCAGAGGTCGATATTTTTTCTGCCTTCTAATCTCCAACAATGCATCTCATGTGGGCTTAATGCAATACCCCATGCAACTTTGCTTGTGGAATACTCCTTATTTAATTTCACATGCAAGTGATATTTTGTTGTCATTGTGAAAATGCCTAAGTTAAAAGAAACAGAAATGGCAAACCTTTTGATGTCCTCTAAACAGATGAGCTTAATAAACAAATTTGCATAATGATGGGTTTAGATTTCCATGTGAAATGAACATAGTGTAAGGTTATTAGACAAATTTTCAAATTCAAATTGCATATGGGACTTTATTGATGCCTATAGTATTGTCTCATACCAAGGACCCTTGTAACTTACCTACTAGAGTTTATCCAAAAAACCTACAAAAGTCTATGGAAATGGGTCCTAAAACTAGCCTTAACTCAAGCCCACTCTATATGTTAACCCAAGGTAAAGGTGCCACATAGTTTTGATTAGAGCTGTAGCCGCCATGAGCTATGGAGGATAATATGCATAATTTGTGGAAGACCCATGGGCAGAAAACATGTGCATGAACCATTGACCATCAAACCTGCGAGTGAGTGTGATGTGAGAACCTGTGAATCCAAAGAGAGAAGCGCAGGCAGAAAGCATCTATGGGCGTTTGAGAAACACTTGTCTGAGGGAGACATAAGAATCCATTGAGAATGGATACATTCTGAATTCCTATGCTATTTGATAACACCCATGGAAGAGGAAGAGATTGTAATCGAATTGACCCATTGAAGATTGAGTAATCTGACCAATTGACAATAGTTCACAGCCCATGATTGCATGGCAATTAGCCTTGCTAGCTTGTGGCCCCTCGACTGACGAACATGTTAGCGAAACTAGAATATTTGAAGACACGAAACACAAAGAGTTTCGCGAACATGAAAGTCAACGAAGACGAAGACCAACATGTTCGCGAACTCGAACATCCGAAGACGTGAAACACGAAGAGTTTCACGAACACAAACGAGATTTCCTTGCGGTCCTATACGAGAGAAAGGAAAACGAGGTAAACGAAACCAACGATGGAACTGAAACCGTTTTGTCCTTGCGCTCCAAGGAGTACCACCAGAGATCACGCAAGTACCAGAAGTATAGAGATCTGACCTGATGGCATGACGTCAGTAGATACTCCCTAGGTCATGGCTAAACTGCCACTCTTGTAATTCTCTGGTTAGTTGTAGATGGTTAATCACTCTAATCTTAGATTTGCATAGAGAGACTGTATTTACTGAATAACACTTGACATATATCAATAGGATACACAATGTGTAACTATGTAAGAAAGAAGAACAAGAAGTAGTCTGATGCTACCAAGCAATCAAGATGAAAAACAGACAGAAGTTCCGTCTGCGTGCGAAAAGACAATTCTGTCTAGGATCAAAAGATCTGATTGTCTACTAGTAAAGCGAGACTAATACTCGTGAGAGAACTGTGATTTTCTCACGCCAACGCAGTGTGTGGATTTGCATGCAGTGTCCTGAAGAAATCAGAGAAAATCAATATAGATTATTTTTTGCTTGTGTCTGATCTTGAATGTCGAATGCTTTTGCTGTTTATTTTAATATCTCTGAGTTTTCTTGTTGAATTCTGCACCTTGGTTGAAATGAAGTCAAATCCTATATAATTTTTATGAACGTAGATCAGTAGTACCTGACTACCCTCTGGAGGATTGTAGGAGTGTTTCAGCTGGCAGTGCGCAGCGAACACATCTGAACTCCATCCGAATCTCGAAAGAGAGTCGCGAATGTCTTCATGAAATTTTTCTTCTCACAATTCTCATCATTCATATCGGAGCACCGCTCGACTCCCAACAGTGGTATCAGAGCGATGACTTGATTCTCTTCAGTGGTATTAGAGCCACCTTGTCATATTCTGACATAGCCGAGAAGCTAGCAGATCCAGGAGGCCAAGCATTCAGACAATCAACCAAACGACAAAAAAAAAAAAAAAGACTTCAAGAAGCAATGGCTTCAATCAACACCATGCAGAACAAGATCTGCACTATACTTAATTCTTCAAAATATAACATTCTAGCCTGGAAATTTAAGACATCTTTGATACTCAAGGGCGAAGGACTCTTCCCCTGGGTGGATGGCACAGAAGAAATGCCTACGACAACAGGCAATGAGCTACGCGAATGGAAGGAGAAAAACGACAAGGCAGTAGCCTTGCTATCATCTTCCATACATTGGTTGAAGAAGTAACAAGTCTTTAAAAAAAATTGAAGAATTGGAATATTCAAATAGTTCTCTTCAAAAGACAATATATCAAAAAGGGCCCCTGTCAAATGTAAAAGTCAACATAAAATGTAAGTGACTAAATGAGTCAAGTATTCCAAAAACTTTCCTCCTACTTTTGCATCAAGGAGGCAAGTTTCCTGCTACTCATATTTTTAGCCAATTTTTAGACTTTTGGCTTCCTTCTTGTTTCAAACTCAATCGGTAAACTTTAAAACCAGTCGGCTGGTTGTAGGACTTCGACGGTTCATTGTGAGCACTGGTCCAAGGAAAGTAAATTTTCATTCTTTACGTGAAATTGCTAATTTAGGGCCATTTGACCTCCTTCAAAGGCCATTTGAAAGTGATTCTTTTTTCTCTTTGACATCACGGTAATGCATAGAAATCGGGCCTTCTCAAAGATGAAAATCACACTGAAAAAAAACAAAAAACAAAACGTATTCTAAAGACCAAAATTTTTATTTTGTTCGTCTAAAATCATGAGTTTTAGTCGTTTCACTTCATCAGAAGGCCAAAAAGAGCGTTTGGGAGACAAAATAAATAAATAATGTATCTCGAAGGCTAAATTTTCATTTTTTTCATCCGAAATCGCGATTTTTGGCTGTTTCAATTTATCAAAAGGCCAAAAAAAGCCTTTTGAAGCCATTTAGAAAAAAAAAAAAAAAAAAACACGCAAAGGCGTGGATTTGGCTAAAAATTTGGCTCCAAAAGCCTTTTTTGGGCATTTTGATAAATTGAAATGGCCAAAAATTGTGATTTCGGACAAAAAATAAATAAAAAAATAGCCTCCAGGCAAGATATGTTTTTTTTTTCGGCTCCCAAATCTTTTTGGCCTTCTGATGAAGTGAAACGGCTAAAAATCATGCTTTCGAGCGAACAAAATGAAAATTTTGCCTCCTAGATACGTTTTGGTTGTTTTTTTTGGGCATGATTTTCATCCTTGAGAAGACTTGATTTTTGTGCCTTACCGTGATTTCAAAGAGAGAGAGAAAAAAAAGAACCACTTTAAGATACAGTAGGCTGAAAATTTGGGTTGTTTAACCAATATTTACACTTCTACTTAAAACTACATTTCTATCTATAGAAAGAATTTTTTCATAATATCTCAGTTATTTCAAAATTAATAAATGTACATATTATATCTAGATTGCAATGCTAATCATTTCTAGTGTTACTTGAACTTAAGTTCATCATTAAAACGACATAATTACATTATGACAGTAAACATTAGATCAACAAAGAGTGATAGTAATGATAGAATTAGAGAGACTATTTGTTATGTAGCGAATATAATCAAAGGGGGATAGCGAGAATGAGCAAGAGTTAAAGAACGCCTAGAGAGACTAGAGAGAGAGAGAGAGAGAGAGAGAGAGAGAGAGTCAACGGTGTGCACACGTGTGGTTGTAAGAAAATGTCGTTTTTTTGGCCTTTTGATGAATTGAAACGGCCAAAAATCACGATTTCGGATGAAAAAAATCAAAAAAATAGCCATACGTTTTTTTTTTTTTTTTGGCTCCCAAATGCTCTTTTTGACCTTCAGATGAAGTGAAACGGCTAAAAATCACGATTTCGAACGAACAAAATGAAAATTTTGCCTCGTAGATACGTTTTGGTTTGTTTTTTTGGGGATGATTTTCATTCTTGAGAAGACCTGATTTCTGTGCCTTACCGTGATTTCAAAGAGAGAAAAAAGAACCGCTTTAAGATACAATAGGCTGAAAATTTGGGCTGTTTGACCAAATATTTACACTTTGCTTAAAATTATATTTCTATCTATAAAAAGAATATTTTCATAATATCTCGGTTATTTTCAAAATTAATATATGTACATATTATATCTAGATTGCAATGCTAATCATTTATAGTGCTACTTGAACTTAAGTTCATCATTGAAAATACATAATTACATTATGATAGTAAACATTTAACCAAGAAAAAGTGAGAGTAATAATAGAATTAAAGAGACTATTTGTTATGTAGCGAATATAATCAAAGGGAGATAGAGAGAATGAGCAAGAGTTAAAGAACATCTAGAGAGAGACTAGAGAGAGAGAGAGAGAGAGAGTCAACGGTGTGCACACATGTGTGGTTGTAAGAAAATGTCGTTGAGAGATGGACTATAGAAAGGAATAGTTGTAGTGAAAAGTAGGTTCACAACATATGCTTGGGTAAATAGGTAAGTTCTCCCCTAGGTGAAGTCTATGTGATGGGTGTACTAGGGTGTAGTTAATGTTATATTCTAGGACTATCAAGGGTAGTTATTGCTCTTTGTAGGATTAATGTAGGGTTAACATTTAAAGTTGTACCATGTGGGTCCACAGTCTAATATTTGAATTTGCCATGTCATATGGACCATCTCACCTCATTTGTCACACTTGTATTGGTACACATGGCATCATTAACACTAATTATAATTAGTGAAGATGCCCTTTTTGCATTCAGAAAAGGCCCTAATGTTAGATTATGTGCTCAGATTTCCAATGAGGGGCGGCTGCCCTCAAGTGTCGTTTTGGCTCTCTCTTGGCAGTTGTCACATTGTGCACTTCACTCCTACTACACGCAGATAATAACGGATATATATATTAGACAATGACATGAGCATATAGACTACTTGCCCGTACTTTTCATTCTTCACCTATATACTCAAGCAACATGGGATGATGTATCCATCTCAATAGACTCCTACTTCTCTATTAAACAGACGTATGACAGACTGCATGGATACAAACGCCTCTCTTCTTTGTCATTCTAATCTCTTGATTGTTAACTTGCCATTCTCAGTCCCATGCATAAAAGACAATGCATATGCAATATTTTAGAGTCATGAACATGGATGCAATCTCAATAGTGTGCACCCATCCAAACCTAGATCCCTCCTGGAGTTTCCTCCTGGATCTAGCCCCCAAGCCATAGTGAAGAACACAAGAGAGTGGAGGAGAAACTGGCTCAAGAATCTGAATTCACAATTGGAGGATGGGTGAGTTTCCAATGGACATATTCTCTCAAGAGACTCCCCTAGGATCTCCATGCAACCTAAATTGAGTTATTGACCTCCTATTCTTGCATTAAAGTAGTCTTCATGATGCACCTACTCCTATGTCCAATTATAGGTCTGGGCCCTCATATGATTATTGATTACTTAACAAGTCAACCCCGGAATGACGAGAAATAACCAATAACCATATACACCTGGAGTGATTGGCTATCCATGTCAGGAATTAATCTGATTCCCTTATACAGGACATGGACGTAACATTCTTTCACCCTTAAATCAGTTCTATCCTTAGAACGAGTAACTAGGGAAGACCCAATTTGTATGCTTTTAACTCTTCCCATGAATCATTATTCTCAATTTGACCAACCAACCTAAGCAAGCACACAGAGAGAGAACAATTTCTCAATTGTTTAGCTATGATCCTGAGTACTCGTTCAGGGTCCAAAGGTACATTGAGCGATAAATCCTCCAAATGGAAAAAATCTTCAATACATCTAATTGTCATCATCATATAAAGTAAAGTTAATGATACACTAGATAATAGTCGATCAAACTAGAAGATTAAGTTTAAAAGCTAACAAATCAATCATTTAACTTTCACAATTATCCTGAAAATCAATCTTTAGTCTGACTTCAATATCAAATAAGTACTTAGAGATGGAATAATTCTCAAATCACTGAAGTACTATATCGACCTTTAGAAGTACACTAAGAGATAAATTTTCCTATTGGATTGGTTCTCTTTAATCTAATAACATCACCTTCATGTAACCTCAATTTACATGAATCAATGGGTGAGTTCTCACCTTACATTAGAGATCAATGTTCAAAAGTTTAAGATCCAAAACAATTATAGTCCAGGACTATCTAGAATTACTTGTAGACCTGTCATAAATGCTTCTTGGAACAAATACACATAGAATTTTTTTAGAAACTAAGGTACAAAATTTATCCCACCAAAATCTCTTAGGACAATTAACTCCACCAGTTGATCAAGAATTACTCACCATCTTAAGAATCATCATATTTCCATATAATCATCTAATGACCTTTAAGTATCAATTTATGATCCGTCAATCATAAACATTTAGAATCTTATGATTCGTTAATCATAATTTATCGGATTCTAAACCCATAATCATTTAGATACTGGAGTATATGCACAACATGCCACTTAAGAAATATAAAAAATATTCTGAAATCTTTTCCATAAGGAAAATTACTGGATTCCAAAAATATTCTTTCAACCTGATTCTTAACCAGATTATGAGTTCCAAATTCTACAATCAACCTAGTGATTAAAGACCTGAATAACATTTGTCTTTAACAATATAAACTTCATACAATCACCCAGAGCAACATCTAGAGATTACAAAGTTCTGCTGAATTTCAACTGAATTCAGTGGTTATCCTTGACATTTAGTTGGACTCTGTCATCCAATATATGAGCTCACTGGGATATAGTCAATAACTTAGGATATTTCTCCTTCAAGAAATATTCTATATCAAGAATCTCCTATACTCTAGGCACACAATTTTCATAGATGAATCTCTATGACTCACTCATCATGTGTCTTATAAGCAATATAGGTCCAAATAAACAATTCCGGTGAATTCTCTTCACATTGCTTATTTATCCAATTAACTTCTAATCAGGAGTAATCCAATTATTCAAGTCAATTGTAAATGATTCAAAAATTTTAAATGTCTAGGTGCAGATCTCAATTATACATGTATAGCACCACATTTAGATCTTCTTCCAAACCATAATTAAGTTAATGCATTATCCTTTCAACAGAAAGAGACATTAACTTGCAAGTAACTGTTCCTCACATTACTTGTTCATATGTCTATGCACTTTGACTAGTTTAAGTATACAATATAAACTCAGTACATAGGAAACACATAGTAGATCCACAAGATTAAGATGTACATAAGCAACTTATCCAACTATGTTCCTATACATAAACATAGGCTATAAACTGACAGATATCCACAATCTGCATATGCTACTCACATAACTCACTGAGAATCTTGCAACTCAGCTACAAAAGAACTCTATTTCTCATGAGTAAATAACATATCTGGGAAATCTTTGAAGTGAATAGCTCCACATCACAAGTTTTCCAATCATCTAACTCTTATTAACAAAATTTCTTCTACCAATCAGCCTACAACAAATCTTAGCATACAAACCAAGACTTGGCTAACTTATACATACATATTTGGACAAAGAGTTAAGATTAAAGCTCTATTGCATTGATCCAATCCATAACAAAATGGTACCTGGTAACAATCAGTGAACCTTAATTTAATCTTTACCATTACTACCCATATTAATGAATATCTCACAACTCTAACCCCAAAACTCCTCTAGTTCCAGATTAATCAAAATAATCACTTAAAGAGTTCCTCTATTTCAAACTGGATAGTTCTACCTTTGCACATATACAAGATTTTTTTTCCAAAACAATGCAACTGGTTGATTTCTTGAAAGACTTATTCCTATCTTTTGTTCCTCCCTTTTAAAAAGAAATTCCATAGTTTCAATTGAAAAATTTTCAGGAGACAGCATATAAGATATCAAAGATTCGAAAAATTCATTAATAAGTATCTAATACTATTACAAATTGGACTTTTTCCTCAAAATCATAGAATATCTTATCTCGAATGATAGAAATATTACCTCTCAATAATCAACTATCAAATAGAGACTAACGTTAGGGTTCATGAAACTTAAATTCCGAGCCATATTCAAAAATCTTATATGCCAAGTACAATATCATATAACTATAATAGTCCTTCAGAACAAAGTTCTATACTAGAAGGAATTGTATGAATCTCAATCCAATTGTCATGTATTAAGAAAGTTCTAAAGGTTAGAGGTCTAATAAAATAGAGACATAGATATAAGGGCTTCCATATTTTGTAATTGATGAGATACCATTTAGGGATCGATCTATATCTCATCATTCCAAAATACCCTAAACAAAAACCAATTTTCTGTTAGTATTATCATTACAACAATCACTAACCATCAGTCTACAAATCATTCTACCCAAGAAATCTCCTTTAGAATCACTGATGTCCCATACCACCAACTTTTCCTCCAAGAATCCTCTGCATCTAGATCTGTTTTGCCGAAAAAGTCAAGAAGACAATTTGGCTATCCTATACCCATATATAGGATCAAATTCACAACCAATTCCAGGATATAACTCTAACAATTGAAATCTCTCATGCTTCTTTAGTGTTACTTAAAGAATATCATTTCATATTGTACCCAACATTGACAAAACAGAATGTATCATCCAAGTATTGTCAAAATGCCATAAAAGTATTCACTAACCCAAAAGAAACATAGATCTCAACAAAACCAAATACATATTGTTTTAGATATCCAATATCTATTTCAGAATCGGTAAAAAGAACTCAATTCTTTTAACAAGTTAGAACTCTCTTGGTTGTTATAATCATTATAGAGAAATACTCTATAACTGAAAAGAATCCAAGTTACTAGATTCTTGTATGGAACACCTTTCATTTGCTTTACTTTGCAAGATCCAAATCTAATAACAGAGATGGTTCCATAAATGAATTATTAGTCTAGCCACACTTTTCCCTTAGAATCATCGAATTCACGAAATTCAAATCCACACTGGGGAAAAGGAATCCAAATTCCTAGAGGCAGTCTTCTTAAATAATTCCCAATTTTATTCTCACTTGCAATTAGTTATACTTCAAGATTTCAATGTAAATAAAATAATTGGATCATTAAGACTAGCAATCATCTACATCTCAAACTTCCACTCTTTCCCCCATCCAAAAATGGTTCAGGTTAATAAAACCCCAAGGAAAAAGCTCAATTTGGTATTGCTAAATTTAGCACTAATCACTTTGACAATTTTGATTTGTTCATTAAAGTGCCGCACTTAATTCTTGGCAAATCTTGTTATAGATCAGCATAGAAACTGTTCCACTAGATTTACATTATTCTTGGTCCTTATTGATCCCCAAAACAAGAAATGCTCCTTAATTGATAGATTCACATATTTCTTTTTGATCAATAACCAATGAATTTGAACAAATCAAAAACGTCCATGGTTTTTTCAAATTTTACGTAAACTGGGATTTTCAAACTTATCAATATGGACCTAAACTATGAAAATCAACCAAACATCGAATTGACAGTTCCACAGTTACCATCACATATTGGAAGAATTCTGAAACATCCAACATGCATCCTACATGACATGCAATGATTTCAATTAAAAAAATCAATTGTTACGTAAATTGCCAAGAAACTGGAAAATTAGCATTGGATTTTCAAAATTCATTCCCTATCCATACATTTTCATCAACAGACAATCACTACACTGAGTTACAAGCATGCATGCATAAGAACATTTTAAAATTCTTGCAAATTTTAGTTCAAAAATTGCCAAACTTCAGACAGCCATAACTTTCTCTACAGGACACCAAATCGGTTGTTGTAAAGCACCATATGGAGGGAGAGTGGGTCTACAAGGCACTTGCCACATCACCCTACCACCTAGGCTTCACACGTGCGAGCTGTAAATGGGCAAAAAAATATGTAGGAGGGCACACTTTGGAAAGGTGGTATCATCAAAAATTGCACTCCAGCCCAATAAGCCTTAGATCAGAGGTTACAAGAATTCTAGTAAGGTTCATTAGCGAGGCATAGAAGCTTCTAACAGTTCTAACAAGCAATCATAGGCTCAGATCATGCAATTGGCCTCCTTCAACAAGCAAAACTTCAACATGATGGTGTCTAATGCTCACCTAACCAAATTGGATGCATGATGGCTCAAAACAGATGCAATCCGTCATATCTTTAAGCTTGTAACAAGAACCAATAGGTTCCAACCCCCAATTGAGAGGTATTCATGCTAAAAAAATCATCAAAAATACACTATTTTTTTATGTTTTAGAGTTTAGGGTGCCTAATCCCTAGCAAACTTCATGAAAGCTCTGGGACAGCTTCATTACATCCCTGAAAGTGGTCATACCAAGTCTTGGCTGAGAATTTTGAGATCTACCCCAAAATTAGTCCAAAAAAGTTCAAAAAACCTTGTTTCTTCACCAACTTTGACCAATTTTGACCAAAATTTGTGGGGAAAATCCACAAATAAGTGCAATCAGATCCAAATACCTTAAATACATTGCATGCAAGCACTAAAATTTCTGAATCTAGTCAAACATGGTTTCTATAGCCCATTTATAGTCCAAAAACCCCAATTTTTGGTCCAAAATCACTATCTAATCAACCTTTTGACTATTCAAACATCATGCAATCATTAGATTCAATCATTAATGACTATAAAATAGCAAGTACAATCTGGAAAACGTACTACACCAGTACCTATGATCAATTTCAAGCAAAAAACTTCAATTATAGGTGAAAAGTTCACTAAAACCGTCAAAAATCCTTTGATTTCCATCAAAACCTATGGAGAAAGCCCATAATTATGATGTTTAGGCTGAAAGTACACCAAATTTAGAGAAACCACCTACTTGGAGATCAATTCCACCACCAAGAAGTAGCATGTAAGGAGAAATCCACAAAAACTGAGAAAATACAAGAAGTAGCTCCACCTTTTGATTGGTGCAAATCCATAGCTGTGATACCACTGTAAAGATCACCTTATGAAGATTTAACTAGATCCTATTACAAAACAGCCAAAAGGACACCTGTGGAGCAAAACCACTCATCCAAACCTAGATCCCTCTTGGAGTTTCCTCCTGGATCTAGCCCCTAAGCCATAGTGAAGAACACAAGAGAGGGGAGGAGAAACTGGCTCAAGAATCTGAATTCGCAATAGGAGGATGGGCGAGTTTCCAATGGACATATTCTCCTCAAGAGAGATAGAGAATATTCCCTTGGATCTCCATGCAACCTAAATTGAGTTATTGACCTCCTATTCTTGCATTAAAGTAGTCTTCACCATGCATGTGCTCCTATGTCCAATTATAGGTCTGGGCCCTCATGATTATTAATTACTTAATAGGTCAAGCCCGAAATGACGAGGCATAACCATTAACCATATAGACCTGGAATGACCGGCTATCCATGTCAGGAATTAATCTGATTCCCTTATACAGGACATGGACATAACAAATAATGTTTTCGGTTGTTTGGATAAAAGTGATAGGTTGCTTTATTGGTAAGTTCAGGTTCTAAGCATGTGTATTGTGATCACCAAGAGAATTAGCATTATTAGAGAGATAATAAGAGAGAGGAAATTTAGCAAACAGTTAAACTGGTTCAGTCTGAAGAGTATGTATGATGGTATAGTTTAAGAGTCCACATTTTGTTCTGCTCCATGGAGTCTATTTTGTCTTCCATATTGACCTTGATCCATTTGTCCTTCTCTGGACTGTCAACAGCTTCTTCATAGGTTTGTGGTTCACCTCCGAATCAAAAAAACTCTTCTGTAATAGAAGCTAAACTTTTTGGTATATATCTGACAGGTTGTCTTCTTTCCCTTGCAGATCTCCTTGGAGATGGTGCAGGTTCAATGATCGTTTTGCCTTTGTCCTTTCTATTAATAGCAAAACCATTGTGCATTGCAGGAGTTCTAGGTACACGCTGCATGTTGGTGTGCTCGTCATCTAAATTGTCACAAAGTTCATTCATACTTTGAACATATTGATCTAGATGCTCAAGATCTGCTCCCTCTGTCAATGTGGGTAGGTTGTAATACTGCTTGTTGAGAATTTCATAGCCGACTGGATCCCCATCAACCATCGTTCTTGCCTTGTCAAAACTTGACGTCTCTCACAATCTTTACTTCCTTGGTCTGAGGCATGTAGATTTTGTAGTATGAAGAATGTACATTGTAGCCTACAAAGAATCCTTGCTCCAACTTCTCATCTAGTTTCTTTTGCTTCTTGTCTGGTATGTGTGCATATGCGACACATCTGAAGATACAAACATGAGCCAAATTTGGCTTGTTGGCCCACCACACCTCATGTGGAGTAGTGTGAGAGATTCGTGAAATAGAGTTGTGATGTTGCTAGGTAGGTTGTGGTTTGTTGCGTACAAGATTGAGTGTTTCTAAAGTTAAGTGAGGTCATGGTTCTATGAATAATTTTCATGGATGACTGTCATGAAGGATAATTGAGACGCATTGTTGAGAATGAGTCATTGTCGGGTATTGATGTTCGGACCGTTGAGAGTTGATCCAGAATGGTTCTGAGTGGAGTGCCTTTAGAGAATAATCTGTGAGTGTAGAACCCTTATGCAATGCTGATGATCAAGTTCTGAAATTTTTGGGAAGAGAGGTGTTTGTAGCCATGCAGTCTGTCATACATCTATTTGATGGAGAAGTAGGAGTCTACTGATACAAATACATCATCCCATGTTGCTTGAGTATATCCGTTCAACATGCCAAATTTTCATCTTTCACCCTTTTCTCCCTTCTTTGTCATGTGTCTTGAGCATGTGGGGCCCCACCATATCATTAAAAAGGTGCCTTTTATCATGCTCACCTTTTCACTTCTCACTTTTTAACTCCTTCCATAGTTCTTTGACATTTGGAAAGCAATTGATTTTTCCCATGGATTTTCTTTTGAATATAAAATGGGTGTTCCATTGAACTACTGACACCTCAGTGGAGCTAGTCCACATGCCTGATTTTGAAGTTCATGAAGGGCTATGGATTCCATCATTCTAATTTCTTGACTATTAACTTGTTGACACGTCATGTAGATGAAATTCCCTTTTGATTTGTCAACTTCTCTTTCAAAATTTGCCAAGGTTCCAAGGTTTAAGGTGCCATTGGGCCCTATTTTTCATTTTACGTTTGTCGTTCCTTTTGTCTCTTGGGTTGCCGAGAATGCGTCCAGAACTGCATTTTTATGCCGTAAATTGTTGTATCCTCATAACCATGTCCCTGACTCCCATTTCCAAACCCAATGTTGTGAATGATCATTACGCACCGTCATGTCGATTTTCATGCCCGTTTTTCTGTTGATAGCTCAAGTGATCTGATTTTGATTTTTCAAGTTGTCGATTTTGCTTTGCATGACAGACTAGAGCAATCTTGGAGAGAAACTGACCGTTCCTGAAAAGCATAGATATTTTTGTATTAGTCAAAATATTGGTAAGTACATCAAAATTATGCTCGACATTGCCGGCATTTTTGCTGTCGGGCCACTTCTAAGGCCATCAAACTTTTGGCTGGCCCCATTTAGGCGGGCTGGGACCTACTTTTACATGGACCGGAATTTTTTGCTATGTGTTACAAAAATTATTCTATATCAAATATTTTTTAAGGTCCCCGAGACCTTTTATAAAGATCTATCATCTATTAACTATTAATGTCTCTAGCCACTTTAAAGGCGGGCTGAGACCCTTTTTTGACTCGCTACTCTGTACCGATTTTTGGTACCTGATTCATTGTGTTTGAGCATTTGTTGACTACTTCGTAATTGGTTTTTACTCGAAATTAGCCTGAGTTTTGCTATCAAAAAATCGGCTAATAGGGAGAGTATGAGAGGATTGCGTGAAGTTGAACTTCAAAACAGACATTGGATTCCAATTAATGCTAAATTTGTCAGAATGCAGTGTTATATATCAAAGTATAGGAGGTCCCATTATTGCTTTTTTGTTGTTGCAAATTATTTTTATGGCCATTAGATTCAATCGAGTTGTTTATTTCTCATATTCCAATGGCCATGTCAATTGCACAATTGCAAGTTGCCATTCCTACGACACATTAGTGCATTGAAATTTGACAGCCATCAAATCCTTTACATTCTAATGTCCATTTCAAAATGTAGTTGTCGCTATTTCAATCGCCAAAGAAATGTTTTATACAAATTTTTGTAGGAGTTAGATTGCGCTGCTTTGGACATAACCGACAAATCATAAAATTTCATGAAATAGCACATGAAGCCATATGATATGATTGAGGCAGATCTTGGATGAGGTTGGCATGAAACATGAAAATCTCATGATTATACATAGCGACAGTCAGAGTGGCATTCAACTGGCAAAGAATCCGGTGTTTCATACGAGAACCAAACACATCGAAAGTCACGATCACTTTATACGTGAGAGGCTGCTGAGTAGGAAAATTAATGTTGTTCATTGTAGTACAGATGAGCAACTAGCTGACAATTTCACTAAGCCACTCATTAGAGAAAAGCTTGATAAGTTAAGATCAAAGCTTTCTGTACTTAAAGTTTGTTAACTTTGATGCTATGTATATGGATGTATAAAAAGTAGATTCTACTTTTAGTGAGAGAGTTGGAATTAAAGTAGAACTACTGTGTTACTGGTGGGTCCTATCAGTGGATTAGGGCTAGTTGGCCTCACCACAAGGCGAGTCAATGGGACACACATCCCATCAACGGCAACCTGAGTTTCAGAAATGCAGTTGGTATGTGAGCTTGGAGAGCTCCTTCTGTCTATGTTACTGTGTTGCATGATCTGTAATCATGTTTAGAGCGCATTTTAAGTCTATCTCCTAGTGGTCATACCTTTGAAAGCCTGGAAAAATCTCATCGACCCGAGAATATGGGGTAATTAGGATGGCCCTCGGATTGGAAGCAGCTACTCACTCGCGTAAGGGCACTGTGGGCCCTTCCCCCATTGGGGATCTTTCGACGGGACCAATCCCTTGACAGAAAATCTGCCCAAAATTGGTGCATTTGTCGAGAGCTCAAACCTGGAAGGAATATTGCTTGGAAGGTAGTCGTCTACATTATCTATTGATTGGTTATCCATTTTCTAAGTCCACCATTGCTGAATGTTATCTAACTCATTAGACACCAACACCGATGCGTCTGCCGGGTGTTCGGAGCCTAAGTGCCTTGATTGTTGCTTGGAGAGAAGTTATCCCTTGTTATATGCTGTTAAATTTGATTTGCTCACCGTGGACTGTGAACAAGCGCTTTGAAGATTGACACCATGTCATTCTAATACAACATCCAGTGATTATCATTAGACATCTAGAAACTTGTACTGCTTGGAAGGTTGTTACTCGTAAATTATCTATTGACTAGTGACTGTTTGAAAAAGAGAACAGATAGATCTAGCTGTTGATCAACATACTAATGAGAAATCATGCTTTGTCCTTAGATTGCAGATACCATGACATGATGGTAGTTAGCATCGATTAAGCATTGATCCCATAATTCAAATGGATTTTATACGAGAAGAGTGACTGATAAATAATGTGGATTATAGTTGTCAGTTACTATTCTAGATAGCCAGATAGTTATGCCTACAATAATACAATAGGTCCTTCACTACGACACCGACATACTAGTGGCCCTAGCGCCCTATTCACTTCGAAACCGAGAACATTCCTTGGATATTGATATTCCTCAGTACCCTATGGAAGAAAGTCTCATATCACCAAAAAGTACCTTAGAAGAAGCTCAAGGTGAGCATAACAAGACTGACCAAATGGTGGCCAGAACTATTACCAGAGCACAATGAACAAGCACCAATCTTGTCTGATTATAACATGAGAAACCCTCCAATAGGCAGAGGGTACGAAAGTACGGGATCTCATTCGGGAATAGATGACATGAAAGGTATGTTGAAAAGCTATATGGACATGATGAACAAAAATATTTCTACTCTAGCATCTGATGTAAACTTTCTGAAAGACAATAGAACCTCATAGGACAAAGGCGTAACAACAACCTGCCCCCACCATTGGTCTGTCGGCATTGCCAAGGGAATCACCTCAATAGAATTGTCCCAATATCATATGTGGATACTACAAACGTAGTGGATACCTGGAAGACAGATGTTGTAGTAGACGTGAAATATTAAATTAAGGGAATAGAATCCCAGGAACCATCAATCATTGACCTTCGAATATAGACCATGCGACCTTCTAGAATAGTGCAGTTCTTATAGAAAGATCGCAAATACACATTGTTAGAAAAACGCAAGACAAAAGTTGAAGATAGTCGACTGCCAATAAACTTCATAGAATTAGAAACTCTTCTTCTTGAGGAATCAAAAGGACTCATGATGGTAGTAACCCGTAGTGGAACAAAGACTCAAAGACCTATTGCAATGCCAGTAGAGAATCCTAGAACGACTAATGAACCCATAGATAGCATCAAGAAGACTACTTTATTGGAATCCACACCCGCCACGTCTTCTAACCCTCAATAGAAGAAGCAAGATCTAGAGGAACAAGAAACAAGACAAGTACCTGAGTTAGAAGGAAAGAACCCCGTTCTGAAATTACCAGAAACTAGAACTTACAACAATTGGTTAGCCCCAAAAGCAGTAAAATTCAAGACACGACGACCTAGATGACAAATCGATCTGAAGAAGACTATACAAGACTTACTGGAAAACCTGGCTAACATGAGCATAGAAGTTGGGTTGTGGCAGTTAATACACATATCACCTACAGTCAAGAGAAAAGTTAAGCAACTGATCCGTTCTCCTATAACCCCGTATAGAGAACCCACCCACGATAGGAGCCCTAGATGCCAGTGCGGTGGATTGACAAGCTTGCGTCGAAAAACCTACGATGTCTTATTGTGGGTTGGGGAGATTGAGCATATGACCAAAGAAACTTTGAGTGCCAAGCTAACCAATTGAGTCAACACCATCGAATACCTAGATAAGATGGTATTGCGATGCAAAAAAACTTTGAAATTCAAGATAAAACATTCACTAACAAATAGCATGTAGATGTTTTGAGTAGATTCCTATACATATATATATATATATTGTTGATTGTTTTGGGAAAGAATGCTCATTTTGAGAATGATCTGATATGTCCATCGCAGTGGGGTGTATGGGTAGAATCCCGACCACTGTGTAGTTACATCTAAGGAGCTTAACTTCATAAATGGCATTGCCAAGTTGTATATGTTGTATATATGGACTACTTGTTGATTAACATGTATGCCAAAAAAAATGATCTGATATTTTTGGGGCTAAAAGGGGGTTCCACATATGTCAAGGTGTATGTCAAGGTGCAAGCACGCGTCAGGGTGCACTAGCCAGGGAGCTATCCCACCGGGTGCCCGCTGTTGGTGCCCGTAAAATTTTTGAATTTTGGCACCGGCCAACTCGGGTGCTGCCGAGTAGCGTCTGATGGGCTTCGAGCAGCACAAATTGGCATAGGACAAGTAGTGGGCATTGGGCACACACACACACACATGCAAAGTAATGGAGAAGTTTGGTATATATTCACTTTAAGTAATCTCACAAAAAAGTTTATGGGATAAATACTGGTTGCCCAACATGTGGCATCTGGGCAACCAGTTTTTAAAAAAAAAAAAACTGGCACACCTAAAGCGTGCCAGCACCAGTCACGGTGCTGAAAATAAGCGGAACCCTACAAGAGCCTCTAAACGTAAATTACTAAAAGCAACTCGAGGGGGAAGTAGCTATATAAATAAAGCGGAGTCGAAAGTATCCTGAGAGTGAGAGAGAGATAGAGATAGAGAGAACGCGCGAGAGAGGAAAAGCGCTAGCGCGACAATTCATGGTTGAGCGACGAACTGATAGCTGGGATCTGATCAACAATGGAGCCTGCACGACCACCTTCAGTGACCTGCAGCACTTCTACTTCTGATGAGCGTGAAGGATTGTCAAGCCAGCCGGATGGAAAAACAGTTTCTTCCCAGCTACCCCACGAAGAAGACGATCAGCTTGTGCCAATCATGCGCGCACTGGGATGGATGCCTTGGGATCCCAAAGATGGCTTTAGGGAGTATGTCATGTTCCCTACTCGTGGAAACATGCACAAAGTGAAGATTGTTAAATTCCAGAGTCCTGTACGCTTTGCAACGGTGAAGGAGAGGCAGGATGTTATCAATGACATGAGTACTTTCACAAAATCGATGCAGAAGGGATGTGATGGGTCAGAGTGGAGACTCAAATATGTCACAAAGTTTAGGTAGGTATGCTTCGCCCATGTAAGCTCGAACTAATGTTTGTTTCGTTGAAGATGAATTATAAACTTCTTATTTTGACTCAAACATTGTTACACGCGCCGAAAGCTCATATTCACCCATTGCTTCACTTTTGCAGGACTACAGAATAGAGTGCGCGTATGACGAAGCGATCAATCTGGAGCTTATTCGAGCAGTCGATAAATCATTTGGGGCTTGGAAAAATATAGCCAAGTACATAGTTGTCAACGTAAAATTCACTACCAAAATAACGATCTCAAGATCGTGAACATTGCTCGTCATCTTTTTTGTTTTTAGCTTAACCTTCATGGAGCTCGTAAATTTTCTATTTTGAATCTATGCGGTAGACTCGCTTTAGATTGCTGGACGTTACTCGTGCCACATGAACGACAGTTTTTTTTACATATGATCTTGTATGCAACTATAATCAATCTCTCTCTCCCTCTCTCTCTCTCTCTCTCTCTCTCTCTCTCTCTCTCTCTCTCCTTACATATTGCAATGTTTATAGAGTATCACTTTATAACGATATGGCATGTACCCATCAAGGGTTGATAATATCTAGAAGCATATGTTAAGGGATTTTGTGGAGCAAAGAGTCAAAAAGATGTATTAGTGAATGGTGAGGACCATTACCACAAATAATCCTGGACCCGGCCATGGGCTGCCCGGGCCTAGATTATGAATGGTAATGCTTCTTGGTTTCCAAGAGGAGGCTCGAACTTGAGACCAAATAAACCTTGGATGTCAAGCTAACCAATTGAGCCAACCTCAAGTAATTGTCCTCTCTCTCTCTCTCTCTCTCTCTCTCTCTCTCTCTCTCTCTCTCTCTCTCTCTCTCATTCATTATAGCACTTTCGTGATCTCTTTAATGTTTAAACATCATACAACAACTGAGAAACAGCGAAAAAATGTAACTACTGTAAAAAAGCAACATAAGTCATTCACAGATTACACACGATGGGCATGATGCTTCAACTCATCTATTATCAACATGAAGTTTGCAAAAAAAACTTTGAGCGATGTATGTTTCCCATATCAGCGCGTCGGCACAAGAGAGATATTATCTCTCATGAATAAACTGGTAACTAGCTACTGCTTGCTACCTTTGTATTTGTGTCTATGATAGTATCTGTCTACTACTGCATGACTCACATGCATCATAATCAGCCAACTCATCTCTCTCGTTCATCCTGTTTATATACGAACAGAGAGAAGGGAGTTTATGCTAATCATTTGATTACAAGAAACTGGTTAGCTCATTCTAACGACTTCTAGTTGTGCATCGTCGTCATCCGTGGAGTCCGTTCTCCATGCTGGTACTTCGTTGATCTCGCCAGTGCTTCGGTCGTGAAGATCCGTCGTCTTTGCAGCAGCCTTTCCAATACGGTGCATTGCGGTCGTGAAGGTTCTTTGGCAAGCAATCGTAGATAGACCGTAGCAGGGGCTTCTGTGGTGCTCGAGTAGTTCATCTCTTTAAGAGGAGAAAACCATTGTCAACCATATTCGTTGACTCTACGGTGGTGGCCTTCAGTCAGCTTCCTTCGTGGACTGTCTTCGGTTTGCTTCGTGGGTGACTGTAAGCTCTAGCTTGGCAGTTGCCTTTGGTTTACTTCACATGTGACCACAAGTTTCATCTTGTGGTGTCTTGGCGGCTTCTCGTCATGAGTCATGGTCTTCGTAAGTGTTGACCTTCGGTTTCCTTTGGTTTTCTAAAGCATCGCAATGGATTGTAGGCTGGAGTGTTGCGGTTCATTGCGGTGGGCTTCGTTGCCTTTGTTGCTTTGCTTTCGCTATTTGCCTTCGGTTCGGTTCGGTTGTGTTTTGTTGGTCTTCGTTTATAACCATAACATTGACCCTTGCGGTGCATTGAGGTTGCAGTTTTGTTTGGCTTACTTCGACTTCATAATGGATAGTATGCAGGAATTTACGATTGTCTACGGTGCCTTCGTTGAAACCGTTTGTAGGACTTAGTGGTTGCTTGTGGTGGCCTTTTTTTAAGTCGTTTTCATTGCGGTTGCAATTGTTTATAGTTTCTACCTGTGGCAATTTTCGTGTATTTCTATAGAGAAAGTCTGTTGGCCTTTCATGAGTATTTCTGTAGGTATTTATTCATAAGCTAGCAATGCTTTGTGGGTAGAAACTTTATGTTTCTTCAATAACCGACATTTGGGGCACCAAATCTCATATCCAATATGGAATAAGATAACAACTAAGAAATATGCCAATAATTAGTGGGAGTTTACTAACTCAAATATCAAAACTCATAGATGATTTATGAATGATAATTGATAGTCTATAAATGATGAAAAATGAATAATGATTGCTAAACGATAATTGATTGTTGATATTTAATAATCATAGATTTCAAATAATAAACTATATAATATATGTAATTCATGCTCTCAATATGAACCAAGAGGGGAGGGGAAATGTAGTATGGTTTTCATGATTTTTAATGGCTCAAAATACACATAATCCATCATGTTGTAACTCAAAAGTAATTGCATCTGGTTCCTATAATTTGTGTTCCTGATGAACCAAAGAGCAAATAAGAAGACACACACCCTTTTAATGCACTCTCATGAGATTGATGTTGCACAAGTTTAGGTAATTCTTACCATTTTGTTATGTTCCTTGTAATAGCAACTAAAGAGAAAAATTATATATGAGAAACATAAACATACATGACATTATGAGCAAAGCAAATGTCCTTTACGATTAATAAGGAGGCTCATTGCACAAATTCTAGTAGAACTTTTAAAGTTTGTGCTACAATGAGCTAACAATGTAGGAAAAGAGATATGTCCTAGACTTGAACTTCGTATGAGATACACATTCCACTATGTTGTTCATGTATTACCTAATACCAAGTATGACAATACCCAAAACATAAAATCTATATCCATATTGCTTTTGTCACAAATGTAAAATTTGCGTATTTCACATGTTTACTTGACTCACATGAGTGTTTTTTTTATATCACCATACAAAAAATGATTTCAATGAACAATGTATGAAAAGTTTTTGTGATGCAAGTTGGAGGTTTTTATGCTACAATCACTACAACTCCCTAAATATCATAGTTCCAGTTTCTTGAATGTGCTGAAAGAAATGTGTCAGATCTAACCACTTCAAAAAAGTGGCCAAGGATCAATCATACACACTTACTAATTGGGGCCTCCTGACTGTAGGAAAAATCTAGGCATTGGCGTTCATGGATTTCAAGGTGACACTCTCTCTAACCTAATAGGTTGTTTAAGGGGGTCCATAGTGCTTTATCTTCAACATTCTTCTAAAAGACACAATTGCAGCTTACAAGTACTCATGCATACCTTGTCCAAGCTTATCCAAGTTGGTTGTTCTACCCATCATCAAAGATATTGCATGTTTATCTCTCATCTACAAAGATGATAAGAACAATTTTTCTTGGATTTTTTCTATACCTTGTCTCATATCAACCTCGTAAGTTATGCTGATTTGAAGGGTATGTAACATGTTGCAGGAGTTACATACATGCACCCGTTACAATTTACCTAGAGAATTATTTAAGCCTGACACACATTTTCACTTATAATACTAGCATGCAAGGGCTCATTACTAGTTGCACATTGAGACGTGGACTTTGCATTTGGCATGGGACACAGTTATCATAGGAGGCTCAACTGGGCATGATTATGTTGGTAGCTCCAGTGCATGGGAATGGGTTGGTTGTGACCCTATGGATAGGCGGATTTCTTGCAAGAAATGTTGTAGGTGGCTAGGGAAAGCATTAGATCGATCAAGCGCAATTCTATGCTAACCAAAGTTGCGCTCCTCGAGTATTTGAGATCAGTGATTGGGTGTATCTTAGAATTTCAAAAGACTCTAAGACACTTCGAATGGGTCCGAAGTTATCTCCACGTAGTGTGATTGAAAAGCATTAATGCAGCTAGCAACATTCAAAAAAATGCCTATCAGAATGTTGATTTGGTCACAACAAGTAGAATCAAAACATTCATTCAGTTTGTTACCTCTAGAGGGTGCCAATATTGAGTAAGAGAGGTCGCAACAAGCACAATGAGGTGAATAATCAGTTATGGGCTGAAGAAGGTATGTTTAACAGAAAATAAGTGGATGAGGAGAGAGAGAGAGAGAGAGAGAGAGAGAGAGAGAGAGAGAGAGAGAGAGAGAGAGAGAGAGAGAGAGAGAGAGAGAGAGAGAGAGAGAGAGAGAGAGAGAGAGAGAGAGAGAGAGAGAGAGAGAGAGACAGAACAATGATTGATCATTGTTGTCTTTCATAGTGACATGGATTATGCATAGCCTCCCCTGATAAGGACTATATTAGGACTAAGCCTTTAAGTAATGAAATCAAGTACTCGGATTAAATTTTCTAATATGTGGTATTAAATTTATGTTTTAAGAAAATGCTTTTATGTATAGTTGTGATTCTTAGATCTTAGTATCATAGCTACAAGTTTCAAATTCTCCATTGCATGAAACGTTACTCTATAGGTCAATCAAGCATTTTAGAAATGTGAGAAAATTATAATTGCTTTGGCTATATTCTGAGTTTCAGTTTAAACTATAAGATTTCTCGTAAAAATTATAGAGAGTTTATTAGAATTATACTTCTCAAAAGAAAAGAAAAAAAATTGTAAGAGATTCAACACAACAGAAGTTGACAAAAATGTTACTAATCGATGCAATCACCACAGCACTTCGAGACAAGAAACATAAAATTGCTCACAGAAAACAACAACAAACTGTGTATTCACACTATATCAATCAATTACAAAAAGAACTAGCTAAATAAACTTAGGGGCATGTAAAACATCATCCCACTATCTAAAAACTAGAGAGAGAATTCAACCGTCACATATGGCAAGTAGTCATCATAGTGGTACATGTCAAGTATTGTCTTTTTAACTACGTCATCTACTCAACAGTTTACAAACTACTCATGGAATATGCCTCCATGATAGCATAGTCACTTCGAATTCAAAAGATACTAGTGTACTTGATAACGATATTACAAACAAGACATAAAAATTGTTCAGCAGCTTATACAACTCTCAAGATATCAACTCAACTCCAAGATTTAGCCTGAAGTCTTCAAACTTGTCCTTGCTTAGCGACTTCATAAATATATTAGCAACTTGTGTAGCAGTAGTACAATGAACCACATCTATATCTCTTGAACATCGCTTTTTGTGTATAAAATGATATTTTATTTCTATATGTTTTTTCCTAGCATGAAACACTAGATTTTTAGCTAGCTAGATTCCACTTTGACTATCACAAGAGATGACTGTACCTTTGGCTTGTCTTACCCCCAATTTCCTTGAGTAGCTCTCATAGCCAAACCGCACAGAACATAAGGCTTTATATTCAACTTATGTAGTGGAAAGCGATATAGTATTCTGCTTTTTGCTTGACAAAGGAAAACGGCTTTTTTGAACATCGAAAGCATAGCCAGTGGTGGATATTCTATCATTCGACTTGGCTGACTTATCAACTTAATTAACCGCTATCGTCCAACCATCAAGATTAGTCGACTTCATCGACCTCATCGACTATCAGTAGTGACACATGCGAAGCACTACGAAGAGATTGCGGTCACTGCAGTTTGAATGCCTTGTACCTTCACAACCACCGTCAAGTGACATTAACAGAGCCGCGAAGGCAACGTAAAGAGAGGGTATCTAACCAGTAGTTAAGCGCAGACTTGTCTTGTAACTTATAGTTAATCTATCTTGTAAACGCCACGTACTAGATAGAAAACATAGGATCAATTACTAGAATGGTTGGTTGCTCAGAGATGCAAAAGAGAAATTGCTATGTGTGAAGGTCTTCCAACAAGCAGAACATAGCAAGTTCGTGAGAGGAGTGTCAGGCCTCCAATGAGCAACACCGTGAATGACTCACTTGAATTAAAATCAAATTACAGAATGCTTCCAGTTCTTGCATCTCTCATTTTTTGTGTTGTTTCGTCTGATCGAATGCTTGGAAGTCTATGATCTTTAGTCGCTTGTTTGAGTCCTATAAATTTGCACATAAATCCAAATCAAAGGGAAAAAAAAAAACCATAGAAACTAAAATACATTTTCTTCAAATATCAAGGGCTAGATTCATATTCAAAGGAGGACAACAAAGATGATGATGATGATCACACATACAAGATCCTTTATCACAAAAAACCATCACAGTTACAGGACACACCAACAGCAACATCCCCACCAAAGGAATTGCCAAGGTCACAAAACTAAAGAAGAAAAGACAAAGACTGAGAAGGCCAATACAAAAAGAAAGATCAAGAAGCATGACAAGATACAGGTCGAGTCTCAACAAGTATTGGATCAAATGAAGAAGGAGATACAGAAGACTTTGGAGAGAGGACCTTTGAATCAAGTACCTTTGAATTCAAAGGAAAAGATAGGAGATGACAGTGGGCCTGCAGGATAGAGTGGGGCTCCTCACCAAGTAAGTGGTGGTCAAAGCTTGACACTACAAGGTTCTAAGGCTAAAACTGTAGTAACGATCAGTTCTTTCACTCTCCCACCAAGCCCCTAGCCAAGAGTATATTCGCATTAAAGAATACCAGTTTTTGCAAAACGAAGACAATAAGCGACAATTCTGGAAGCGAAAGTCGCAGTTCCAACTTTTTAAACCAAAGGATGTTGCGGATATGGGCGCTTTTGATGATGCAGGTCTACTCATCAATACAAATATGGCATATCTAGAGCTCTTCGTATTTACATCGATTAGGAGCAAAATTAGCTATTACTTTGCGGAAATTCAGCACAATCTGCAAGATCGACGAAAGTCAATTTGTTACAAACCCTTTTGTACATATTCTTTTTGGAAGTTTGACACTTTTGTAGCAAAAACATTATTTTTTGTACAGAATCTATATCTTAAAAGTTCTTCTATAAAATTTTCAGTTCGCTTTTGTAAAGAAATCACACTTCGAAGTGATTTAGACGAAGATGAGAAATTAACTTAGGAGCTGTTCGATGGAACATTGCTCCCTGTTAAGCTTGAAGAATTTGGCAACCTACCAATTGGCCGATATACACAATCAAAGGAAACATTGATGTTGTTCGAAGCTCAACAGAATTTGGAGTTAGCCCAAAAATTACATGCAAAATTAAATCCATCACAAACATTCATTCTTGCCTATGTAATGGTGATGTTTCTATGTGATGCTGAATTCTAATCTTTGAAGATTTGAAGGCATTCTGAAGTTCGATTTCCTGTTCTAATAAGTATTTCAACGATCACCAAATAGAAGAAATATCTCAAATGAAGTATTTAAAGGAAGGAACATATGAAGAAATATCTTTTGACCTTAACGAATATATGAAGAACCGAACGAATCACGAATGTCCTAGAAGTGAAGATTATATGTCCACGAGGACGTTTCACATTTGAGGAGGGGGATATGTGATGCCACGAATTTGCTAAATAACGAATATCAACCTTAATATGGCATGATATACTCGAATATGAAGATATGAGCTGGATAAATATAAATCATGAAGAGGCCTATGTCATTTTTCGAAAAAACTATCTTATCCGTCTGCAACAAACACTTTGTATTCAGCATTCGAATAACGTTTACATTTTGTACAGTCTTTTATGATCATTATAGAACTGTATGTATACATCTGAGATGATAGTCCTTGTCTAAGGAATTGAGTCATTAATCTGTGTTCTTGTCTATAACCAGCATAAGTTTCTAACATACTCTAAAACTATTCTAGTTCTTTAACCATAACTTCGACTTAAGTTGTTGAGGACTTTTGTCTAGAACCGAGTAGTTCACGAATAAGATTAACTAATTGTCTATTCGTATTCGAATACATCAAACATCTCTCAAATCTCTGCCGACAACTTAATCAGCCGGAGTGTAGTACTTTTGTACTACTCTGATAACATCTCACTTGTAGAACGCTTTTCATTTGATTTGATAGGGGCAAGACTGTTCTGGAATCATTATCACTACACACCCCCAATACAAGTAATACTGGCTACTTTTTAAATGTTTGTTGACAACCAGAATAACTCTCGATTCCACTTCATTCAAAATAAGTCATAGTTGTACCAAATATTTAACTTTCAAGTGCTATCCTCTTGGGGTTCGACATTAATTACTACAAAACTTATAATAACTCTGTTGGTATAGCATGACAGGAATCTGAGAGATTCAGGAAGAAATACAAGCAGCAGCAGAGAAGAGGTTAGATCAAGGCCTAGTACAGAACAAAGGCATAGCTTATTTCAACTTTGCAACCTCAGCTTGAGTGGAGAGCAGCTATGCTGAAAGATGATATGAAGCTACAAGAGTATCTGAAGGCATCGTATTGGAAAAGGATTGATCCATTTTATGTGCCAATCAGGAGAAGGGAACCATGGCCAAAAAAGTCGCCAAGTGTGGTCAATATCCATTGGTCAGTGATCCAAGAAAGACACCCCGCATGTGATGAACTTAGGGTGCAATTTCTTGAGTTTGGCATAAGTATAAGTCTAGTGCAGAGTTGGTCGTTAGAAAATGTGTTGAATATTGTAGATCTATAGCATTCCTCATAAACCTAGACTTCTACTAGGATCGAGGATTTTCACTAGTAAAGTTGAATCTGAATCTACCATTGGAAACAGAAGAAGACCACTTCATGGTGGCCCGACTCTATTACAAAGCAACATTCGTGTCGTCAAGGTATGTGACAATGATAGGAAAACTAGCACGAATTCAAATTCATCCAAGGGATAAGACACTACCTAGAAAATGATCTTTGAGGCCTTGGGCAAGGAAATGGGCTCAAGAAAAGTGACAGAGAGAAAAAGATGAGAAAAAAACACAAGGGAGGCACTCAAGCATGCAAGATTGTGAAGCTGCTGGGAGCTCTCCAATTTTGAGGATATCAACCACTTGCGGTTGTTAGATTTTAGCAATTTTCACATGGTTTAGGCAATTGTTTGGTATCTATGTGGATCCACACATGTGAGGACATGTCCACATTCAGATCCATTTTACTTAGATTTTATTTGAGTCAAATATGGAATTTCCTAAATTATAGGAGTTATCTCCTAGATTATAGGAATCTAGAAGGTCAACACAAACCACCAATGGATGATGTGGCAAATTAGATAGATCTTATCGAAAGTGTATATGGATGAGTACAATGAGCTGTCTCACACGTGCTAGAAGTACCTTGGAGAGAGATTATCATGATTATGTATTTGATCCATGATGGATCCATTGTGAAGCCAATCTTGAGAAACATTGGTTTGTGAGCAATCGTGTTTTCACTCTCTTAAGCTAATTCTTTATGAATGAATGCTTTGCATTTCTTAAGTAAACTAATTTTCTGTTAATTGTTTATTGTTCTTGCTTGGATCACTAGAAAGTGTCAAGTAGAAGCTAGAATTGGATGCTAGTTTTGATATAGATCAAGTTCCCAAGCTACCAAGCACTCTTATTGATCATTTGTAGACCAAAATGAGTCCTAAACTATGAAATTTGACATGGCATCAAAGCCAAGTCTAAGAGCTTTGATGATGATCCAAATCACTTCATTTTGCTAAAAGCATTGGTGCTAGAATCATTTTGAAGGAGGGCGACCTCAACCAATAGTTCACTTGAGAGATTGAAGCTTAGATTAGAGTACAAAGTTCAAGTACACTTCTCACACGTGTGAGAGGCGTCCGAAGTTGTACTTTCACCATATCTTAGTGATTTTTTTAAATTTGTGCTTCAAACAAGTTGTGAAGAGTGAAACTAGTGATCTGCCTTGTGAAAATCCATTAATCTCATTATAGATTTGATGTGGAATGTTGTTAGATGTTTGTTAAACCTCCAAATCATAGAGAGTGAGTTTTGAGGAAGCTAAAATCCATTCTAAATACCATAGGAAGGCATTGGCACTTCCAAGAGTCAAATATGAGTTTTTCAATTGAATAGTTTGTGTTGAATTTTATTCTTGTCTTCTTTTGAGTTTAAGATCATTGTAGATCTTGCTTCTTGAGTTAAGAGAGACTCAAGAGAGTAGCCTTGAGGCTAAATTCTGAAAAAGTGAATAGGAAAAAGTCTTGAATAGTACATTTGTTGTACTTGTTACTAGTTGGAAATGGGTTCAATTGGAGCCCTATCTTCTTGAATTTAGTGAGAGGCTAAATTCAAGTAATTATTCAATATGGAAGGTAAGGATGGAGTCACTTTTAGTGCACCAAGATTTGTATGATCTTGTCCTTGGAGAAGAGGAAGAGCCTCAAGGAGGACAAGATGTAGTGAAGTACAAGAAAAGGTCTAGGCTAGTATTACATTGCCTTAAAATGAATGTTAGTAATGAACCTCTAAAGGAAGTTTCATCTTGTAACTCAGCCAAGGAGGCTTGGAACTCCTTAAAGGGGATTTATGAACCAAGAATACCTCTAGAGTGCTTATGCTAAGGAATAGAGTTCTTCAAAGCAGTAGAGGTAGTGATGAGAGTGCTCAACAGTATGTCTTGAGGATAAAATCTCTCAATAAAGAACTTTCCATCATAAGTGAGAGTATCCAAGATGATGAGCTTGTGCAAATTATCTTAAATGGTCTTGGAGATGAGTTCTCCAATCTAGTTCAAAGCTTTGCAACGATGCAGTGGCTCGCAAACAAATTGCTTACATTCTTGTTGGCTGGCTTTCTATGGAAAATAGCATTTGCTCAGGCTTCATTTTTTTCATTGACTTGCTCTAAGGTCATCCCTTTTGTAGCAAGGTAGTAATTGTTCTTCTGGTTGTAATCTTCCTGAAATGATAGATTAGGATAACCTCCCATTCCTTGATTTTTCCAATGGTGCAAGGGGGTTGTCGATCAATGTGTTATTTTCAAGATGAGTGTACCAACTATCCTCAGTCAAGATTTTGGACATCTGAGCAGAAGGGATAGTTAGTGAGAGGGTTGCATATGTATATTCTGAGAATTTTTCTTTAATGTACAATTGTTTAATAGGTAAAAGGGCATATGAAATGAGAGAACCAATATTTACATGATTGTAAGTATGGTATGGTCTGGTTATTGGATTAGTGGAGCAAAGTATATTATTTGCTTTAACTTCTTCCAAATAATGAGAATACTTAGCTTCCCAATTTGTGTAGATTTCCCATAGATCAGGGAATAACAGCTAACTGGAGATTCTGGAAGGAATTGGATTAGGGCTAGGGACAACTTCTTTAACATCAAAAATGTGAATTGAGTCTAGCTTATTTTGATACTCATCCAGAGCTGGAAAAATATTGTTTTCAAATGTTTTTAGATATTCTAAAATATATATATATACAAAGATCTTGTAACACATGGATATAGTTAGTTTGCATATTGAACTTATTCTGAACAATGGCAAGAGTAAGGATACCTTTTTGGTGCACTATTAGTTTGGCCCAAAAAGTGTTTAGGTTAGAAAAAGCCAGGGCTTTCCCATTGTCCTTTTGTATAACCAAAAACTCTAGGTAAAAGAAGGCAATCCATTCTCCACTGGAGTTCTGGACTACAAAAAGGTGGAAGAAAAAATATTAGTTCTTGCCGGAATGTCTGAAATTTTGTCTTTATTAGTGAATACACTACCTTGTTCTTCCTCTCGACAACTCCACTGTGTGACGCTTCAACCTGCTACTGAATGATTGCTAGCGTTGCTAGTTGGTCTGCAGCAGTTGTGTCTCTAGTTGCTTTTAGTTTCACAGCATTCTCAGGATCAGTCTGCACCTCTTGATCTTTCTGGATTTGCTTAAAAACAATATCTGTCAGGATGGCCTTCTCTGATGTATCTTTAGCTGGCTCATCCATCTGCGTAGACTGGTCTTGGCGCTGGACAGGTTCTTCGTCTTCAAAATTCTAAATTTGGCTTGATTGAAACTTAGCCTCTTCTAGTTCTTCCTTCAATTTCTCATATGCAGCCATCTGGAGTTGCAAATATTACAGCCGGAAGGTCTGGATAATTATTTCTTGAATACCTTTCCAAGTTGTTGGGTCGATCCTATATCTCCCATGAGATACACAGGCTCCCAATGTGACTTCGGCGCTTATCCGCCATAGAATTGTCTCGTCGGCCTGTTTCTTATAGATTTGGTTGTCTTTCCTCAGCATGTCTGCATAATTTTGCAGCTGGGCAATAGAGTCCTGGAGCTGTCTTTGATTCGCTTCGGCACTCTCCTTATCGGTAATGGCATTGTTGAGTTTGTCGCTTAGCTCCTCGTTACTACTCTGCAAAGTAGCTACATGTCTTTCCTCCTGCAAAGAAGCCTGTAGGATCTGCATCTGCTGCTTGAGCAATAGATTTTTATTTTCAAAAGCATTGGACTACTCCTGAATTGCTTCAACTACCTCCAGCGTAGCTTCTTGTCTTCTTTTTGCTTATTTGAGGGCTATGTATTTCCTGATCAACTCTGCTTGAGCTGCTTCAAGCTCTTTGCTCTTGTGTGACAGCTCAGCCTTGATTTCCTCCAACTCTCCATTTTTCTAGATTAGGTTTGTTCGGATGGAATCGTACTTTGATCCAAGCTTCCTTGAGACTTTCTCTAGGTTGACAAAATGTTGAATGGCTGCCTGTGTCTGAGAGCAATGTACCCAAAGTCTTCAAATATAATTATTCATCGAGGACTGGTGCCTCGACATCACTTTTGCTTTCTTGCTAAATATCAAAAATTTGTTCTTCTTTTTGTGTTGGCTCCTGCTGGATATCTTCTTGGTTCTGCTCCTACTCAACAACATTTTCTATTTCTTCTTCTGTTTCTCGGCTCCTTTCTGCACTAGAAGACAGCTTATATTGTGATGACAGAGAGGACATCCTCACCGAGATCCCTTGGTGTTGGCTTGATGATGATGATGTTATCTCTATAGTGGTTGCCTTTGATGCTTGCATTTGGGAATCAGCCTCAACTGAAGGGGCTAACTCTGGTAGCACCGGTGCAATTCTGATATCTTCTTGCACAGTTAACACACCGGCATGCATACATAGAATACCAACCTGCATACCAAGCCTGGAGAACTGATTAATCTTTACTAACTTACAAAATTTTTTAAAAGCAATCTGTCCAAAAGCAATGGGTTCTATGTTCAGGCCTCTCAGCAGGTTTCCCATATTCATGTTAGAAATGGTATACTCTTGCTCCGGTAAGAAGCAAGAGCAAATCACACAAAGCTTTTGAGGATATAAGAGAGTTTATAGCCCCTTTTCTCGAGATAAGCTTCTTCCTTAAAAACTTCGCTTTTTGCTGTCCATAGGCAAACCTAAGGCACGAATCCTTCTGTAATAATGATCTTTTGATTCCGGACAATGGTGAAAATATGTCCTTTCTTCGTCTCGTTCAGATTTTGGATCAGCTCATGGCACACATCTGTAAGGATTACTGATGGATCAAATTGAAGTAGTCCTTCAATCCGTGCTCGTATAGCTGATGGTTGTATAATCGGTAAGACTGGCTTTGGGTGCATTTTGAACACAATCGCCATGACGCTCATAATAGTAAACTAGTGATGGCAGAAGAGAGCTTGATTGTAAAAATTCACGAAATCATAAAACAAGAGTGATGGAAAAGTGGTGGCGAAAAAAAACAAATCAGAAGTGTTTGAGGTTTCTGGTATATTGATGATATATCGACAAATTAGACAAATATTGAATGAAAGCGTGTCTTTCGTTTTGAAGGTACAAACTCAACAATAAAGTATCTAGTCCTACAAAACAAAAATAAATAAATAAATGAAAAATAAACAAAATACACAAATGCTTCGCTCTGTTCACAAAAGTTTAGCTCGGCATTTCTGAGTATTGAACTGCAAAAATAAAGAATATACACAATTTATGAAACAATGTACATGATATTGGAAGCGAAGACTATCGCTTTCTTCGTTAGTGTCTAGCGAAAAAATTGTCTGAGCAAAAAATATATGGGCGAAAAATGTATGGGTGAAAAATGCGAAGGTGTCGGGTTTTTTGCAAAAATATAGTGACAATGATGAAACGAAGGTGTTGGCATTTTCAGAAAAATGCAGCAAAAATATAAATGTAGCGAAAGTGTCACCTTTTTTGCACATTTTGTGAAGGTAATGGATTGAAAAAAAAAAATGTTGGTTGGATAAAATGTGAACATTGTCACAAATTTCGTTACAACACATATGGGCGAAGAATGCGAAGGTGCAAGTGTCGCAATTCGCAAACTTCGGCGGAAATTATTGGACCAAAGATGACAAGTTTTTAGAAACTAGATAAAATGTGAATAGTATCGAAAATTAGTCATAGTAGGGCTTCACCCTTGAGCCATTTACTCGAGCATCAAGTAAATGTCCTTCAAGATCGGCTAACTAAAGTGATCCATTGTTAAAAACTTCTATGACTTTGTAAGGTCCCATCCATCTGGTATGTAATTTTCTAGGAGACAACGTGTGTCTATTATCATACAGAAGCATGTAGTCCCCTCATTTAATTTTTATTTTTTTAATGGATTGGTCAAAATTTTCTTTTCTTTTATTCTGAAGTCGTTTAGTCTCTATTAATGAAAGACGACGATCCTCCTCCAGTTGCGTCAAAGATATCATTCGCTCCCAGAGACTATCGTGTTTATCCATTCGCTCTTCATTACTAATGTGAAACATCGGAACTTTGAATTTTATTGGTAATATAGAATGCATTCTACACACAAGATAGTATGGAGTCTGCCTAGTTGTGATCTTTTCAACAGTTCTGTATGCCCATAAGACAGATGGTAACTTTTGATTCCAATCAGAAGAATGCGTTTCTGTTACTTTATTCAAAATTTTACACAAAACTTTATTTGCCCGCTTCGTAAGCCCATTCGCTTTTGGATTATATGGAGTGGTTTGGCAATGTGTAATAGAAAAGTATGGCAACATGGCCTCGATGGTCTGATTAAGGAAATGGGTTTCCTTATTGCTAACGAGTTCTAAGGGACATCCATATCGTGTGATAATGTTTTGGAATAAAAACTTTGCTACAGTCTTAGCATCGTTTTTAACTATGGCTTCGGCCTCTACCATCTTGGTAGCATAGTTTGTAGCAACGAGCATGTAATGTCGACTAGTTTTATGGGTGATCGGTTTGATAGGTCCTACAAAATCTATCTCCCACTTCTCAAAAGGTGCTAAGGGAATAATTGGAGTAAGCGGCCAATGTGTCGCGAAGCTAGGTTTCCCCATCCTATGACATGCATCACATTTTTGAATGAATATTTTAACATCTCTATAGACGGTAAGCCACCAATATTTAGCATTAAGGATCTTTCTTGCAGTATTTTTAAGAGCATAGTGACCCTCGAATCTTCCTCATGTAATGCACTTATTACAGCGGTCGTCTCAGTTGGTTTTAAACATCGGCGGAGACTATCGTCAGCTCCTAATTTATACAATATTCTATTTATAATCGTATAAGGTCCTACTTTTGAAAGGGAAATAGTTTTTGCTATTTATTAAAATGTTCAAGATAAATCTGGTCCTGTAAAAAATTAATAATATCCATATTTTTCGTTTGGAGGCAGAATATATAATCAGCATTTTGATGATCCTTGTCTCTTCTTAATTCTATTTCATAATTAAACTCATCTAATAACAATACCCATCTAGATCAGGTTTATTCACTAAATGTTTCAATGTATAGTGATCTACGTGAAAGATGAAAGGGTATCCTAAAAGATAATGTCTAAATTTTTTTACTGAATAAATCATTCCTAGTGCTTCACGCTCTATAGCAGAATAGTTCTTTTCTGATGCAGCGAGTTGCCTACCCGCATAATAAATTGGGTAATCTATATTTTGGTCATCTTTCTGACTAAGCACTACACCTATTGCAAATGATAATGTATCTACATATACATGGAGCTTTTTAGCCCAATTTGGAGGTCTAACTCCAATGGCTTCTGCTAATGATTGTTTCAGTTTATCAAAAGCTCGCTGATGGTCCTGTGACCAATGGTACTCAACAGACTTTTTTAATAAACTTGTTAAAGGAGTTACTACTATGGCATAATCCTTAATTATCCTACGTGTCCTAGAAAACCTCTAAGCTCTCGTAGATTAGTTGGTTCTAATAACTCTAAAATCATTTTTACTTTTTCGATGTCGGCTTGTATACCGTCCTTCGAAATTTTATGTCTTATATTGCGTCTAATTGGTCTTTAGTTGATGAATAGACACAAAAGTCATCCATGAAAATTTCTAAAAACTTCCGTAAAACATTTTGAAAAATGTTCGTCATCATACGTTGGAATGTGGCAGGTGCATTACAAAGACCAAAGGGCATTCGCTTATACACGTACGTCCCCCAATCAGTGGTAAAAGTGGTCTTGGATCTATCTTCCTCTTTGATAAAAACTTGGTTATAACTTGAGAATCCATCTAAAAAGCTATAACGTTCATGACCAGCTACTTGGTGAAGAATAGTATCTGTATACGACAGAGGATGATAATCCTTTGTTATAGCAGCATTTAGTTTTCTAAAATCTTGGCAAAGTCTAATCTTGCTCGTCTTTTTCTTAGGTACTATAACTATTGGTGACACCCACTCAATGCTTTGAACAGGATATATAATACCCGCTCTAAGACATCTATCTAATTCGTCTTTAACTAACAAGGAATACTTTGGATTCAATCTATATTGGCGCTGCCTAACATGTATTGTTCCTTGAATAAGATCTATTCTATGTTCGCCCCATTTAACTGGCATTCCTATTAAATCGTCCATCGACCAAGCAAATATGTTTTGGTATTTATGAAGAAGTAATATATACTCTTCACGTTCCTGGTCCGATTGGTGTTTATATAAATTCAAAATTTTACCTTTATTAATTTCTATTTCTACATAATTTGTTACCATCCCTTCAGTCAGGCTTGCTCTGGTTCCACCCAAAACTTCCCTCGACTCGGATGTTGTTGGTATTTCCTCATCCTCGTCAATCTCATAACATTCTATAAAATTGATCCAAGATTCAGCTGGTCTTGCTAACTCCTCACCCCATCTCAAAAGGTGACCACCTATTGGACTGGCTATGAGAATGCCTAGAAAAAATATTTGTTTGGTAGACCAGTTTATAATAGCATCTGCTTGATATAGCTACGGTCTTCCAAATAATATTGAATACAGTGGTGTATCTACTGGGTTTATGACAAAGAAATGCATAACAAACGTCTATGTCTCTATAATTACACTAATACCTTTTAGCTCACCTACTGGTATGCATTTGGATGCGTCTGCTAAATGGATTTCATGGTAAGTAATAGGTTTTATCTGTTTTTCTAGTCCTAATTCTATAACCATTGTTTATGTTATTAAGTTGATACTGGATCCTGAGTCTATAGTATGATCTCCTATAATAGCACTAATCTCTGGGACTCCACAATCTCTTCTATCTACATATTCTACTTTACTATTGTATGCAGGTATACTTAGTGTGACAAACCTCTCCCCTTGCTCAGTCCTTATGGACTGAAGCTCTTCATCCTCCGAAGTATAGCTCGAGGATGATGTAGGTGTCACGGGGTCCGGGCAGCTCACGGGGTCCGGGCACCTCACACATTTTCAACGGAACAGAGTGTTGCGGAAAGAGTAAATAGCAAAGTTCTCGAAATTGAAATCTAAAGCAATGGAACTTTTAGCTTGCCAATATAGTTTATGAAAAAAAAACAACTCGGGAAAACTTACTGCTAGCGAGAGAGAGTTAGCGTTGATCGAAGGACGGCCGAAGGAAAGGTAGAAGCAGCAGCAGGAGAAACAAGCGCCAGTTGAAGATTTCAAGCCTTTGATGCAGCGATCGTGCCATCTCTGGCTATTTCTGGATCTGCATTTTTCCATGAAAGGGCTAAGTACTTCATATTCAGAGGAAACAGGGTCTACCTCGGGAAAATTCAGATGGTGGGTATTGTTTTCATAGTTCAACAGTTGGACGGTTTTGCCTTTCTTCCTTAGAAGATCCACGTATTCAATCTGACGATCATGGAGTATATCCTTACCTACTATCACTATCAATGTTGGAGGACTAAGGACTCAACGGCCTCCAAACGCCTTCTTACCATGTCATGAGTAATTAATAATGATGCCGAAGCGATAATGCCTCATTGTACCGCCCTGTAGCAGGTTTCACCAGCCAAAATTTGCCCCAAATTTGGCCCTACGATATCCAAATAGCGAATGTAGCCCATCACTAGGTCACCCACACTCCGCTCGATAGAATGGTGACGAAAACACCCCAAAACACGTCTCTCCCTACTTCGTGACGTCGCTCTGTCCGCTAGCTCTGAGCAGCCAGTTTCAGGGGTCATTTTGGCCCAAAGATGACCAAAATAGGTGCCTTCTAGCTAAAGATAGCCCTCTCCAAAGATTGCCCTTGCAAAATGAACTATAACTTCATATTGAAGTTTCTTAATGAAAAACCAGTGACTTTAAAAGTTGGGTCCCTTTCAGCAATTCAAAATGAAAATTTCTAATGACGTTGAAGGCCAAAATGCACTTCAAGCCCATCTCATGGCTTGACATAGATCCGACGGTCCTTCCTTTCTCTACCATTGATCTCCATAGCGCCTGATCCTGCAGTTCATCGCGTTCTTGTGAGCCGAAGCCATTTCCTCGGACCGCTATTCCCTCAAGTGCACTACGGGCTGGCTTGACTGAGGGCGCGCGACAGCCTCCTCGTGGCCTCCTCCCTCCTTCCTTCCTTGCTTGCATAGCTATGGTGGAAACATAAGATAAAAACCTCTGGTATGGATTGATCTGGTGTATGATACGTATATATATGATATTGCTTTAGAAGTTGATAGATCACAATTATAAGCAAACTTTGTATACAGATATTTTATCATTATCTAATTATGATACGTATATATATGATATTGCTTTAGAAGTTGATAGATCACAATTATAGTTCATTTTGGTAAATTGTATGAAATCATTTCCATTATCTTTCAATTTGAAATATTTAGTATGATCTCCAGTTACACATTCATAAATTCATAACTCTCTCCATATGTAGTTCATTCATAAGAGAACATGCACATTCACAGTTAATTTGATTCAATCATTGATGAAATTGCCATTATTTATCTACAAAATCTTGACCATATTTTTCAATGGTCTTGTCATGCTATAATATGTGGTTTTTGGAATATATAAATGATATATATAGCTCTAATAGTGTTTTTCAACCACTTTGAGCAATAGCTTCTCCATGTTTTTCAATGGATCAGCAACAGTAAATTTATTATGCTTGTAGAGTTCAATTATATTTATTAAGCATTGTCAATCATTCAAATTGAGAAAACTACAACTAAATTCCGTTTAACGAAATTTTTCTCAATTCTACTGCACTCTTTGGGTTTTAAAGAGCATTATACCTTTTTGGATCGTTAAGATCCGAGTTACGGATTGAAACTTATAGCCATTTGAAAATCCATAATAAGTTTAATTCTTGTAAAGCATATATAATATTCCATAAAAAGCAAATCGAATGTTTCTTTATTTTCTGTAGTTTTTACAGCAGAAGGTGAATCTGAAAATTATTAGACTGTTAAAAAAATAAGATAAAATAAAAATACCATATCCTGTATATTATGGGTCACATATTCAATATGAGCACAAAAGTCCATTCTTTATTAAAACAAATACTTATTATTCATAATAAACAGAAACTGGTCTGCATGCTTAAACAGATAATTAAACCATAAAATGATTTCACCTCAAATCCTTATGCTCTGACTTAAATTATAAGGAGGGTCCTTCAGCTAAAGTCAGGTCTTCCACAATTGGAGTCACTCTGCATGCATCTTTTCCAATAGGTTATTGCCAGACTGCCGGTTCCCATTGTTAACTTTTTCGGTCTTCTCTTTCACCAAAAATTTAGGAAGAAGAAGATATAGAAAAGGAGGGGGGGGGGGGGCTCGTATCTAGCGAGCATGGTGGCCCTTTGGCCCAATCTTCAAATGACAACAATATCAGACAAATTAGAGCTATTTTTAATACTTTACTATTTTTAGTAAGTTATAAAATAGCAATAAGCTATTTTTAGCAACACTCATAAGTGACTTTTATGGATGATAAAATCGATAGTTGCTAATTAGTTTTATTAAAATGGCAATTTCTAGCCATATTGTAATGATGAAATGTACTTGATATTATGATTAATAAAAATATGCCCAAGTACCTTTAAGGCACTGACTTAAGTTTCAAGGAAAGGTCCAAAGGCTAAGAGTCCTGCAAACAACGACAATCAAAGTTCAGTTCAATACGAAGACAACAAATCAGCGAAAATACGACAATTAAATCAATGATCGCAACAAATAATATCATTTGAAGATTAAGGATGTCCTTGAAGAATTAGGACCATGACCTTATTCGAAGAATATTGCAAAGTAAAATACAGTGACTAAGTCCGGAATCATTCGAATGATAGCTAACAAAAGTTAATAAAAAGATCTTCAACGACAATTGAAAACGTCAAGCTGCGACCAAGTAATGAAGTAACATTACTTTACAAATTAATCAATTCTTGAAAAAAAATCCAAGAGTTTGAATTGGTCAGCTACTGATAGAGTTAAAACCATGCTTCCAAAATGGCAGTTGGAATTGTAAATCAATGTAGTGTATGTCTCTACAAAAAATGAAGGACTAACACATTACAAATGTTGCAATCATAATGGGGTGAATGGGGCTGAATACCCATGATTAACACATTACAAATGTTGCAATCATAATGCCGGGGTGAATGGGGCTAAATAGCCATGATTAACGATTTTGAAGGAATTGTCTTGGTAAGGCCAAAAGGCCTTTGTATCAATATGAAAACTGGAAAACCTTATTGAACGCATTTTTCCCTTCAATGAGGTTTAGCTATGAAGAGGAGACACTTCAAATGGTAGGTGGGGCAAGTTTTCACTATGGGCTATTCCCTGCTTCTGAAATCAACCAAGTTACTATGGACATATGTTAAATGGATATGAAATTTTTCATAAGGATTGGTGAATTTGGATTCAGTGGATGGGATTCAATGGACAATGGAATATGTTGGTGTTGGTGTTTTCAACTGGGATGAAAAGGAACCGTTTTCTCTCGCACGAGCAGAAGGAGGAGGAGGATTCAGGAGGACGGATTAGTTCGTTCCAGTGTATGCTTGCTTTTGTTATGAGCAAAGAGCATTCTAGTGTTCTGGTTATGAAAAATGGCATGGATTCTTCTGCTGCATTCTCTTTCTTAATGATTTGATATTATGTTGATTGATCCTTGATAGCCCCAGCATAGAAGTAAAAACTATAGTAAATGTTTGGGTAGGATCTGAGTCGATCTCCCGTGATTCTCGGTTAGAAATCTCCTTAAGTTTCTCAAGAAGCTAAAAGAATTTTGATCAAGAATCTCCCGAAATTCATTTAGATCCTACCTAAGATCGAGACTTCAGATCTATCACAATCTTTCATTAGCGAATGGTTGCACCTCTTAGATATTGCACATTTTTATGCATTGAAGGTATTACATCCATGTCTAGTATGAGGGATTCAAAATAATTCCTGACATGGATAGTCGGTCACTCCAGTTGTATGTGGTTATTAGCTATGCCTCGTCATTTCGGGCTTGGCCAGTAAAGTAATTAATAATCATATGAGGGCCCAGATCTATAATTGGACATAGCAGTACTTGCATGGTGTTTGACTGTTGTAATGCATGAATAGGAGGTCAATTGCTATTCCAGGTTGCATGGCGATCCTAAGAGGAATATTCTTTCATCTTGGGAGAGAATATATACTAGTGGAAACTTACCCATCTACCTATTGGATTTTCTGATCCTTGTAGCCAGGAGCCCCTCCTCGCATTCATTCACCATGGCATGGGAAGTGGCTAGGGTAGTGAATAGCCATTTCTTGTTGGTTGGGTCGTTTTGCTCCACAGATGTCCCTTTTGTTGCTTGCAACAGGATCTAGTCAGATCTTCACTAGGCGGTCCTTATAGTGGTATCAGAGCAAGGGTTTGCATTTTCTATTGAATATAAAATGGGTGTTCCATTGAACTACTGACACCTCAGCAGAGCTAGTCCAAATGCCTAATCCTGAAGTTCATGAAGGGCTATGGATTCCGTCATTCTAATTTCTTGACTGTTAACTTGTCGACACGTCATGCAGATAAAATTCTCTTTTGATTTGTCAACTTCTCTTAGAAGGTTTGCCTAGGTTCCAAGGTTTAAAGTGCCATTGGGTCCTATTTTTCATTTTACGTTTGTCAGCCCTTTTTCTCTTGGGTTGCCGAAAATGTGCCTGAAACTGCATTTTTATGCCGTAAATTGTCGTATCCTCATACCCATGTCCTTGACTCTCATTTCCAAACCCAATGTTCCGAACGACTATTACGCACCGTCATGTCGATTTTCTTGCACATTTTTCTGTTGATAGCTCAAGTGATCTGATTTTGATTTTCCAAGTTGTCGATTTTGCTTTGCATGATAGACTAGAGCAATCTTGGGGAGAAATTGGCCATTCTTGAAAAGAATAGAGATTTTTGTATTAGTCAAAATATACGCTCGGCATTGCCGGCATTTTTACTTCTGACTGGCCACATTTAGGCAGGCTGGGACCTATTTTTACATAGACCGACATTTTTCACTCTGTGTTACAAAAATTAGTCTATATCAAAATATATTTGATGGTCCTTGGGACCTTTTATAAAGAAATAACATCTATTAACTATTAATGTCTCTAGCCACTTTAAAGGCGGGGTGGGACCCTTTTTTTTGCGCACTATTTTGTACCGATTTTTGGTACCTAATACATTGTGTTTGAGCATTTGTCGACTACTTTGTAATTGGTTTTTACTCCAGTTTAGCCCGATTTTGCTATCAAAAAATCGGCTAACATGGAGAATATGAGAGGATTGCATAAAGTCGAACTTCGAAACGGACATTGGATTCCGATGAATGCTAAATCTGTCAGAATCCAATGTCTATATCAAAGTATAGGAGGTCCCATTATTGCTTTTCTTTTGTTGCAAATTGTTTCTGTGGCTAGCGATTAGATTCCATCAAGTTGTTTATTTTTCAAATTTCGATGGCCATGTCAATTGCGCAATTGCAAGTTGCCATTCCTATGACACATTAGTGCATTGAAATTTGACAGCCATCAAATCCTTTACATTCTAACGTCCATTTCAAAATGTAGTTGTCGCTAAAAATTTTCAATCGCCAAAGAAATGTTTTGTACAAGTTTTTGTAAGAGTTAGATTGCGCTGCTTCGGAGATGATCAACAAATCATAAAATTTCATAAAATCCATCAGAAGCTTGTGTCAAAAACCTACGATGTTTTATTGTGGGTTGGGGGGATCGAACATCAGACCAAAAAAACTTTGCGTGCCAAGCTAACCAATTGAGTCAACACCATTGAATACCTTGATAAGATGGTATTGCGATGCAAAAAAAGTTAAAATTCAAGATAAAACATTCACTAATAAATAGCATGTAAATGTTATGAGTAGATTCCTAGACACTTGTTGATTGTTTCGGGAAAGAATGCTAATTTTGAGAATGATCTGATATGTCCATCGCAGTGGGGTGTATGGGTAGAATCCCGCCCACTGTGTAGTTACATCTAAGGGGCTTAGCTCTGTAAATGGCATTGCCAAGTTGTATATGCTGTATATATGGACCACTACTTGATTAACATGTATTCAAAAAAAAATGATCTGATATTTTTGGGGCTACAATAGCCTCTAAACGTCTATGTATGCTTTTAAATTGAATTAGTAAAAGCAACTCGAAGTAGCTATATAAATTGAATTACTAAAAGCAACTCGCGGGGCAAGTAACTATATAAATAAAGCGGAGGCGAAAGTATCCTGTGAGTGAGAGAGAGAGAGAGAGAGAGAGAGAAAAAAAGAGAAGCGCGAGAGAGGGAAAGCGCTAGCGCTACAATTGATTGTTGAGCGACGAACTGATAGCTGGGATCTGATCAACAATGCAGCCTGCACGACCAGTGACCTGCACTTCTACTTCTGATGAGCGTGAAGGATCGTCAAGCCAGCCGGATGAAAAAACAGTTTCTTCCCAGCCACCCCACGAAGAAGACGATCAGCTTGTGCCAATCATGCGCGCACTGGGATGGATGCCTTGGGATCCCAAAGATGGCTTTAGGGAGTATGTCATGTTCCCTACCCGTGGAAACATGCACAAAGTGAATATTGTTAGATTCCAGAGTCCTCTACGCTTTGCAACGGTGAAGGAGAGGCAGGATGTTATCAATGACTTGAGTACTTTCACAAAATTGATGCAGAATGGATGTGATGGGTCAGAGTGGCGACTCAAATATGTCACAAAGTTTAGGTAGGTATGGGCCATGTAAGCTCGAAGTAATGTCTGTTTCGTTGAAGATGAATTATAAACTTCTTATTTTGACTCAAACATTCTTACACGCGCCGAAAGCTCATATTCACCGATTGCTTGTCATGTACACTTTTGCAGGACTACAGAATAGAGTACGCGTATGACGAAGCGATCAATCTGGAGCTTATTCGAGCAGTTGATAAATCATTTGGGGCTCGGAAAACTAGACTCAAATACATGGTTGTCAACGTGAAATACACTACCAACATAACGATCTCAAGATCGTGAACATTGCTCGTCATCTTTTCGTTTTTAGCTTAACCTCCATGCAGCTCGTAAATTTTCTATTTTGAATCTATGCGGTAGACTCGCTTAAGATTGCTGGACGTTACTCGTGCCACATGAACGACAGTTTTTTGTACATGTGATCTTGTATGCAACTATAATCTCTTTCTTTCTCTCTCTCTCTCTCTCTCTCTCTCTCTCTCTCTCTCTCTCACCCAGCTTACATATTGCAATGTTTATATAGTATCACTTTATAAGGATATGGCATGTACCCAACAAGGGTTGATAATATATAGAAGCATATGAATACTATATGTTGAGGGATTTTGTGAAGCAAAGAGTCAAGAGGATGCTCAAAAGTAATTGCACCTATTTCCTATAATTTGTGTTCCTTATGAACCAAAGAGCATATAAAAAGACATGCACCCTTTTATGCACCTCTACGATGAGATGATGAGATTGATGTTGCACAAGTTTAGGTAATTCTCACCATTTTGTTATGTCCTTGTAATGGCAACTAAAGAGAAAAATTATACATGAGAAAAATTTCGCATGTTTACTTGACTTACATGAGTGCTTTTTGATATTGATCACCACACAAAAATGATTTTACTGAACATTGTATGAAAAGTTTTTGTGATGCAAGTTCGATGTTTTTATGCTACAATCAATGCAACTTCCTAAATGTCATAGTTCCAATTTCTTGAATGTTCTAAAAGAAAATGTGTCAAATCTAACCACGGGGGGCTGCAAAGATCAGAAAATCCAATAGGTACACTGAGTATATATTCTCTCTGAGGAGGAGAGTATTTCTCTTAGGATTCCCATGCAACCTGGAATAGCAATTGACCTCTTATTCTTGCATTATAACAGTCAAACACCATGCAAGTGCTCATATGTCCAATTATAGGTCTGGGCCCTCATATGATTATTAATTACTTTATCGGCCAAGCCTCGTCTGGGACGAGGCATAACTAATAACCACATACACTGGAGCGACCAGCTATCCATGTCAAAAATTATTCCAAATCCCTCATACTGGACATGGATGTAACATTTTTTCCCCCTTAAACTAGTTCTGTCCTCAAAACGAGCAAGTAGGGAAGATCCAAATTTGTATGCTTTTAACTCTTTCCCATGAATCATTATCCTCAATCTGACCCACCAACCTAAGCAAGCACTCAGAGATAGAATGATTTCTCAATTGTTTATCTCTGATTCGGAGTACTCTTTTAGGGTCCAAAGGTACATTGAGCGATAAGTCCTCCAAATGGAAAAAATCTTCAATATATCCAACTGTCACAAGATAACATGAACATTCACAATTAATTTGATTAAATCATTGATGCAATTGTCATGATCTATTTACTAAATCTTGACCATATTTTTCAATGGTCTTGTCATGCTATAGTATGTGGTTTTTGGAATATATAGATAATATATATAGCTCTAATGATGTTTTTCAACCACTTTGAGCAATAGCCTTCCCATATTTTTCAATGGGTTAGCGATAGTTTAGTTATTGTGCTTTAATTCTCAAGTATATTCATTAGGTATTACAAATTACTTATACTGTTATAATAACCATTCTTTTAAAAGTCTCTTTTTCTTAATTCCAATAGATTCTGTGAGTTGTGAGAAGCAATTTACCTTTTTGGATTATTCAATCCAAATTATGGAATTAAAGTTATAGCCCATTAAAGATACATAACAACTTTAACTCATTTAAGCATATAGAATCTAAATTTTTCATTTATTGACTGAATTTTGCTGCAGACTGTAATTCTGTAAATTGTCACAGACTGTAAAACTGTAAGTTTTACTGCAGACCATGGTTTATATATGTCATATGATCACACAAATCCATTCCTTTAAATTTCATCAGCATAGATACTCAACATTCATAATAAACAGAAAACCGTAGAAATGCTTAAAAAAATGATTAAGCCATAAGAGTCAGTTCAAAGGTAAAACAATTTTTACCTCAGGTCCTCTGGCTTGTCTTAAATTTCAAGGAACTGTTTGTAGGCCAAGGTCATTCTTCAGCAGGTCTGGTACTTCATTGTTTCAAAGTGACTTCAAATATTTTATGTAAATGCACAAAATTCCTTTCAAACTGACGGTCTCCATCTTCTATTTGTCGGGTTATCTTCTATGAAACGAGAGAAAGCTGACGGTCTCCATCTTCTATCTGTCGGGTCATCTTCTTCACCTTTCTATGAAACGAGAAAGAGAGAGAGAGAGAGAGAGAGAGAGAGAGAGAGAGAGAGAAAAGGAGGGAGGGTAAATTGATGGAGAGAGATATGTAAAGAGAGAGATCACAGCGCGCGCCCGCGCGTGTTATATGTCTCTCTACAGCGAGAGGGAGAGAGAGACAGTGATAGATGTGCAGCTGTAGGGAGAGAGAGAAAGCGAACAAAGAGGGAGAGAGAAGAGCGACTGGGATGTGAGATATATATATATATATATAGGAATCAGAGAGTGCTGGCTGCAATAAGAGGAAATGAGGGAATGATCTGTCCAGCGCAGACAGAAAGAAAGAGAGATGTTCGTCCAACGCAGACAGCTTAAACAATGAAGTGTCACCACATTCTCATTTGAGTAATAGATAGCAAATTGTCTCCTTAGTGACCAGCAGAACTAGCCTTAACTTATCAGCGATGCAGCCAGTCCAAAAAATAGCGATGGTCGCGCTTCTCTAAAATCAGAAGTTTGGCATCTCACAACAAATAATCCTCTCAGTAATGAGCGGAAATCATAAGCGGAAATAGAAGCGATGGCCTCTCCTTTCTTCAACAAATCATCATTTTGGCAGAGGACACGCGCATCAATCTTTTTGCTAAGAATTTTTCAAAACAACAAAGTAGCTGACAGAAATCTGCAAGTCGCTCTTCTAATATAGGATTTGGACAGCTATCAAACATCGATAGTATGACTGAAAGCATTTCATTCTTGCAACATTTAGCATCTTATTGCAATGTTACTCATAAGGGTCACTGGTGGATGGAAAGTAGTTTCGCATTCTGATTTGGAGGATAAGTGAACTGAGGATAAGTGAACTGACGGCTCACACGTTCAAGGACGATGCCCTTCTCTCCTCTGCATATATCATCGAATGAATGATGCCCCTCCCTCTCCCTCTCCCGAATGAATGATGCCTCTCCCTCTCCCTCTCCCTCTCCCTCTGAATGATCCCCCTCCCCCTATTCCAAGAGAAACTACCTCTTCTTCATAACTGCCTTGCAATCCAAAAGTCTCTTCATAGCTTTTCATAATCCTTCATTATAACAAAAAGAAAAAAGGGCTTTTCAAGTTATTTTGGCCTCCATGAGTTTTCCCATTGCTTTCTACTAAAAAAACATGGAAAGCTAGATATACAATGATTTTCAAATCACGTGAATTCTTAACCAGCAACATTTCCTTTAGGTGTGGGAGAAGTGGAAGGAAGAAGAGAAGTGGGAGAGGTGGGAGGTGAGAAGTTTATAATGTTCATGAAGGCGAGGGTCCCAGGAGACAACTAGGAGTCTTGTAGATTGATGGAGATGGGGGAAGTCATTGTGGATACAGAACAGTCAAGAGAGGAGGGGAGAATGGAGGAGGCAATGGTGATAGAGGCCGTAGCAAGGACAACGGTGGAGGAAGAGGGAATTGGAGAAATAGACCTAGGACGAGGTAGGGAAGGTGTGGAGGAGGAGAGAAGTTTCATCATGCGAGGGTTGGCTATGCGAGGATTCTTTGTACTCTGGTATCTTGACATCTGTTGGGAACTAACTCTCACCCTCTTAACTAGTAGCTGGATCTGGAAGGTTAACTCTCGCAAATCTGGAAGTTATTGATGTCTGAGAGGGTTTTCTTTATCACTTTTTGGCTCACAGATTTATCAATTCTTCATATTAACTCTCGCAGACTTGGTCATTGATGGAAAAGGTCTTCTGAGCTTAATGGACCATGATCCGAAGGTTACTTGTGTGAGGGTTCTCCAATCCTGAGATTTTTTAGTTTTCTTGGCGCTTGGAACTCTCTTATAGTTTACTGGAGCAAGATGAACTCTCGAAGTCTCGTCTATAAGCTAATCTCATCATAAGGAAGCTTCAGCAAGAGAGGCGAGGGCTAGTTGCAACAGGAACTCCAAAAAATGGGGTCTGCAAGGATTTTGGCTCTTTCTAGACTTTTGGAGCTCTCGCAGGGGGTCTTAAACTTGTAAGCTTGTCTTAGGAGATATAGCTTCAGCAGGATTGGCAAAGATTATTGAGTAGTTGTGTGATTTTTTGGTTTTTACAAGTTTTTTTTGAATTTTTATGGATTTTATCACTTTTTGGAGATCTACTCGAAAGTAGCTCTCGCATGCTTCTATGCAGGACTTGACAATGTCCTCATGCTGCTGCCAATCGTGCAAGATTTGGTTTTCAATGGATAGTGAGAAATCAAAATTTGATGGTGTTTTCTCTCACTTTCCTCTCCAAAAATGCTAATTTCATAATTTTTTATGGTTTTTTGGGTATAGGTGTTGATGTGTCAAGCCCTTAGAGGCTGTCTCAGGTCTCCTCTACCTCCAAACACCTCCTCCGCTAGCTTCAAACAGATCAACACTAAAAAATCAAGAACATTTTACTCTAAACTACCCCACAACACCTCCTAACACACTAAAATAGACTAAATGAATCTAAAAGAACAACTAAACTAGTTAGTAGTAGCTATCCTTGGCAACTGCGCAACTTGTAGGGTTGCAGAAATAGCATAAGCAGCCCTCCGCCTGTCAAAAAGGGTTAGATCCACTAGGATAGGTCTCTAACTATATTTAGTTGACTACTTTAGTTGCTTTTTTAACAAAACTAACACTAATCCCCAATCCTAACACTATCCACACAAACCATCATCATTAGTAGTGAAAGAGAAGGAATAGATAAGAGATAGAGAGAGGTAGTTCATTTGCTAATGCTTAATTAAATGGAGAAACAAAAACATAAGCCATGAAAATAGAAAGCATGAAAAAATAGCAACCTTCAACAAAAAGCATTAGATTAGAGAGCAATAGCACATGAGGATGCTTGAATACACAAAGTGGCTTGGGGAGGCCCTTGCCCCTTGGCTACTTCATTGAGGGAAGGATTGAAATCCTAACCATTCAAAAGAAACACAACTAAATCTATGGTGCACACATACGCACACTCCACCTACCACCACTTTGACTTTGACTATTACTTAGAGCTTAAACAAAACTTAATCAACTTAGACTTTGGGCCTTTTACATTATTTTATTTACATGACCCAAATCTATTTTATTCCATAAAACAATATTTTACATGTGCTCATTGGGCTATGAGCTTACGCATGTAGGATGCCATGCCCCTCACACCTAATTTTCAATGGGAATGTATTAAGTCTAGAAATACAACATGCATACCTTAACCAACTTAGTAAGGATAAAAATGAGACCCAAAAAATATATACATGGTTGGGATAACGAGACCAGGGAGCAACTAAGCCTCATCAGACCAATGTTTATCATAAACAAGCGATGATATACCATAGATGAAAAATCCCCATCTCATTAGGGGGCAACGTTTAAAGGACTCATTGATAGTGGGGAAGAGGTCGTTGTAATAAAAAATCACTCAGGATTACCCAAAGGGAAGGGATGATCACCCGTGCTAGCTAGATTTTTTAGACCAATTTCATAGGATGTTTGGGAAATCCTCATGGAAAACTCGAGGACAGACAAGAGTCAACTTGAGTTATGTTTTTTACTAAGGAGACCTCCTATTATCATGTAAGAGGTGGAACCCAAATCTTTATAGAATGGGGTTCACTCATCTGTAAGAGGTGGAATCCAAATTGTGAGAGAATTGGATTCACCAGCTCGTGGGTATACATAGAGGCCTCCTCCACGAGTACTGAAATGTTGTTGTTCTTTGAATTGAAAATCCTACTACTTACATTTTTCTTCCATGCTCCATCTTCATGCATTTAGTTTGGGTACTGATGTATGATTGTGATTGTTGTCGATTCTTCTCTTAAGGTTTGGTTTGGGATTAGTATTAGGTAGATGTGCATGACTTGGAGGCTGATCCACCATTCCACTCAGTTCTGATGTTTCCTAGTGTCTAGTTGTTGTTGATCTGTGATTCCAGTAGGATTAGATTCAGTTATATTCCTTGTTTCTTGTGTGGATTAGATTAGTAATAATCTGCAGACTGTAAGAAAACAAGAAGAAATCTGAAGCAAAACTGTAAAACCATAGATGCACGAGTCCTGATAGATCTTATAGCCAAGATGAGCTACCATTGCCAATAAAAGACTGAAATCAGGTCGTTGATGTACTGATTGACAGGCGGGGTACATCACTTTTCCACTACCATTTTACTGCAATCCATAGATTTGAAGAGAATGTTATATGTGTCTGTGTCCATTGTGGAACGGATTTTGTCCTGATTAGAATCTAATAACATTGATTCTATCAGTAAAATGTCTGCTAATATCTGAAAGGAGGAGCTACCTACTTGGTTCAGGCAAGTGGATCTCTTGGTTAATTCGTAGGCTCTCCTGACAAGGGTAGAGGCCTAGATGAGTTTGAGATGACTAGTTTGACTGGGCTAGACTTTTGGTTGTCATCCCATAATGACACTTTCAGTCTATAGATGGATTCATGCTTGCATTTTTCCCATTCAAACGCCATAGCGCTCTTGCTGTTAGCATTGGGAGGTTCAAGTATGTCGTGGGTGGTTCAAGCCATGAGGCCGTTTCTGTGAAATCTGCCTGGTCTAGGAGAGGGGTGGCTCTTGACATTCCTGAGTAATGAAATCTGTCAGGATCCAAATATCGTAGGACTTTCTAGTCCGTATTTTCTTGTCCTTCATCAAGCGTAAGCACTTGACTTAGTTCGATCACTAGGGGTTCACTGATCCCCAGTATTGGTTCCTATGGTAACCATTGAACTTGTATCATGAAATTCAGAATTTCATGAACGTTGTCCTCTAGCTCGCTCCCCATCTCTCCTGTAGTGGAATCAAGAAGTTCATCTTCATTGGCTAGGTTGGATTGTGCAGAAGAGTTATCACTTGAATGATCTATCATGGAACTCAAACAATCAACTATGGCTAAGGCCTCCATCCAATCAACTATCTTGATTTGGAAGTCATCCTTAATCACTATTTGCCTCCAACATCTCGGATTTTAGGATTCCATATCTTCTTCTTCAGTTCGCTCGATGGTAATTTGCTATCATTTTTCGTTGATCCGCCGGTTTTACTACCCAAGTGGCCGGATCAACCATCTCTGCCTTTTTTCAATTTTGGAGGATAATTCGTCCTTTTTCCCAATCATGGAAAGCATGTGAAGCACACAGCCATGGTTGTCCGAGAAGGACCTTATATGACTGCAAGGTATTAAATGATGCAAGGTATATGTCTTAAATGATGGCCATAAACAATTCTAAGTTTTACCCCATCATTTTTGCCAAAATTGACAATAGTAAAGTGAAATACTATATGCTATGTATAATAACATGAATGATGAGCTCAAAAAATAGTCGTATATGATGGTGAAAATGACGGCCAACAAAAAATCGTCATTTTCTTCAAGTTTATATGATGGCGTTTTAAAAAACCGTCCTTTATACCAATAATGAATTCATTCAAATTTTATAGCATGGATTATGGATAGTTTATTGGATAAAAGTAGATATAGTGATGTAATCTATTATGATGCAGGCCTAAACAATAGTATAGCACCCTTGAGTTGGTATAACGTATATGTGATATCTAGACTTAAATATCAGTTCATGCATGAAATGGCATGAATGACAGACTAGAAAACCGTCATTTATGTTGTTTATAGGACTGGTTTATAGGATAGCTTTTCAAAGTCATCCTTTATGCCAAAAATGACATTTTTTAGGTCTCATGCCAGATAATTAAATTAGTTAGATGGATATGATAGTATAACACCCTTAAGTTGATATAAGTGTGTCATATTTTTTTTTATATACGTAGATTATATGTATTTCGGTGTATAAGTACTGAATCCGATGGTATTGAACACATCGTATAATATGCCATGTATAACGTCATAAATGGCTAAATTTACACATACATGAATAAGTTAGATATATGTGATATATATAGACTTAAATCATCATTTCGTGCAAGAAACTGGCATAAATGACGGCCTAGACAACTGTCGTTTATTCTGTTCATATGACAACTTTTCAAAGGCCATCATTTATGCCAGTTTTGTGATGTAATCTATTATATAATCTTTTAGTTAAATTTGTAGATAAGGAGGTGGACAAAAGAAGTTAGATTGAGATAACGATATAGCAGTCTTAAGTTGATATAAGTGTGTGTCATGTACTTTTTGATACATGTTGATGTATTAATCAATAATACTAATAAATCCAATGGTATTGAACATGTGGATGGGTATAATATCCCATGTATAGCATAAGTAGGTAATTTAGACATGAATGGATGAATTACTACATAATATGATAAACATATGTGATATCTAGACTTAAATATCAGTTCTTGCAAAAAAAGTGGCATAAATGATGGCCTAGAAAATCGTCGTCTATTCTGGTTTATTATTCCATGTATAACATAAGAAGCTAAATTTGCACATAGAAGAATACGATAGATATATGTGATATGTAAAATTTTATCATCATTAATTATGCAAGAAATTGGCATAAATGATGGCCTAGAAAATTGTCGTTTATTCTGTTTATATGACAGCTTTTCAAGAGCCATCGTTTTTTTTTAATGTAAAAAATGGTATATTCTTTTAGTTTTGTGGATTAAATGTGAAGATAAGGAGGTGGACAAAACTAGTTGAATTAAGATCACAATATAGTAGCCTTAAGTTGATATAAGTGTGTGTCATATACTTTCTGAGACATATTGACATGAATGGATGGATTACTACATAATATAATAAATATATGTGATATCTACACTTAAATATCAATTCCTGCAAAAAAAAAAAAATTGGCATAAATGACGGCCTAGAAAACCATCATTTATTCTGGTTTATATGACAACTTTTTAGAAGCCGTCATTGATGCCAAAAATGACATTTTTTGGGGTTTATGGCTTAAATGTTTAGATAAGTGGGCAGATAAACGTCGTTAGATGGATATAATAGCATAACATCCCTGAGTTGGTATACGATATATGTGATAACTAGACTTAAATATCAGTTCATGCATTAAATGGCATAAATGACAATCTACAAAACCATCATTTATGCTGGTTTATAGCATAGCTTTTCAAAAGCCATCCTTTATGCCAAAAAGGACATTTTTTTAGTCTCATGCCAGATAAAACAACGAGTTAGATGGATATGATAGCATAACACCCTTAAGTTGATATAAGTGTCTCATATATATATATATATATATATATATATATATATATATATATATATATATATATATATATATATATATATATATATATATATATATATATATATATATATATATATATATATATATATATATATATATATATATATATATATATATATATATATATATATATATATATATATATATATATATATATAGATACACACACACACACACACATCGAATATATGTATTTCAATGTATTAGTAGTGAATCGAACAATATTAAACGTGTCAATAGATACAATATCCCATTTATAACATAAGTAGCTAAATTTATACATAGATGAATACAATAGATATATGTGATATCTAGACTTAAATCATCATTTTGTTCAAGAAACTGGATAAAATGACGGCCTAGAAAACTATCGTTAATTCTGGTTTATATGACAACTTTTCAAAGGCCATCATTCATGCCAAAAATGACATTTTTTAGTTGTGTGTTGGCTTAAATGTATATATAAGGAGGTTGATAGAAGTAGTTAAATTGAGATATCCAATATAACAGTCTTAAGTTGAAATCTGTGTGATATACTTTTTCATACATGTCGATGTATTATTATTGAATCCAATGGTATTGAACATGTGAATGGGTATATAAACCCATGTATAACATAAGTAGGTAATTTTACACATAGATGGATAGATTAATGCACAATAAGATAGATATATGTGATATCAAGACCTAAATATCAGTTAATTCATGCAAAAAAAAAAAGGGCATAAATGACGGCCTAGAAAATTGTCATTTATGTTGGTTTATATGACAGCTCTTCAAAAGCCGTCATTTATGCCAAAAATAACATGTTTTAAGATAATATCAGTTACATGGAAATAAGTGCAACGTCACATGTAGTTTTCATACATGGCAATGTATTCTAATGTATTGATATTCAATCCACCGGTATTGATCAACAAGTCATGGATAGGTATAATATCCCATGTATAACTTAAGTAGGTAAATTTACACATAGATGGATGGGTAATATTGGATAATGATAGATATATGTGATTTCTAGACAATAGATCATCATTTCACATAACAACTATCATAATTGACGACTTAGAAAACTATCATTTATACTAGTTTATAGAATGCTTTTCAAAAGCCATCATGTATTTCCAAAAGCTGACATTTTCTTAGTTTTATGCCTTAAATGTGTACGGGGCTGTATAAAACTAGCTAGCTGATGGTTCGTTTGGCCTACCCACAAGTTCGTTCAACGTCTTGTATGTCCCCACAGGTTGCCACTGGTTGATACTAACGACACTCAAAAAAGATCCCCGTTGGAAGAAACGGGATCGTCAGATGGAAAGCTGCAAAAGTGGGCCAATTCTCATGCCCTAATTGCGTCCTCTTCGAGATGAAGGGTCGTTTTGAGCAAATGACATCGGAACTGAGCGGGAAGAAAATCCATCTGGTTCGTATCGGGTTCATGAACCTATCCATAGTATGGTTCAGCGTCATGTCTATCTCCACAAGTTTTGCGCGACATTGCCCACTTGCTAGAACTGACGACACATAAAACGAATCATGTTGGAAAAAACGGGGCCGTTGGACAGAAAGCTGCAAAATTGGTCCAATTTCTGTACCCTAATTGTGTTCTCTCCGGGACGAAGGGTCTTTTTGAGCAAACAATGTTGGAACTGAGTGGGAAGGGATCCATCTGGTCCATATTGGGTTCATGAACCTGCCACAGTATTCTGGACAAATCCGACCGATGCTAGTAGTAGGTCCCGACAGGTGAAGTGTCCCCAAAGCCTTCTTCTAGGTCGAACTTCGGACGAAGGTCCCGGGCTATCCACAAGTCCGTTTGGCAAACTGTCTATCCCCACAGGTTTCCCTCAACGTTGTCCATTGGCCAAAATAGACAGCACATGAAACAGATCCTGTGCAAAGAAACGGGGCCGTCGGATAAAAAGTTGCAAAACTAGTCCATTTTGTGTGCCCTTACCGCATTCTCTTTGGGACGAACGGCCATTTTGACCAAACGATGTCCGAATTGAGTGAGGCTAGATTTGTCTAGTCCATATCAAGCTCATGTACCCATCCATAGTATTTTGGACCATTTTGAATGAATTCGACCGATTCTAGGTCCCGACCGATCAAGTGTTCGTGAAGCCTTTTTTTGGGCCGAACTTCGGACAAAGGTCCCGGGATACCCGTCAGTTTGTTCCTCGTCCTGTATGTTGCCACAGATTCCCCTTGACTTTGCCCACTGGCATAATAGACAACATGTGAAATGGATTCCGTTTCGAAAAACGAGACCATCGGACGAAAAGTTACAAAATTCGTCCATTTCATGTGCCCTAATTGTATTTTCTTCGAGACAAAGGATCAATTTGACCAAAAGACGTCTGAATTGAGTGGGGCTCATATATAGTGTTTGGAGGAGAAAATGTATATAGCCAATGCACCTGCAAAGAGAGAAGAGCCATGTAAGCCTCGTTGGTTGCAGGATCAAGAAAAAGGGCTCAAAATTCAACAAATTTATGATTCTCCATAACACTGTGTATTCAAGAGAAAACTATCATTTTATTTCACTTATGTATGTAAATTTAAAAAATGTTTTGTGGAATTTAACTTTATTACTGGTATAGTTGACTTTCAACATATATAAGATGAGAGAAAGAAACAGTGCAGATCGTGCAAGATGATCAAATGTCAATAAGCATGCATATATTCATATTATTCCTCTTGTGAAGAGTTCACATGTTCTTCTTCACTATCTACCTCATCTAAGGCATCATTAAGATGTGCCTTTTGCGTTTGATGTTCTGCAACAACCACATGTATTCCACCCTTACAAGCTCTCTCATAGTTATCAATGGAATGATATGGAAGCATGACTGGACAAGAAAAGTCTCTAGTCATAGACAAATCCATGATATCAGCCTCCATTGCAATAATAGTATGCCAACGCCTAGGTGCATGGTCTAGCACAACACTAAACTTTGGGTCCATCTCATCAACAACATAAAAAACTTGTTGCACATGTTCAGGCATTACAAATGGTTGGTCATCAATATCTGATGCCTTTAGAACCTTGGTAGTATCCACCATTTGAAAACCATATTTATCTGTTCTCATGGTTGCATTACTTCCAACAATGTTTGGTCTATACCATTTACAATACAATAGTGTTGTTGAAAAGGAACCTAGATCTAGCTCCAATATGTGTATGATTCTCCCAAAGTATCAAAGCTTTGCCATGATAGGATTTTTATCCTTGACACTACTAGGACTCCAAGTATTGAAGTAGGCCGCAACTCCATAATCTTGTGTGACCTTGCCAATATCAGATTCCTCGGTCCTGAAATGATACCCCTTGATATTCATTGTTGGATATGAGCGTGCTACTTGTAGAGGGCTTTGTGCAAGTTCAAACAAAGTATTTTCCACTTCTATCCCTTTCTTTGATTGCTCTGAAAGTTGTTACACATTAAAAAAAGACCTTAGTATGATATAAGTTTATATCAACATTGATATTCTTTAAAGGAGAAATTAATATCAAAAGGTAAAAAACAAGTAATTTAGAAGTGTACCTTTTTTGAAAGCCAACCTGGAAAATTGTTGTGATAATTGAGCTTTTGACCTCTTCCTAGTCGATCTTCAATACATGTACATTCATTTTCAAAATCTCTGTACATAATAGCAAAAAGTATTAAATTCTACAAATATGAGTAATCTTCAAATCAACATCAAATATTGCATGCATAAACAATATATCGATCTATAAGTCATCAAGGATTGGTACATGTATATCAACCAAGGGAAAAAGAAAAAAAATTCTTACGCTTGCCACGGTTCAAGAATTGCAATATTATCAAGAAGACAAAAGTGTGCTTGCTTGAGCATTACATGAGGAAGGTGTGGGATTGAACCATAATTTGACCAAAATGTTTTGTTGGTTCTTGAGCTTAGTTTTAAGTTTTTAGCTTCACTTGTACATAGGCAAATTGTTAACTATTAACAAAAAAAATTGTACATAGGTAAATGTACCTCTCATTCACTTGTACATAGATTAATTGTTAGCTGTTAACGAATTTTTTTTTCTTTTTTGGGGAGCAATGTTTCGGAGCTTAAGAACATTATGTTCTGAAATGCTGCATTTTGGGATGTGGGGTCCGAAATGTCGTTCCTGTATAGCTTGTATTTTGATATTGAAATATTCCTGAATTTTCTAAGCTAGTCATTTCCGTTCCATAGCAGCTAATGGGTTGCAATCCTTAGCAAACCCCTTGTCAATGAATGTAACATGGCATTATTGATTTCTAACAAGGGTGTAGGGCATACGGTATTTTGTTTGGCCTCGCATTATTGATGGTCAGTATGTTGGATAGACAACAATTTGCATTTATAGGTGGACTAGATAGTGATATGAGACGAACATGGCCAATTTTTAGCAAAACAAACTCCGATTTAAGCGATGCTTGATATGACTAGGAGCTAATATCAAACTGAATTAGGATTAATTGAACTGGGCTAGGAAGGATACGAAACCATCCAGTTGTGGATCAAAGTTAGTGATTCGAGACGAGCATGGCCAGTTGTTAGCAAATGAACTCCAATTCGAGCGATGCTTGATTTGACTATTCATTGCATGGAAAGATTACACCATTGGGAGGTCTTTCGACTCAAAGACACGTTCGTCGACATGGCCCATATTCAAACAGCTCCATAATGTCATAGGTCTATAAGGAAACACCTGAAGCCATGCTAGGGTTAGAACATTCAATGTAGGATGAGGTCCAAAGCGCCCGAAGTTGGGCCTAAATATAACATTAGATAAGTCTTTTCAACACAACCTAGGCCCTCAAACTAGATTTCATTCTAGAGCATGGCACAATTGAGACGGGTGGTCCCCACTACCGTTATGATCATGTCTAGCTAGACATGGTAATTTTTTTGTCCCACTTTGATCGTAAATGGCCAACCCATTAGATAGACCAAAATAAGAGTTTCTAGGTGGACTAGTTTGTGGTTCGAGATGAACACGACCAATGTTTTAACAAACAAACTCCGATTATAGTGATGCTTGAATTTACAACGAGCAAACACCAAAATGAATAACAATTACCTAGGAAGGGCATAAAACCGTCAACTTATGGACGTTCCTTATCCAATGGGCCTTTATTGTTTGAATAACAGTGCCATTCACAGGTTTTGAGGATGCTAAAAGTCTGAAGCACTAAACTTTGATTGCTTCCACCTAGTCTGTACACATGTTAGGAACTTGTGAGATGAATTCCAGTATTAGTTCAAAGTGCTTTATTCATAAATACCCGTTGATTCTATGCCATGCATAGAAACGCTTACTGAACGGACTAGAAACTAGATTCTTGTCCAATTCGTCCTAGTTTGATTGAATGAAGTCCAAATTCAGACCAAAATTAGGATTTCTAGGTGGACTAGTTAGTGTTTGAGATGAGCATGGCCAATCTTTAGCAAACGAACTCTGATTTGGGTGCTATTCGCTTTGACTAGGAGCTAACATCAAATTGAATTAGAATGAATTTATCCGAACTAGCAAGGGCATGAAATATTCAAGTTATGGACTGTCGAAATTAGGCTATTCATTGCCTAGAAAAGGTACTCGTTTTTAAAGACAATAGCATTTATTTATGACATCTATGAGGGCAATCGTTTAAAAAAGAAAAACCTTGATTCAATATGCCATGGTCAAGCATGTGCTATAGAAAGAGGTATTCGACAAACTGATTAAAGCAACTTTCCGTGCGTATTATGATAAATCGTCTCTTAAGCAGCCAACATATTCAATTTGAAGCTTCTATCTTAAAGCACCACCGAAATATACGAGAAACACCAACCTGAATGGTAGACGCGAGTGACTCTTGTGAACTGGCCGTGTATGCTTTTGAATGCCTTTGAGAACCGTCTAAATCCATATGCAAGTCTATGTATAGCATTTCATATTAATGTGCATGATAGATATGTTATATCGTAATCTAGAACTTCTGTAAAAACCCATTATCAAAGCTTTCGTAGCGGTATTCTACCGTATATCTCTTGCTTGGCTTGGAGAAAAAAGCTAGGCAGTAGTGATCATACCTTTTCTAGTAGTATGTTGGAAACCGATGTTATGACACTAATACTCATGCTACGTTGTTGCTATATTGTTGAAACACAGATATGATAGCAAGTATCATTAAAACATATATGTATTTAGAGTGCTCATTATGACAATAGAGATCATACATCAGAAAATCATCAAAAAAGCTCATCACTGGATTGTAAATTGAGAGTGGTTTGCAATCTCATCAATGGGGATAGTCGCGATGCATTTCTCCATAACGATTTATATAAAAAACTATCCTATGGTTTGTAAGATAGTATGCTGGAACCACAGCGATGAGTTGCTTTTTAGACACACAAAATGGTAGTGAGTGTGCTTGAAGAGTGAGTACATCGTGTGTGTAATATGAAAGCATGTACTCAGAGAGTATTCTCTCTTTTGGCCAACAATAGCATGCAAAAACGTGAGTGAGCAAGTTGAATATAACCACCCAATGAGCAGTGATGGGCAATGTGCATTATAAACCTCATATACTTTTGGCCAGTGATGGCAATATTCATTCATACAAGAGGCATCTGGCCAGCGATGGCTTAATCAATCATCTAGCTAGCGATGCCTAAACACATAAGAAAAGATGTGGTGTAACCATATTTAAGCAGCGATTGGCAGAGGGCAATCGTAGTAAATCAAGCACATTCTTATTCAAAGCAAATACCCATAATGCGGTACAGTAGGCAGCACTATAGCGCCTACCAAAAATATGCAATATGTTATATTGAATGTTCGTAGAGCAGTGTTGAATGCACATGCCATGTGAATAGTAGAACCATCTCCAATCATAGGAGGGAGGGCGCTGAAAACTCTAGACCGGAGGGCGTCGTTTTCTTTTTCAAGACAGGAAAAAAAATTTCTGATATGAGAATTATGAAATTTCTCTTCCCTTTCATATTTTTCAGCAAGCCCAGCCAAGTAAGTAGCAAAGTTTTCAATGATACCCAAGGGATCAATCTTGGTCTTACCGTATTCCATGTAAAGTATAACCCAATGTAATGTGTCCAATAGGTCAACCATACAAAGTACCTTATCCTCATGTTCAACAGCGTTATAGGTAGCACAATCTATTCCATTGATAAAACTATACAACATGACAACTTTTTTCATGCAAATAATCAAAGTCTGAATAAATAGATTAGGGGGAGGAAGGAGCTCCCCATAACCCAGGTTTGCTGCATCCTGATACCATCTTGAGGACTAGACATAGCAAAAAAAGGTCATGTTGGCTTATGAATCCAAATAAAGTAAAGGTTTTGATACTATCCCTACCAAAGGATAGTCGGATTTACACCTCAAAAATGCATAGAGAGAGAGATAAATGGATCAAAGCTACTCTTGAACAATAGAACCATTTCCAATCGTAGGAGGGAGGGTGCTGAAAACTCCAGACCTGTCTAGCCAAGAGGAGAAGTAGGAGAGTGCAAGAAAGCATGGGAGAAGAAGTTGAAGCGCACCGCCTCTATTATAGGTGAGATCACTTGTAGAGAAATGAACCAATTATAGTCGTAGCATGAGAGACAAGTGATTTTGACCTTATAAATGTAGGTGGAGGTTTAAACTTTTCCCAACAAATTTTTTTTTGAGAATGAAGTAGAGTACCATCCATGTGTGTGTGTGTGTGTGTGTGTGTGTGTGTGTGTGTGTGTGTGTGTGTGTGTGTGTGTGTGTGTGTGTGAGAGAGAGAGAGAGAGAGAGAGAGAGAGAGAGAGAGAGAGAGAGAGAGAGAGAGAGAGAGAGAGGGGTGAGAGAGAGAGACAGAGAGAGAGAGAGAGAGAGAGAGAGAGAGAGAGACAGAGAGAGCCCACCAACCATACCCACAATTAGTGAATCCCTCAAGGGGCAGTTAGCTCCACCCTAAGGGAAAGCTAACTGCCCACCAAAATAGTATTGATGTTTTTAGGCAAATCAAATAGTAGTCTAGGAAACACTTCACAATATAAAAGTTTGTTTATGATCAGACACAGTTTCCGTCTCTCCTTTTATCATATTTGGACAATTGTGTACAGCCGGTGTTTGGGTCGAATGAAGTAGTAATATTCAAAAAGTTTATCGAATTACCACTGGTATCATTTCCATCTATCTCAAGATATTCCAGGGGATAGATCAAGAATGGATTGTCTACCGTTCTCGCTTGGGTTTTGTCTAAGAAAATTCCAATCGTATGGTTATTGATAAAGCAAATGTCATCAATGTAACTATTCCATTCACTCGATACTGCTCTTTCGGAAGACCATTTAAAATCATTCGACCCAAGTATACGTCTATATTTGAGTAATTTGATTTTGGCAGTCTTAAAGACCAAACTGATCATTTTCGTCATAGTAGTTTTTAGACCGTCAGTTCTGTCTAGAGGAATATTTTTTGTAACATTTAGAAATATCGGTAGCTTTCATTGTGTATATGCGTTTTGGTAAGTTAAGATAGAAATCGACAGATGAATCACATTGCCATAATAAAGAAGTATCCTCATTTAGGACGCTCTTGTATGTGGTTGCCTTATGGCCTGCATCTTTCATAATGAAAGGATACAACAACATACTAAGAGCATCTGTCGGGAATTTGGTGAGTCTAGAAAAACAGCAATCATGTGCATTCGTGATCCATCTGAAAGTACCTGTGTGTGCTTTGTATGTGCATAATGAATAAGGTAGCTTCCTAGAATCTATGAAGTCATCAAATAGTAAATCAGACATAGATGTGTATATGTATTCCAGAGAACTTGAGACGAGATTATTTGTATGATCAAAAAAATGTGTGAAATTCGGGCTATCAAGTCTTTCCATGGCAAGCTTACGTATGAGATATATGCATATGAAGCAAGGATTATGTTGAGCCTTGTCAATTCCATTGACATATAGATGCTTGGTAATCCATTTTCGTTCATTACTGGCATCTTTTTTTTTTATATGCAGTGGGATAGTGTTCCCTTTAATCCATTTCCTGTTTCTTAAAAAATCTAGGGCACTTTCTCTACAAAATTAGCATGCCTATCAATATCTGTACTTGGATACATAGGTAGAAGTTTCATGAGTTTAAACCATCCATCATGTAATTTAGAAGCAACATCTTGGATATTAGCATGTTGTAATACGATATGATTAAGTCCTTTTTCCAAGGAGCATTTAAGGACCTTACTTTTGATTAAGCTGCAATCCGTAGTCAAAACATGATCAAACTTTGTTGATATGAAGTCTTTAAAATGTTTGAAAGTATTACATGAGCAAGCTTGTAGGTTTTCAACTTGAAAGTCACAAAAGACTTCATAAGGAAAATACCAGTCCATTTTAACATTCAGCATGTTTGACCAACCAAAAACAATATCGTAGACAGACTCATGTATAAAGCTGAATAACTGTAATAAAATGCGAGCATAAAACTGCATCACATGAATGGTCTCAAACATCCTATTGCGGTAAAGTAAATGTAGAAAGAGTTCCCTTGGTATCATGCGTAATGAGCTGGAGGCGATTCATAGTGTTCCTGATCACTTCCCTCTTGTCCAAAACCTCCTCGTCTTGCAAACATATCAATCCCTATAAAAATTCAGCTTCTTGATCAGCAAATCTTCCTTTGTACCACTTCCTTGCCCTTCTTTGCCTCTGTATTCTGTAAATTTCCTTATTTTACTCCACCTTGGCCTGATATGACAGAGCTTGAGTTGTTGAGGTTAAAAGTGCCTATTCTTTTATTGGAGTTTTGAAAGAATTTGTCTTGCAAAGTGGAAAAGTTGGGTCTTTTAAACAAACGTTCGATTTCTCTAACATTTTCAGCATCGCCTAGGCCTGCAAGGAGTTTGGCGGAAGGATTAGCCGCAAGCTCAATGGACGCATCTATCATGTGTTGGCACAAAAAGAGAAAAGTCAGGTGTGCTTTGACAACTTCCCTAGCAGGTTTGTGAAGCCACAGAAAAAAAGCATTGAGTTGGTTATGTGTAGAGGCACTAGGAAAGAAAATGCTCAGGTTGTTTATCACATACCAGATGACATGGTCAAACCAGATAATGGAGGACTGATTTTTGCATTTGTCACCACATCTACATTTGAAAAAAGGTCTTTTCCAATTCCAAATTCTAGCTTGGTGGAGATTAATTCTATTGAAATCGGTGTCAAAATGTCCACGAATTTATGCCCAGGTTTGCTCAGAAGGGCAGCGAGAAAGTTCAAATTTGTTCATACGTATGATATTATCAAAAGGCAATGGGAGTCTTAAGAATGAAATTTTTGTTCAAGACAGCAAGTTTGCAGGTTTGTACTTCTTTATCAGTGAGATGTGCAAGAATGATCCGAAGCTCGATAGGTAGTGGAGCAAGAAAATTGATAGTGGGTAAGCTTCAAAGCTTGTAAGCAATACCGGCATACTTGAGTTCGATAGGCGTGAAGGGACAAAGGGGGAGGCCACTAAAAACTCCAATCGTAGGAGGGAGGCCGCTGAAAACTCCAGACCTGTCTAGCCAAGAGTAGGAGGAGAGTGCAAGAAAGCGTGGGAGAAGAAGGTGAAGCACACCACCTCCATTATAGGTGAGATCACTTGTAGAGATAGGAACCAATTGTAGTCGTAGGATGAGAGACATGTGATCTTGACCTTTGAAATTGCAATAAATGTAGGTGGAGGTTTAAACTTTTCTCACCAAATTTTTTTTGAGGGTCATATACCTTGCAAAGCTTATGATTCCAAGTAGAAAAAATGAAGTAGAGTACCATCGAGAGAGAGAGAGAGAGAGAGAGAGAGAGAGAGAGAGAGAGAGAGAGAGAGAGAGAGAGAGAGAGAGAGAGAGAGAGAGAGAGAGAGAGAGAGAGAGAGAGAGAGAGAGAGAGAGAATGTATCTCTTCCCACGCTTGTACACTATTTATAACAGGTCCATGTCCTAATTGGATGTGCTTCTCCAATCTTATCAACAATAGGAAAATTCTAGATCTATTTCAAACCCTACACAAAAATAGACTAGATTCAATGTACCAAAATTGGCCATTTTGAATTGGTCCAAACTCGACCTACTATTTTCCACACTTTCCAAAAGTGTTAATTCAAATGAACTTAGACTAAAATAACCTCATAATGTTTATCTCTAAGTATAAAATGCATATTGGCCTAAATTGCCAAATTAACTAGATCAAACTAGTTGACAATTTCTCACCGTCTGGGCCAAGCTTAAAGACATGTCCTTTGCACACATGGGGACTTCTTTTTGCTACCAATCTATGTATGCTGCTATTGAACATTGACTAGCTAAGGCTATTTTCCCTTAGCCCATGTGCTAGTACATTCTCATTGCATGTGTATGTTGGCCACTAGTATGTAATACCATGCCAACTAGCCCCTCATGAGTAAAGCCAACCATATGCATGCGACTGCACGTGCAAGCAAGCATGATGCAGAGGCCTAATTCTATACACACATTTGTGAAATATAGAAATGTTCACATACATAAAACGTTGTATTCAAATTTTCTTTTTGCTTGTGGACTTGAGTTGAAGCCTTTGTGGTGGGTTTAAACATGTTTTCAAAATTCAAAATAGAAATCTAGTCATCTATTGCAACAAGCCACAATATACTTGGGAAATTGAAATCATTCATGTAGTGGGGCCATACATCAATCTACTTTGTAAGTGCTTCTCTAGATGTGCATAGTATTCAAATATTTTGATGAGAAATATTCTAGGCATTTGTGGGCATTTATCAATTTGCTAGTCAATACGAAGTTTATGTTGATTTGTCCTCCCTTCAATGTCAACATCAATAATATTTTCTAGATATTGACTACGTCAAAAATGGCTATCGCGTGGAAGACAATTTAAATGTTAAGGCAATGTTAGGGTGTTTTCACACACAAGCCCCTGGCATGTCCAGTTTCATGAATGCTTTATTCTTCTGTGAACTGCAGGTGAACGATGATTTGGATGTTTGATTTCAAATACTGATAAGATGTCAAATTTTCATGTTGTCTTTCCAGACAATCAGTTGCTTTCTATCCTTGCTTGTGAGGTGCATGATCTAGCTCAAACACAAGCAAGGTTGTTTGTTTGGACACATGTTGTGATCCAACCTTATATGAATGATTTCTTCTTCTATTAAAATGTAGGACTCTACAGGTGGGTGAACAATGATTTGGATGTTTGATTTCAAATAGTGATAAAATGTCAAAATTTCATGTTGTCTTTCCAGACAATCAGCAAAGCACTTACCTTGATGAGAATACAGAGTCGAGCTATTGAAAAAAAAGCCCCGGGACTGGGTGTATCAGACACGAATTGTTTCGTGCTCTGATACCCTCTTTTAGGATTCTCACAGAAACAAACGCAGATGGAATTTGATTCTGTCCGCGAACCTACTGCCCTCTGGATTAGGATCTACAATCCTCCAAGGTGTAGACAGACACTGCTGACCTACGTAAAATCCGTTTATGCATTCAACAAGGTAAAACAAGTGTGTGAAAATGAGAATAAAACAACTGCTAATGAACAATCAACTATCAAACAATAAAGCATTCGATTATGTTCATGACAAGAGTTTCATCTACATAACATCTACTATATTATCAGAGAACTTCTTGAGCATTGTTGTGATAGACCACACAGTGCGTCGGTGTGAAGAATCAATGTCTTTCGCGAATCAAAATTTGTCTCGTGTACTAGCGGACTTCTTGAACATTAGCTAGAAACATAGTGCTCAGCTTACATGGGTATTGTTGGAAATTAAGCCCACAGTTTTCTCCTTGGTGAATGACTAATTTCTATTTCATGATTCTTCTTGCATGTTTATTGATCATTGATCTAGGGTCAGGTGAAACCAACTTTGTTTTTATGTCTGCTCATCTGATACCTGTAGGAATCACAAACTTAGACAGCCAATTTATTTGAAGAACATCTACAACGGGCTTCCTGCTAATCTCCAGCAGAGGGTAACCAATCCTGTCATAATTTCAAGTTCAGATGTTAAGTTCAATCACTTGAAGTCATTGAAGACTTGGCCATCTTCAAGGACTTCCAAGAACTAGCACTTAGAACAAGTTTGCAGAAATACACTAAGTGTCGCAATAGTCTGCAAAAATACACTAAGTGTCGCAACAGTCTACAGAAATGAACTATGTTTTCATCAGCTTTGGCTTTTTCGCATTTCCCTGAAATGTCACACTTTCATAGTTCAAAAGTTTAACTTGTACAGTTCAAAAAGTTTAATTATTTTTAACACCTTCGACTTTTTCGCAAAATCCCGAAGAGAGAAAAAATGCCGAAGGTCATCTATTTTCATAAGTTAAACTGTTTCAAGGGCACCTTTGCCTTTTTAAGGGCACCTTCAACTTTTTCGCAAAATCCCAAAGAGAGAGAAAATGCCGAAGGTCGTCTATTTTGAACAAGGAACGTTCCCAGTCACTTTCCGAAACTTGCGAAAGTGAGAGAAACCACTTCACGTAAAATACAAGATGAGAGAATGAACGACGTCCTCGTCTACATCAACGATGCTAAATTATTGATTGTATACACTATGTACAGTCGTCACAAAAGCCATATACTTCCAAGTACAATGGCTTTCCTAATTAGGTGACAAGCATTCAATGTAATTAATACACAGATGAAATCTATAAATAGATCGTCCGAACACAGATTAGTAGTTGCTCCGTCCATGAGACACATTGTTTGAGCATCCCAATTACATCGTCATTTTTTGTTGTAATTGCTATTCTGTATTGTCCTTTATTGTAATATAGCAGCAGCTTGTTTTTATCTGTGTACAATGTAGATGAATGCTTGTCGTGATTGAATGCACTTTCATTTTTGTTTGATCACGTTTGTTTACTCACTTTGATCAAAACATGGATGTCTATGACTCCTCAGTTTTTTATCAGACGATGGCCGTCTTTGACGCTTGAGAAACTCACGATATCATACTGCTCTTCCATTTATTTTAGAACTATACTTCACATTAAATCTGATTTCAGTAGTACTACATACAAACCATCTCTAATCCCTTCAATGGACTATACTCTAATATTTTAGAGTATGAATTAATTTTTAAGATCCTGTCGGGCAATAAGAACACTTAAAGATGTTATTACATTTAGCATAAGCTGTCTATTAGACTATTTTTGCATTTAGCAACTGATTAGAATGGGAGAGCTATCCCGCAATATTCATGCGCTCTTCTCCGTTCACGTTCTTCTATCTCCCTTGCCCCATCAGATTGGCATCAGAGCTTAGCTCAAATAAACCGAGAGATAAAGTTATTCTATTTGTATATTGTTATCATGTCTCATATAGGTAGCTCTTCATCTTCATCACTCAGTGAAGCTAGAGTCATTGACAAGTTCAATGGTTCTAACTTCTACATTTGGAAGTTAAAACCTAGAATGATGTTGAGAGATAGAGATCTTTGGGATGTAGTAGAAGGTGCAGACCTAAAACCAGAAGACGGTGATCAAGCAAAGGCCTAGAGGATCAAAGATTAGAAGACCCTAGCATATATCACACTCAATCTAGCCGACTTCCAAATATCTCATGTTACCACGTGCAAAACCTCTAAGGAAGCACTGGACTTGTTATCAAGTCTTTATGAGACTCACGATGTAACCACAAGATTACATCTTAGAAGAAAGTTCTTTACTCTTAGCATGTTTGGTTCTACTACCATCACTTCTCACATCAACAACTTCAAGTCCCTGTTAGATCAGTTATCAGCTGTAGGATGTTCTATTCCAGATGATGATGCCATTATGACCTTGCTTTCTTCTCTTTCAAAGTCCTATGAGCACTTTGTCGTGATGATCTCCACATAACCCGACCTCACTCTTCAAAAGGTGATCAGTCATCTTCTTCAAGAAGAAATGCGGAGAAAGACTAGCAGCCTGTCCATTAAAGACAAATCCACGGTTCTATACACCAAGAAGAAATACTATTCCAAGGGCAAGAATCAAGTGTAGGAGCAACAACAGAAGCCTCACACTCAAGGTGAGCATGGTGGATCGCGCAAGAAGCTTTTCTACAGATATTGTAAAAGAGCTAATCATGACATCAAGGACTGTTGCATCAGGATCTACAACGAGGCAAAGAAGCAACAACAACAACAACAGCCAGACTCCTCCAACACGATGGTGTGAAAGTACTATACTTTAGGACCATAAATGGATCTACAAAAGATCCACAAGAGTGATTGGATGCTTGCTTAACAATCTATCAAAAAACTAGACATAAAAAAGTTGATCTAGATTGGCAATTTGACAAACAACAAGCATTAACAATCAAAAGCATTGATAAACATTGAAATCCGAGCCCACACGTGTGTACTACAGGCTGTAGTACGGCCTTCAACCTGAGAAACAAGTAGAAATTGATTTGGTTTCATTTGGATCACAAAAACTCAATGTACATAGTGAACTAGCTTGAGATTGCCAATGAGCTCCAAAAATTTTCTATCTTCTCACTATGGAGAGAGGGAATACATAGCAAATTCGACTTCCTTCTTGAAGTTAGGTGGATTTCCAGCATGTAATAAGGAAGTTAACTCACTCTCCTTGACCTAAAATGAAACCCTAGTCTATTTCCTAGAGTTATGCTTGGTAGGTAGCTAGTTGGTCAAATTTTCACCTTAAACTTAGGTGTAGGTCCTATAAAGTAGGGATGACCACCAAATAGACATGACCAACTCTCTTGACTTGACCTAACCTACATTAGGATGGGTTTTCCATGTGGCATCATGGCCTCACATGTGTGGGACTCACTTGTGTACACAATTTACACTATTCTACATGGTTTTTGATCAAGCTAGATTTGCCAATTTTTGGCAATTCTTCACACTCCTCCTCAAATTTAGCTTGATCTATTTACAACTCTCTTGATAGATCAATGAAAGCTTTTAGAAGTGTCTAAAAAATCCAGCTACAAAGAAGGAACTTTTGAGACTCCAATAGAGAATGATGTCCATGAAGGATCTTTCACCACCTCTTAGAGGATCCCTTACAAGATGTTCCATAAATGTGTCTATATACATGTAGCACACTTCAAAACTAAACATCATGCCAAGCCATGGATTCCAAGGCATTTTGTGCACTTGAAGATACATCAATTAAAATATTATGTGCATAAATAATGTTGCCAAAGACAGCTTGTCTTGCTTGATCCATATGATTGAGCCTAGATGGCTCCATCTTGATACTCAAGGTTCTTCTTGGAGTCCTCGGGTCTTGAGCTTGCTCCTCCACTTAACTTGACTCCAAACCATCAATGAATTGAATAAGGTGTTGATCCAAAGGTGCTTCTTCAAGTTTACAAATCTTCCACTCTTGAAAGATCACATTTCCACCATTGACAAATTCTTTGGCTGAAAACAAGTAGATTCTACAGTCTCTACTTGAAGAGCAAAACACTACCATTATTCCTATCATTGAAATAGGATAATCTTTGGTCCTTACATTGGAATAATCATGCTTAAAGCATGTGGACCCAAAGATTTCCAATAAAAATGATGTTCCATCTTTTATGACACTATTCAAACTATTACAAAAATAGTTATCCAATGAAATTGCTTTATCAACAACAAATGTAGATTTCAAAGCATCCCATTTCATTGTCTTGTCATACAAAGTAATAAACACCATGAATCTTAAAGGTAAGAAACAAGTCACCTCATGTCTACTAATACTTTCCAAAAAGTATTCAAAGATAGTAGACTCTCCAATGCTCACCACCCTTGTAAGATGCACACTTGAATGGACAATTTGCATGCAATTTGATGACTCGGACATTGTCATTGAGGACTCCCTTGGAACTCTCATGATTTGAGGCTGATCCTCAAGATCTTCCTCCTTTTGATGCTCCTCCTCAATGCAAGCAAGATCACACTTTGCCAAGATCTCCTCTTGAGTGATCTCCTCCTTTGCCAAGCTCATTCTTTTAAAAGCAACACTAGCTTCCAACTTAAACAATCTTCCATGTTTAAATCCCTTTGCAATGCAAACATCATTCTTCAAGATGAAGCAAACACCATGCTTAAAGTGGACATCCAAACCACTTTCTAAGAGTAGACCAACACTAAGCATATTCTTGGTGATTGATGGTACATAAAGGACATTTTCTAGATCCATGCATTTTGAGGATTCTAGACACAAAGAGATGGTGCCAACACCATCTATCCTACACTCTTCATCATTTGCAGTAAAGACAAACTTTTTAGCATCATTGAATGAGTGTAAGGTTGAGAAAAAGTCCTTTTCACAAGGCATGTGGGAGCTAGCCCCACTGTCAATCCACCAATTGTCTCTTGAATTGCTATTGCTTGTTGGTGAGGATGTAGATGCCATCAAGAATACATCTACTTCATCCTCCTCCTCCTCCTTTGCAAGGTTTCCTTGTTTGTCCTCCTCCACTTGTGCTCTTAGCCTCTTGTAGCATTTAGATGCATAATGCCCCTTCTTTCCACAAAAGAAGCATTTTTGCTTTGACTTGTCCTTTGAGCTTGATGCATCATCCTCTTCTTTGGCCTCCTTTGGATGCTTCTTCTTTCCATTGGTCTTCTTTTTGCCGTTGAATGAGAAATTGGCTTTCTCATCACCATCCTGCAAAGACAAGGAACTCATCCTAGATTTTGCATGGAGCATCCTACACTCTTCAGCCACTAATACACTGTGAAGTTTTTCTATAGTTGGCAAAGTGTCTTGGATGGCAAAACTTTGGACCATATTTGCAAAGTCATCTCCTAGACCATTAAGGACAATTTGTACAAGCTCTCCATCATGAATCTTCTCTCCAATGGAAGCCAACTCCCTATTTAGAGACTTGATTCTGAGTACATAATCATGTGCACTCTCCTCACTTCTCCTCATGCTTTGCAAAATTTGATTTCTAAGCATAAGAACTCTAGAAGTGTTGCTAGACTCATAGATTGATTTTAAAGACTCCCAAGCCTCTTTAGCATTAGTACAAGCTGATACTTCTCTCAACAAATCATTGCTCACATTCATCTTCACACAATGAAGTGCAAGCCTAGATCTCTTCTTGTATCTAGCTAACTCCTGTGCACCTAGAGGTTCATCTTCATCTTCAATCAAGAACTCATAAAGGTCTTGGAGCACCAAGAGTGACTCCATTCTAACCTTCCAAATAGCATAATTTGTAGAATTCAACCTCTCACTAGCTTCTAGAAGGTATGCTCCAGCAGATCCCATCTTACTAGTGACTTCTACAAACAAGAAATAGATTTGATTGACTTGAAACTCACAAAGGTCTCACACTTGTAGTGTTTCACTCAAATTTGATTTCTAATCCAACAAATGGACTTATAATCACAGTTCTATCACTCCCTCACAAAGCTGGAATGAAGATAAGATGAAGTGAAAACTACTTTCAAACAAATCTTGCCAAGAAATGGATTTGATTGTCTCTAGAAACTCACTAAGGTCTCTCTCTTGTAGTTTTTCACTCAAATTAGATTTCTAATCCAACAAATGGACTTATAATCTCAGTTCTAGCACTCCCTCACAAAGTTGGAATGAAGATAAGATGATGTGAAATCTACTTACAATCAAATCTTGCCAAAAAATGGATTTGATTGTCTCTAGAAACTCACTAAGGTCTCTCTCTTGTAGTTTTCTCACTCAAATTAGATTTCTAATCCAACAAATGGACTTATAATCTCAGTTCTAGCACTCCCTCACAAAGTTGGAATGAATAAAAGATGATGTGAAATCTACTTACAATCAAATCTTGCCAAATTTGGCTATTTTTGGACAAAAAAATGACTTAATCTCTTTCTTCCTTCTTGGTGTACTTTCAAGACCTGTTTTTAACCTTAATAGGACTTGAACTCAGCCTAGATTAATTAGATTCCATGAAACAAATTCAAATCTAATCAATGGCAAATGATCTTGGTAGATTACCCTAGGATCTCCACCAAAAATTACACCAATAGCTCACAAATTGAATTTTTTTGGATCAAATGAATACCATGCATTAAATGCAGGTTCAGAGGTGCCCACACATGTGGACAGTACGGATTTGGACCCCTACCAAGTTTGGGATCAAATCTCCTCACCAAAATCAAGATTCTAGCTTGCCCTCTCAATACTAGCTTTTAGCACCAAAACTTGCTAAAAATGGATTTGCATTAGATCAATGGCTTATGCTCTTGTACTTGGCTCTGATACCATGTGAAAGTACTGTAATTTAGGACCATAAATGGATCTACAAAAGATCCACAAGAGTGATTGGATGCTTGCTTAACAATCTATCAAAAAACTAGACATAAAAAAGTTGATCTAGATTGGCAATTTGACAAACAACAAGCATTAACAATCAAAAGCATTGATAAACATTGAAATACGAGCCCACACGTGTGTACTACAGGCTGTAGTACGGCCTTCAACCTGAGAAACAAGTAGAAATTGATTTGGTTTCATTTGGATCACAAAAACTCAATGTACATAGTGAACTAGCTTGAGATTGCCAATGAGCTCCAAAAATTTTCTATCTTCTCACTATGGAGAGAGGGAATACATAGCAAATTCGACTTCCTTCTTGAAGTTAGGTGGATTTCCAGCATGTAATAAGGAAGTTAACTCACTCTCCTTGACCTAAAATGAAACCCTAGTCTATTTCCTAGAGTTATGCTTGGTAGGTAGCTAGTTGGTCAAATTTTCACCTTAAACTTAGGTGTAGGTCCTATAAAGTAGGGATGACCACCAAATAGACATGACCAACTCTCTTGACTTGACCTAACCTACATTAGGATGGGTTTCCCATGTGGCATCATGGCCTCACATGTGTGGGACTCACTTGTGTACACAATTTACACTATTCTACATGGTTTTTGATCAAGCTAGATTTGCCAATTTTTGGCAATTCTTCACAGATGGAATTCAAGGAGTCAGACACACATTTGTTAATGGCTTATAGCAGTAGCAAAAACTGTGATAGCTGATACCTGGACAACGGTGTTATCCAACACATGACCTCTCACAAGGAATGGTTTACGGAGTACACAAATTACAACAGAGACCAATTTATCTACCTCGAATATTCTAGCACCATACGCGTGGAAGGCAAAGGAGCAGTGAAGGTCAGCTTCAACAACGATCTGTCCATTTGTGTTCCTAACATCCTTCATGTTCCTCAGTTGTCAAAGAACCTATTATTAGTCTCTAAGATAACTGACGAGGGCTACACTGTTACTTTCTCATCTAAGCAGTGTACAATACTCGAGGAAGATACCACTTTGACTACATGCACTAGAGTCGAAAATCTTTACGTACTCTCTAATTCAGTTGCATTAGCTAGTATCTCTAATGAAAATGTAAACAACAATGTTGTTCTGTGGCATAGTTGATTTGGACACGTGAATACAAGATCACTTTCTTATATGCGTTGTAATAATTTAGTTGATGGTTTGAATTTCATGTCTTCATTGGATAGGAAATCTTTCTTTTGTGAATCATGCATCTATGGGAAGCACTCTAGAAGAAAGTTTCCAAAATCACACTCCATCAAAACAAAGCATGTATTAGATCTTGTACATAGTGATCTCTGTGGTCCAATGCCAACTCTGTCATTAGGAGATGCAATCTATTTTATCACTTTCATAGATGATTACTCCAGATCGTCTACAACCATGTTCATTAAGCACAAATCTGAAGCCTTTGAATGCTTCCAGAGATTCAAAACCATGGTTGAGACACAAACGTCTAGGAAAGTGAAGGCACTCCGAACCCATGGTGGTAGCGAATACATCTCTAACGAGATGTATGACTACATGGTTGAACATGGTATTAGAAGACAGTTCACCACTTCCTATTCACCTCAACAGAATGGGATTGCAGAAAGGAATAATTGAACTCTTCTCACTCAGCCAAATCTATGCTACATCAAGCACACTACAAAGTTTTAGGCAGAAGCTACTGCCACAGCCTGTTACGTGTAGAACAAATCCAGCACCAAAGTCGTCAACAACAAGACTCCTCATGAAGTTTGGCATGGGCACAAGCCTAGTGTCAACCATTTAAAAATCTTTGGTTGTATACGTTTTGTTCACATTCCTAAACAGCCTAGAAAGAAGCTGGATCATAGGACAAATAAATGTATTTTCATTGGCTATCCTGATGAACATAAAGCTTATAAAGTTTATGATCCATCCACCAATGTAGTATTTGTCTCTGGAGACGTAATATTTCAAGAACATACATACTACGATTTTAAACAACCATCGATAAACGATGCTATGTCATTTCATCCTATTTTATGTAGCATGGATTCTTCCAATGTTGATGTTCCTTCTACAAAACTTGCAGCTACAGCTACAGAAGCCGAGAAGCCGATAGTACCTGTCATTAGACTAGACCAAGCTAGCGAGCACATCTAAAGAAATTCAAGAAGAAGCATCATCGCATCCTGGTCAACCCAACATCCGTAGATCCTCACGGACTCGGACAGTTCTTGAGAGGTATGCACCTCAATCATTCTGGACTTCATCAAAAAAACCAGAGAGCCTAACCGAAGCAATTAACTCCAAGGATGTTATGAAGTGGCAAGAAGCTATGGAAAGCGAGTATAACTCGCTTTTGACGAATCAGACCTGGACACTGGTCGACTTCCCCACTCACAAGAGAGTTATCGACAACAAGTGGATCTTCAAGAAGAAGATTAACTCTGATGGTTCCATTGCAAAATGGAAAGCACAGCTAGTCGCTGAAGGATTCACTCAAGTCCAAGGGGTGGATTATCAAGAAATTTTTAGTCATGTCATCAAGATGCAGTCAATCAGGACTCTGATTGCGTTTGCAGCCACATAAGACCTCGAAATGCCACAAATGTATGTCAAGACATCATTTCTCAACGACAATGTCGAAGAGGAGCTGTACACCTTCCAACCAGAAGGATTCAAAGTCAAAGGCCAAGAGCATAAAGTGTGCAAGCTGCACAAAGCAACCTACGGTCTAAAACAGGCTGCAAGAGCATAGTTCGATAGAATCACCTCTTATCTCATTCAATTAGGATTTGCAAACAATTCAGTTGACTGTAATGTTTATTCGAAGCATATAGGCACCAATTCAGTTCACATAGCTCTTCACGTAGATGATGCATTTATTTTGTCTAATGACACTTCTCTTCTGCACACTACTAAGAGTGATCTGTCAAAGGAATTTGACATGACTGATTTAGGAGCTATTCATTCTTTGCTAGGAATTCACATTACTAGAGATAGACTTCAGAAGAAGATCTATCACATACAAACCATCTCTAATCTCTTCGGTGGACTGTACTCTTATATTTTAGAGTATGAATTAATATTTCAGATCATGTTGGGCAATAAGAACACTTAAAGCTATGATTACATTTAGCATAAGCTGTTTATTAGACTATTTTTGCATTTAGCAACTGATTAGAACGGGAGAGCATTCTGCAATATTCTTGCTCTCTTCTCCATTCACGTTCTTCTATCTCCCTTGCCCCATCAGGTATACTACCAATTACTTGAATCCTTGATATCTTATATTTATCAATTCCAATCTGCATGTATATAGAAAGGAGGACACGATTAGCTGATTAGGGGATTACAAGAACGACTGATTAGGCACCTTCCAACGGTATCCAGATAGTCTCTGGAGGATGATGTCCTCCTTGTACTTTTCTTGATCTCCTTTGTACCTTGAGGCATAAAGATCCGCTGCCATTCGGTCTTCGTGTCTTCTTCTACCTTTGGCCTTGCCACTGAGTCACCTTGGGTCCGCGAACATTTTACCATCATGTTCGGGTATCCCTCAATCAACGAACATTTTTGACCATCGTCTTCGGTTCTTCAGTCCTCGAAGATTTGGTGTTCCCGTCTGGGCAGCTCTCTTGTGTTTTTCCAGACTTGAGCGCGAAAGCTAGCAAAGCTTTGTGGCTTGAAGGAATTTGTTTCTTCATCTCCTTCTCAAAGCGTGGTAACTTTATCACTCCTAGACTCTTCCTCTGCCTCTCAAATAGTCCTTTGTCTAGGGTCTTAGTGAAGATGTCCGCCACCATTTCCTTCGTTCCAATGAAGCTGGTCTTTAATTCCTTTCTCATGACTACAATGTGTTTCATCCTTGAGTGAAACACGGGATCCTTCGTCAGATGAATTGCAGAAGTATTATCAATCTGCAATATCAGAGACTCTTCATTGGTTTCACATAGTCCGTTGAGGAACTGTTTGAGCCATGTGATTTCCTTGGCCATCTTTGCGGTTGCAACGTATTCTACTTCGCAAGATGACCGAGCTGTAATGGTCTGCTTCTTGTTGCCCAAAGAATTGTTGTGCCTGCTGTAATGGTGCACCCTCCTCAAACACTTTTATAGTTGTCCTTGAGTGATGCCCAACTTGCATCATTGTAGGAGTGCATTTGGAATCTTGCATCACGAGAGTAACATAGCCCATAATCCTTTGTCTTCTGAAGGTACTATAAGATTTGTTTCATGATCTTCCAGTGTGCTAAGCCTAGATTCATGTTGAATTGACTCATTCTGAACATGGCATAAGAAATGTCAGATTGTGTGTTTTCTACTAGATACATTAAGGATCCGATCAGTCTCCTGTATGGCATGTGCTGCATAAAACAATCTTTGTTCATCATGATTGTTCCTACAAGCATTGGGGTGTTCTCCCCTTTGCAATTTGCCATCCCAAAATCATCTAGGATTTTCAGGATGTACTTTGACTGATGAAGGTATAGCTTTTCTTCGCCATAGTCGCGGTCGATCTGCAAGCCTAGATAACATCTGGCTTCTCCTAGGTTTGTTATCTCGAAATGTTTCGAGATCTCCCTCTTCACTTTGTCTATTAGCTTTCCGCTTCTGCACAGTATCAGGGTGTCATCCAAATACACAGCAACAATGATGATCTCTCCATCTGTGATCCTCATATAGACATTCGAATCAGCCATCAGTGGCTCGAATTTCAAGGATCTCAGGGCTTGATCTTTCTTCTTATACCATTGTCGTGCTGATTGCTTCAGACCATAGATACTTCTGAGCATTCGGCAGGCATAGGTAGGAAGTGCTTTGGAGGTGTAACCTGGAGGTTGATCCATATAGACTTCTTTGTCTAACTTGTCATGTAGGAATGATGTCTTCTCATCGATGATGTGAATCCTGAGGTTGTATGCAGCTGCATATGCAAATAGTAGCCGTAAGGATGTATGTTTCAACACTGGAGAGAATGTCTCAATGTAGGCGATGTCGTACTTCTGAGAGAATTTCTTCACTACAAGTATGGCTTTGTACTTCAAAACATCTCCATTCGGTCCATACTTGAGCTTGTAAACCCACTTGCATTGCATTGTCTTTCGTTTATCTAGCATTGGTTGTAGTGTCCCCCCTCATTCTTCTTCATGGATTCAATTTTTTCATTCATGGCTTGGATCCATTTGTCCTTCTCTGGACTGTCGATGGCTTCCTCGAATGTTTGTGGTTCACCACTGAATCCACAAAACTCTTCGGATGTAGAAGCCGAGCTACCTGACACAAATCTTGTTGGCGCTCTTCGCTTTCTTGTTGATCTCTTGGGAGATTCTTCAGGCACTACAATCCCTTTGCCTTTGTCTCCCAGGTCCGGAACCATCTTGGTTTACATGTGTTCTAGCAGCTGGCAAGGTTGCGGTCCTTTCTTCGTTTGATTCGTCGCTCAGCTGATGTGGAGCTTGAACATCTTCAAGGTTCTTGACCAGGAAAAACCCATTTTTTTAGCTAGGCGAATGATCATCAATATGCCATTTTGAGAACCTTCGCCGAGCACCTTCCCCTCATTATGAACCTTCGCTGACATGCTATATGGTCTTAGATTGACAAAATTAGGTTGGCCATAGCCTCAGATCTTGAAAAAATGCATTTATGACAGTACTTGGGCGAAGGATCCTCCTGGGCAAAGGTTCATCCTTCACCAACCCTGGAAAACGTTCGCTTGATAGGTTCAGATCCCTAGAAACCTTCGCCGAGATTTTTATAGCCTATTTTCACAGTAATGTATATGGCAACCATAAACAGGCCAAACAGACTATTAAGCCTTACATCAACCTAACCAATGATTTGCACTGGACCAACGACGATTATCTTCTCGATGTCATCACTGAGCCTGCATACATGTTGCTGCCCAGCTCTTGAATAACTTTCTGATGGTTGGCAACCTCAGGAAAGATCGCATCACTTCATAGATCCTATATCACTTTTCCTCCATCTCTCATGTTTTATTTGGATTTTGCTTATTGTTGGATCTGATAGTTATTGGGATTGCATGTTATTATACTTTTTATGAGAGAGAAAGGGGGAGAGAGAAAGAGTAGGCTATCTTTGTTGTGGATCTAGTGTTAATGGATGTAGTGTTAATGTTTAAAATTAATGGATGTTAGAGTTAGATGTGGATTCTCATTCATGCTGAAATCTGAACTATACTATCGCTCTCATAGGAACGCATCTACGCGTGACAACTAACTTCGTCTCTTTGATGCTAGATTGACTAGATCTTGGTTTGAGGTTAGGCAAGGAAAGAAACCCACTACAATCCTATAGTATGATGGATGATTGTCATACCCGACGAGGTATCCTAATTCGACCTTCTTATCAAGCTTCTTTCGAAGCTTATCAGGAATGTGTGCATAAGCAGGGAAAGATAAAACAACAATTGCTCTTGCATGCTGCATAGCCAAATACTCGAACATGTGTCAGATTGGGCTTTCTATCCCACCAAAGTTTGTGTGGTATCGTGTGAGGAACACCAGATTTGCCTATCTTGTTCTGGATGTAGGTGGTTGTAGCTACTGCTGGTGCCTTCGAATAGGCCATCATGCACCTTGTGGCTTCCATGAGAGTCATGTTCTTTCTTTCAGCAACACCATTGTTGTTACATACCTATGTAACTAGCAGTACTTCAAACCCCTATTGGTCCATTTAGTGTTGGGGGCTAATGGCAAGGTACCCTTAGGATTAAGGGTATGTGCCTTTGGATAAGGACAAGTAAGTGACTATACCTTGGTCGGAGGTATGGAGTCACGTGACCCTTGGATAAGGGGTACTCTTAGAATTAAGGGTAGGTGCCTTAGATTAAGGTACTAGTGTCCTTGGCTAATGGCAGGTAGGTGTCTATGCCTTGGATGGAGGTATGGAACCTAGTGAGGTGTTAGAAAGTCATTGGATGACTTTTTTCTAAACCTTGGGCCTCAACCTTGAACCATGTCACTTAATTGGTCTAGGACCAAAGTATACATGCACAACTTGGGCATTGTGACCTAGTGGGAGGGCGCATTTCCAATGGGTCCAATGAGTTCTCAACTCCCACAAGAAAGGCATTCAAAGAGTCATAGATTATGAAAGGAGTCTCTTGACCTTCCATAAGCCTATGGAGATTCTTGGAGATTCTTTAACTCCCCTATGCTTCTCTCTCTCTTAGTGGATGAGCATGGAACTCCATAGTGCACTAGAGGGGTCCATGGGCCATCTATATGAGGGTAGTAGGGCACCCATTGAGGGGGGAGATCTCTCTTGTTTGCTTTGCTTATGCTCTAGTGTTGCTACTAGTGTGTAGAGTGCTTTCTTCTGGTAGTATGCTTAGGGTTTGGATCTTGCTTATGGTATGGGACATAAATAGGGTTTGGATCTTGACTATGCTATGGAGTGTTGTGGTATGCTTGTGATTTGTTTATGGTCAGCAAGGGGGTGCTAGATAGGTCTTGCTTGGAGCTTGGATCTAGCTATGGTTGGGTGGTGAATACTTGAGGCCAGCTTGTTATCTATCTTTGTGTTTAAAGTGTAGGGACACAGGTGGAGGAGAGATTCTTGGAGGCTTGCAGATCCTTAATTGCAGGTGGAGGCATCCTAGCTTGGAGTTGGGGTGCATCTTGAAGCTTGCAGATTGCTTGGAGGACATTTGGAGGCTCTATCTTGGATTTGGAGGACTTTCTCACCTCTACTTGTAAAAGTTATGCTGCGATGTATAGGATGCAGTCCTTCTGTGAAGGATTCCTTGATCATTGCAGGAGTTAGTGAAGCGGTTCGAGATGTACTCTCCACCACGATCTGTTCTGATCTGCTTCACCTTGTTTCATGTGCATCTTTCTGCCCAGTTCACGTATTCTGTGAACTTGTCAATTGCTTCCAACTAGTTGTGAATGAATTAGACTCAGGCAAACTTACTGTAGTCATCAATGAAGGTGATGTAGTACTTCGAGCCTCCTATTGAGATCACATCAAAAGCTCCATAGATGTCCAAATGTACTAGCTCCAAAATCTTTGTTGTTCTGTATGAGTCTTTGATAAAAGGAGTTCGGGACATTTCCTGACATCTTCCCTTTCATGCATGCATCACAAGTTGTTGAACTGGTTGCATTCGAGATGCTTACCCATGTGAGAGCTCCATGTTGATGGCTTGATATAATTGAGTTCAGGTGGCATAGTCGTCTGTGCCATAGAACATCTGCAGATTCGTGAGCTTGGTGTGCTTGATCTGTCGGCATAGGCATACCTTCAAATGATACATGTCTTTTCGTCTTCCTTGTGTGATTAGCGTACTGGTGCTGACATCAATGACATTGCATGTTTCGTTTGAAATGTCACACGCATCCCAACATTTGTTATTCTTGCTACTGATAGCAAATCTTGCTGTAATGTGGGTATGAATAGAACATCTTCTAGTCGTTGATCTCTACCATTTGTGTTGAGTCACAACGAACCAATACCATTCACTTGATGTTTTGATCCATCTCCAAGAACTATGTATCTTGATGGATCAGTACTTCGAAAATCAAACATTATTCGTCTTGAGGTAACGAAGTGTGAAGTAGCTCCTGAATCAAAAATTCCTTCTTGTGTGTCACATGTTGAGGCTGCACACACATCTGCACACAAATAGGCTGTCGAATTTCCACTGTTCGACCTTTCTTCACCCATCTTCAAGCTTTTTGGCTCTTCAACGTAGGATGAACTATTATTGTTCTCCCGTTTGCCTTGAGGTTGCTTGTTCCTTGGGTTTTGGTAGTAGTCCATGGCTGCATGACCCTTCTTGTGACAGTGAATACACTCAATCTTCGGATTCAGACAACACGAATCGACAATATGTCCTTCACATTTGCATCTCATGCATGTTTTCTTGTTGCCATTCTACTATTTTGGCTTTCCTTTGTTCTTCCAACTGCCTTTGCTAGCTCCCTCTGATTGTTGGTCCTGATCCTGCTTGTGATCCGACTTTCTCTTAAATTTGAACTGCTTCTTCGGCTTCTCCTTGTTGTCGTAGAGAGCTTGCTCAGAGGAGTCCTTGTGATCAAGATGCTCATGAGCTTCGACTTCTTGTCAAATCTCAATCATTGCCTTTTCGAGTGTCGTAGCTGGATCCTTTGCTAGCAATGTTCGGGTTGTCTGGAAAGATCTTGGTAAAGCTCTTAGCAGGTAGGTGAGCTGCTTCTCTACTGATACTATATTCTTTGTTCCTGCATTATGTAATGAAAGGAACAGATCCTTCAACTTTTTGATAAAGTATAGGACAATAACGCTGTTGAATGACTTGGTTCCAAAGAAAACAAGGCACTCGAAGGAACAACATGGCATCCTCTCAAGAAAACATGTCTACAATCATCCAGGTATGACTTCTTGCAACAAATTTCAAGTTGTGTATAAATCACCTACGTTTCTAGTCTTGTCAAGGGAATGATGCTTTCATTCTACGGACGTAACCAACTCTCTATGACCACTTCACTTTGTGCTTTTTATCATCTACCGTTTACAACCTGTTTAACAATCCGATAATGATGACTTATAAAGTTGTCTATTGGCAAGGTTTTCAATAAATGATCTTAGACAACATGGATATGTGTAAGATATATGGTCCTTACATAAGAATTAGAATGGCATGTATTTGTCCTAATACCTCGTAAAAACCATGAAGACCTCTTCAATAATATATAACCTTTCCATAATGAAGTCCTAAATACCCTGGGTTGAAGGTGTAGTTTTGATAAACGTGAGTTTACTCAGAACAACAATATTCAATCATGACTATAGTAAATGATACCCATTCAGATGTCATATTAGATTTATGGTGAGATACGATTGGAAAGCATGGATATGCTCAGGAGTATGGACAACAGTGCGTGAATTGTTTCTCGAAACAACGGTCACATGGATTAGAACGACATGGATTTTTCCTAACACCAGCACACATGTCCACACCATATCTTTTAGCTAAGCTAAAATATATATGATTAAAAATTATTCATACTTTTGCTCAAAACAATATAATATGATATGGACCAATGTCCATAAAATGATCAGCATGGCACAAGCCCTGATACGATAATATTAGGGCTTGGCCTATCGTTAAAAAACAATCTGCTATTTGGGAAGACATGACTATGATTTAAAATGCTATTCATGTTGTTAAGTGGTATAACTACTTTTGGACACGGATAACAACTAATGCTCAACTATGACACTTGTCTTCCCCACTGTACTAACTCGTGCGATTTTGTGTTGTGAGATGGTGGCAGGTATCAGGTGGACGTTTTGAAAGTGATTATGCTTTATGGTGCTTTTCAGTACTGTATTTTACTTTTCAACTTTACTTTACCTTGTTGGAATATGAATAAAGACTTCAAAGGGTTCAGTCTTGCTTTGTCAAGAGGAACTATGTGAAACTCTCTCTCTCTCTCTCTCTCTCTCTCTCTCTCTCTCTCTCTCTCTCTCTCTCTCTCTCGCGAACAAGGTGGTCCCACCAAATTGTCACCACAATGTGTGAAAACGCATTTTGTTGTGGCCCTCCCATTCCATGAGGACATGGGCCACAACGAGGGGGTAAGGGAAACCTTTTTGGCATTCTACGTTGCCCGTGCGTGAAAATACCCTTAGTATGTCAAGCCTTCTTTTAAGGGTCAAAAGGTTTGTACATATATACGATCGTTTGCTGGTGTTTGTGATCACAACCTTGGAGGCTTTAAGAGTAGTTCTTATAACCCATCCTTACATGACAAATTTTTTAACAATTGGACATTTTGACATGAGACTTTGTTTTCTTACTAAATGAACTTAGCCTTTGACTCTTATATGAATCTCTTCACCCCACCCACTCTAGCCTACTATCTTGCAATTGATGGGTTGTTCTCGACGTGTGACTATACATGTAGTGGTAAAATCTTAGCCCCTCACAAGTTAATCTGTTTTCGATTGCACATGAGAGCAAGTAGGCCACATGGACCCAATTCTTTGCACACATTGGCAAATCATAGAAAATGTTCACATTTATTATTTCAAATTTTCAATTTGCATATAAAATTAAGTTGAAACTTTTGCCACATAACAGGTTAAAATATGATGGTTTGATGTAATAGGACACAAGAGCACATGAGGTGATTGTTTATGTTGTCGGACCTTGTCTTAAAATGAGATATAAGCCCTTCAATTTGGATATATGTATCCAACACCACCACTTGCAAAGACAATGATAGACTCCCATGCAATAAAGACGAGTGGTGGGTTATACGACCAACTTCTTATATGGTATAATATCTCTCAACTGTTGAATCTATGGGAGGCCACGATTGTCATTGTATTGGTGGTGTGAAATACGTCGATTTTTCAATTTTGACATGCATAATTTTTTATAACCACAAATATGTGAATAATAGGCGTTGACATGGAATATAAGATTAGGTCAACATTGGTATGCCGAGCCTTCCCACGAGGGTTACAAGTCCTTGGACATATACATGTCTATTTGTTCGAATGATGGTCGGTTTGCTAATGAGAACCTTTTGCCATGTGGTGAGTTAACAAGGTTTTAAACTTACTGACATGTAGTTATGTGTCGGTGATGTGTTGCAGCAGGTACGAGGTACAAGTGGCGAACATTTATGCAACTGGCCTTATGTTGCTTGCTTTCCTAAGTGCTTCTAGGATACGAGGTTGGGCTCCCATGATCTATATATGTATAATAATCAAACATTGTGTATTTGTAAAGCCTTTGGGAAGTGATTTTACACGTGTTGAGGGTAGCCGCTTGAGGTGTGTAAAGCCTTGCACGGGGGGTTTACTAGACGTAAATTCAGTTTTCAAATTTCTACAAAGAAAACTAAGCGCCTCACAGAACGTAATCTGTGGGGCAAATTTTCTTTTGAGGTAAAAAAAATTTTACCTAAAAAAAACAAAGAAAAAAGAATGTGAAAACAGATTTCACGTAAGGGAACCTCAGCCCTTCCGCCCGCGGAAGGCTGTGCGCCCTCGGGCCTTCGCCTTCGAGCGCACAGCCTTCCGAGGCGGAAGGGCCTCAGAGCCTGACCTTCCCCCCCGCATAATAGCCTTGACATTTAAATATATATTTTTAGATTGCCCTACTTGGGCCATAATGCCCTACTTGAGCATTATGGTTGTGATTCCCTACTCGGGTTGGCACAAGCAAGGTTGTGCTCAAAGCATATGGCTTTATGGTGGAATAAACTCTTAACAAGGTGCATGTGAATGCATGTGTTTGTAATGAATACAAGAGTATCAATAGTTTTTTACATTTGGAAAAGAATCAACACTAAAAAAGAAAAAAGAAAAAGTGCATAAGATTTCTAGGAAGCTCTATAGAGCATGTGGCAGCCACTTTTGAGTTTACGCGTCAGAATGAAGCTTACCCTATATCTATGGCCTTTTTTACTTCGAAAATGCCGGTCAGAATGAAATCCTTGTCCTTTCACATTCTCATTCACCATGTATTATAACCAGTCAAACACTACAATGATGGGCTTTGACGCGGAGAACCCTGCAAATGCCAGGTGGCCACATATCTTATGGTTTGTCGGGGTTAGGGTCACAGGTACCCTCTAGTGTCTAGTACATGCCCACCCTTACACGGCAGTTTTCCTTAACAGCTGTCCTGTCTACTTTGACTGGCGGCTCTGCCTTTCTTTTTGAAATGAGCCCGTCTATGCAGTTCATTGTCTGCCTTTCAACTGCACGTCAGCCTTCGAGACCGCGCTTGAAGTCTCTGTCTCTTCAAGTTTCAGTAGACGGGCTGTAGTGCCCTTCTTCTCACTTCAAACTGAAGTTGACGGGCCATGGTCAATCAGTACACGCGGAGAACTTCAAACAACCCCCGGCTCTTGAAGGCACGTGGACTTTTTAATCTGCCACCGTTGGATTTGCACAAAAGTAATTATATGCTGCCACGTGTCCACATTAACCGCTAGTAATGTCCTTAGGGAAAGCCATTCTGGCAGGCGACTCTGCCCTTCTTATTGAAATAGCACGTTTCATGAACCTTTTTGGTAGTTCTTCAACTGCACGTCAGCCTGACGAGACGAGCTATCGCGCTACAGTAGCTGTTCTTCCTCACGCTTCAAATTGCAACTGACGGGCTCCACCTACCGATCTAGCATTTCAGAATGACGTTGACGGGCTGTACCTACCTAGTTTCCGGTTCGAAATGAAATTGACGGGCTATGGTGCTTCAGAAGCATCCTTGCTGCTTGCTTTCGCTTGCTTTTCGTTAATATTTTCTCGCTTTCATTTTCACGCGCTTTCTCTGTTTTCTCTCTCTCTCTCTCTCTCGGTACTACTTGTTTTGTGTCTGGCATCGCAGAAGCTGCATTGACGCTGGCGATGGCGCCAGATTTAGGCTTCTTTTTCAAAATCTGCTTACCTCAAACACCATTCTAGATCCGATTACAGTCAAATATTATAAATAGTTACTTTGAGCATCATAGATTACAAATATCCTTAACCTTGCTTCATTCATTCCTGATAGTATTGCAAGTCTTGCATCGCAAGTATCATAATAGGTTGAGCTTCAAAAAATAGATATCATTCTGTCAACCTTTACCCTTTCTTTGCATTCATTTCTGTTCTAATCACATATTATTGCATAGGAAATGCTATAATTGGGTCGGACTGCTATGAATTTTTAGCCTTTGTATTTTTCCCTGTTGTAAGCAAATATTATTGCATCACAAGCATCGTAACGGGTTTGAGCTGCAAAGGATAGGAATTATTCTATTAGTGTTTACCCTTTCTTTGCTTTTATTCCTGTTCTAATCAAATATTATCTCATCATTTTGCATACAGCGTTAGTTGGAGCTCTGTCCCTTTACCAGTGCAGACGCTTCACTAACTGTATGCTTCAACAGTATCCGCTTTTACATTTTGTGATGTGAGTCCTTAGCAGAGGCGGTAAATATTAGGAGGGGAACCAGCGAGGTCAAGGATACATGCATTTATGTGATGATTGTGACGCTTAGGTGGTGAGGGAATGAGGTGATGCCGCTGGAAAGGTTACATCAAAAGGATCGGCGTTCAAATTTGTGGCTTGTTTTGTTTAGGTGGTGAGCGTTTGAGTTGATGCTGTATGGTGAATGTTGAATAGTCAGGGGTTTTTCAGCCAAGGAAGGCGGCACTGACAGGCTATTGACTATGCCTCTTTATGTCACCCGTGAGGTTTCAAAGGTTTGGATCTATCATCCTTTATCACTTATTTTTCTCTGATTCCGCAAAATTCTCATACTTATCCTCTTATGTATATCTAAGTCGCTCATTTTACTTGCTGGTCTGACCTCAAGTTAGTTCACAGATGTTGCAGTATCTTTTATCTCACTTCAACTTAACCGAGTTTCCCTTGAAGCTCCTCTTTGATGCAAGCTGTAATTGATTCTTTTATGAGATCAAAAGCCAATCCATGAGCTTAGGAATGGATCTCTGCAGCAATAATATAATGAACCTAGATATCTGTATCACGAGTTAACCCGCTAGCAGTTCTCCGGACAAGAAAACAAATGGATTATTTTGGGGGTAGTTGAAACGCTTTCAAAAAGATAACCTTCAGATTAGGACAGCACATACATGCAGGTGAAGATTCTGCCAAATAAATTCACACCGTTCGGGCTTAAACTGTCCATGCCCTGGCTGATGGCATCGTCATCGGACCTTTGTGATTATAACTTGCAGAAAAGCTCGTATTATGGTGCGGTTTATGATGGGATGTAATGCAGTGAGGTTAGTACTGTAATCTTCCCCTCAAATTGATCCAAACTCCTGCGTATGATACCAACAGTCTCTGTTTCATGCTTATTCCATGTAGAGTGTGCAAAGTTTTATTGCAAGTCAGGCTTGTATTAGATGACTAGTGTACGTCTAGGGGATGCAGGCCTCTTTCAGTGCAGTTGACGTACTGTCTCCTGTTCCTTCACACGCAGGAAGTATACACATGATACCTGTCAGCCTCTTCACTCCAAAGATGGAGTGAGTGGTGGCAGGGTTGAATTCATCGTGAGGACGGGATTTATTAGGTGCTTAAAAGTCGAAACAAGTTGCCCCCCAAATTAGGAAATGCCAGGCTCTCTCCCTCGGTGGCTCATCTACCCCAGCGTAGTTTCTTGCAAATTGCCATGTGAATTGGCATTTGTGGCGAGGCTTGTGTGAAATTAGTTAAGGGCAAGTGGGATTGTCAACCATAAGAGAAGTAAAATAATAAATGTTGCTAGTTCCACTTCCATTCAAACAACATAATAAAGAAATGTGGATTTATTTTGAGCGAAAGGATACTGTAATGTAGAGGCTTAACTGCTTACTATCAGCATGAGAAGAAGAAATAGAACATCATGAAAATCGACGCATTTGATCCCTAGAAGTCATCAGTGTATACCAATTTTTTGAAGATTTAGAATCTATTTGTAATGGTTATTTGTATTGATATCTAGAGCGTTCTTGATTAGAGGTTCTTTCCTTGTTTTTCCATTAATACAACTCGAAATGTTTCTTTATGTTATGCTTGTTTTATGATTTTTCTAAGTACTAAAAAGATTGAATGTCCTATGATATCCTTAAGAGTTCCAATATTTGTAGAGGGTCCCAAGGTGCTCTTATGTGTTTTCAATCTGTAATCCATCTTAATTTGACTTGTTAGCCCTTGGCACAGACACCATCTCTTAGTATGTTTACCACTTTTTGCACTCTATGAACCTCTTTGAAGGTCATATTCTTAACTTCTCATGCACTTGGTGCTCTCAAAGTCCTTGCAAGTACGTATGCCAAACAAAATGGTACATCAAGCCCTAGCTTGTTAGGGTTGACACCATTGTTGAACTTTTTTTGCACTAACCAAGCCATATTGCTATCGATTTAGAGATCTAATGTATCAAATTTTGTATTTTTGTGTCCGCTAAATTTGTAGTTGATGAGCTTCATGTTTTTAAACAATCATTAGGATTGAGCTACTTTTGAAAGAATGATCTAGTTTCGTTAAAAGAATCATTTTCAAAGTTGTATTTGGTGTTTATTTCAACAAGTTAACAAATAGTTCAATTATCCACCCGTCATTTGTTAGTATTGCTTCTTGGTTTCCAAGAAGAGGCTCGAACCTGGGACCAAAGAAACTCTGAATGCCAAGCTAACCAATTGGGCAAACCTCGGTTGGTCATTTGTTAAAATGGCAATTGTAGGTCTGAAGGACCTCAAATCCGAATAGTTTGGTATGATTTAGAGGTAAATAAAGTAAGTAATTTTCATGATGTAAAGTTAGTCAATGATATTGTTCATAAGTGCATGGTTAAAGGAAGGGTGTAGCAAACAATGGTGATTCCTCACCGCCCTCAGAGCTAATACAAACTCTTCTTACAATAGTTTCTTTGCATCTTGAAAGCTCTATGATGATGCTTTGTTTTTGTGCTAATGATTTGTGTTTGTTGACTTTTTTGCTTGTTCCAATATCCAGTACGAGCTCAGGCATTCTGTTTTGAATAAATTTATTATTTGGACTCATGACAAGCTCCTCAAGTGGCATGGATCTTAGATCTACTCACAAACTCAAAGAGATATATATTCAATCAGAAAGTTGGACGTTCAAATGAGTTTAGAAGAAAATATGCTTTTGGAACATTGTTTTAGGAATTGATATACGAACGGTCTGAGAGGGTGGATCTGAGGACGTCATATGCAAAAATATGCCTTAATTGGGAGATCCTCCCTCTAGGGAATTTATATTTGCCAGATTTGCAGATTTACTTCATGTCTGAACACTAGAGTTTTTTTTGAAGAGATTTGATTTGTGGATGCCAAGATGAAATAACTGTAAAATTTTGTCAAACATTTTCTCAAATTGAAGAGTATTCTCACATTTGGGGTTTTGAAATGATTGAAAATCCATTTTTAGGTGGTTTTAGACTCTAAGGACAAATACATGTGATATTTGCAAACTACAACATTGTTTTTGAGACTAATCGTGCAGTATGAGCTAGGGATGTTGCGTTCCATTAAGGTTTGCAAAACAAGGAAAAGCTGATTTGGAGGAAAAGAAGCAGCTTGGCTAACTGTAACGCAGATGCATGTGAGATGCAAAAATAGATGAAGTTGCTTGTGGGTTATTAGTGAATGTGGTAATTTATTTACCATCTAAACTTGAATTAACATTCATATAACACAACCACAATGCTGCAAGTCCTTTTTCTTTCCTTCCATACAGGTAATAAGAGGACCTTCAACAAATGGTCTCTCCCCCTTTAAGATATGAGACATAGCCTCATGTTTAATTTGATACACATGTGATTCAGATTCTATAGTGGGCTGTACTTGCATGCCACCACTTACTCAGAACAACATCAAACTTAGCTAATTTGTTGTTTTTATTCCAACTTCTTGGAATACGTCCGAATAGATAAGGATGCTTCAGAGACTCTTGTCCCAAACTTATGTACCTTGACCATTTGGCATCTCAATTGTATATTGGTAATAAAAAAGAATAGTAGCTAAGTAAATCTTCTTCACCATGTGAATTTATACTATTATGCAAGGAACCGGTGTTAAATAAGATGAGCACATCACGACCTTCCAGCTTCTCCCTCATGTGTTAACAGTTTACCATTTGGAAAATGATAAGCTCCATGTCCCTTGGTGGATAGAAAGCAAAATGGTGCCTCTTGAACAATCTTCTACACCGAAATAGGCATGACACATCTGGTTTCATCATCACTCTTGCTAACTGATAAGTCATCATCACTCTTGTCTGCTTCGAAATTTTTTGCTTGTGCGTCGAGGACAATCCTTTTATAGATGCTTGCCAAGATAGAAACAAGAAAGTTCGTCCTTCTTGGCCTTTTCCTTCTGCTCAGGTGCTAGGAGAGATGGTCCATAGACCCACTTGGCTGGCTTGTGTTTCAAGGACCGCTGCATCTGGATAAGATCCTTCTGTGAAGTCTTTTTGATCAGCTTGGGTGTATTTTCTTCAATTGGTAGTTTAATGAGAAGAGAAGCTTTTTTCAGATGGATTGACTGCATTTCATTTTTGCTGAGCATATAAAAGCCGAGCAACTTTTGTGGATCAATCCTTTTGTGAATCGTTTTTAAAAATTTCATGTCTTTATCTATTCTAAAAGCATCCCTTTGAATGCCAATAACCCAGGAGAATTTTTCGAATTTGCAAAAATTTAAACCAAGGAAACAGTACGTACTAAAAATAATTTTCAATATCCTGTTCCAGAATGTGTTCTGGAACGTGTTCTGTTCTGGAATGGGCAACTATGGTGTGCCCAAGGAAAAAAAAACATTAGAACCATGATCTGTTCTTAACAGTACTTATTGACATGTCTAACCTCTCTCTTAATCACTTCGGACATGTTCCAATTTCTCATAATATGCTATTTCTGTGAGTTCAACTTTTGTTTGATGTAACTTTTTAACCATAGTAGCACCTTGAAGTTGGCAAAATGCAATTGCTCTTTTTTAACTGTACCAATTTTGGACTCAATCAGATATGGAAGAGAATTGCTGCAGAATTTTTTGTAGAATGGCAACTTTTGCTGGAGAAGTGGAAGTTTCTGCTGTTTGGCATTGTCTTTCAGGTGTGAATTCTTATCATTTTTCTTTCTTCCATGTTCTTCGCAATCAGAATTGTGGAACGGATATAACCATTTACCAAATACTACTGTTAAGTTTTGCAGAATCTAAGAATGTGTGTAATCTGTTGTCTTACGTCATCTGTCTGTCCGCCTTTATATATATGAAGAAATTGCTATCTTATGTAAAGTGCATGATCAGTAAAAATTAGCAATCAGTTTAAATTTTATAATGCATGCTTCATTATGTTTTACAGTTCTCAAATTAAAATTCATTTGAGCTACTCTCTTGTGTGTGCAAATGTAATGGTTTTCCATCTCTACAATTTCTAATAGCCTTCCAGATCCCTCATTAATCTAACGCTGTATTGTAAGAATTGACATCTGGATGTCACACAGTATCAAATGATTGCAAATGTGTATTTGGTTTGGTGAATTGTAGGCTAAAAGAATCAAATTAGCGGACTTTCATTAAAATTAACCACTGCATTTTGTTTTTCTGTATTTCAAGCCTAATTTTATTTCACTGAAAGTTGTTGCTTGCTTATTTGTCTTTTTTGGTAGAAAAGAAGAAACTGCTGCTGTAGGAGACTTTATGGCAAGTCTTGGCTGAAATTGTGCTACTTATGATTGTAACTAATGTCTGTATCATGTTGACAAGCAATTTATCAGTTCATTTGCTGAACATGATGTTTGAGTTGGTTTGGATTACTTTTGCTTTGTCCAGGCTGTAGTTGGACCATTCTTTGACTATGATTGGATTGTGGAGAACTTCTTTTGAAGTAGTAGAAGGGATTGGATGCACAACTTGAAGTTAAATTTTTATTTATTTGTTTCATTTTCCCTTTCAAACTACTACAGGAAGTATTAATGAGATCTGAACGCCAGTTTTAAAATTGTAAAATGCTTCTATCTTTGTTTCTCAATTCTTCATTTGAGAAACTAATATGGAGCTTGATAAGATAATTTGATGTGTGTGATATACTTAAATGGGTAGTCGACATCTTGCAGTACATTCATGGTGTTTTTGCAAAGGTGGTTCATTATCTACATCGCCCTGCTCCTCTACTTCCAGATATCGGTTTTGTTATTCTTCCAGTAAGTCTGTATCCTTCTTATTTCAGCCTTGCTTACCTTTTTATTTTCATTAAAATTTTCTAGGGTGAAAGTCTTTGCTGAATATAAAGTGCTCGAGACTACAGTTTTTAAAAGTAAGTTGTCTTTTTGTAGCTTTACTTTTCTCGTGTTTTCACAGTCAGGGAGCATTTGTATCATCCTACGTTTCTGGCGAGAAGTTTTACGCATTTTTAGGCCAGAAGTTCTCTTGGTTTAGTTTGAAAAGGTGTTGTTGCCTCATGTGTATCTCCCCACTTTGTACCTTAGAAGTTGCAATGAGTGGTTATGTGGACAGTTGTGACTGTAAGCTCTGAGCATCCATGAAACGTTTCCTTATCTCATTTTTATGCTCTATGCAGGAGCTTGGGTTGGAAAGGGCTTATATTAGCGAGACACTTTTCAGCTGTATATTCTTCTTGTTTGTACTGGTGTGTGCATATTTTTCTGTATGAGCATTCACAACTTGACCTTTTTGATGCTGCCAAGATACAGCATGCGTCAAACACGTTCCTATTTTTAGCAGTGGGTGATGTTGCGAAAGTACATGATAGGGATAGTATTTTTTAAACGCAGACAATGTATTTTTTCTGCTTTGCGCACTTAATGATTCCTAGTGATATTGGGTTTTGCGCAGTGGACATTTCACCCATTCTTATTCAACAAGAAACGATTTTACACAGTATTGTTGTGGCACAGAGTGCTTGCTGTTTTGGTGGTAAGTCTATGCTTTTATCATTACTAAAGTCGGATGATTTATTACATATTTTCTTTAATTATGTTAGTTTTTTTTGTATAAAAAAATCACTTCTTTACTTTTTGTAATAATCAATTCTCTCATTCCTTCGTCTAGCATTATGAAAGTCACGGCTGTGTCTTCGATTAGCCAGAAGAACCTTGAGTTTGTATCACACTCTTCAATAAGCTTCTTTTAATACGTGTCACTCTCATTCCTTCAAAGATGTAGCCACATCATACAGTATAGAAATCAACAAAACACTTTTGGTGGTTATGTAGAGCTGATTTGTATTGTGCCAAACTGCCAGGTGTATGTTCTACTTTCCTTGGCTAGACTTGAAAGACTAACAAGTAAGCTAGGCATTTTGAAGACTATGCTTATATGCTTGGCATTGCCTTTGTGAGGCTTTTAAAAGAGGTTTAAAAATCAGCTTTACGCATATTAGGTGATTTGAAAAAGCCTGGACTTTTCCATACTTGCAAAGACTACTTCTAGAATGTAATATGTGCAGACCTTGCGAGAGCTATCCTCTTGTGTGATCCTAGCCATTGTTGTGTTTATCCACACTGTACTTTATATTACATTAGAAAGTGGGTTATCAGTAATTACAATAATGTGAAAAAAGGGAACCCTATAATGCCAAGCAGTTAGTGGAAATATTCAGCAATGAGAGAAACACATTTCTTAAAGATTATCTCGAATTTTGTCAAAATAATTCGAATTTCACAATTGAGAGGGTAGTCTTTATGATGTGGGACAACCATTATACATAATCAGAATGGTGCAACGGGTTCATCTAATCTTTCCAAATAGGTTAGGAAGTCCTAGGGACGTAAATATAATCAGATGGCGGCTTATGTATCTGGAAAGGTTTGGAATGACCAAAATTAGCAATCAAATACATTTGTTAGACAAAAGATGAGGTTGCATGTTTGCATTGCTTTATATTTTTAGGTGCCAAGGTAAAAAGATTGCCACAGTTTCATATAAGAAGACCATCCCTCATGAGATCCAATTTTGTATTGTCATCTGTTATGTTCACATCAAACAATGTAAAATCCAATTTTTAAGTCTGCATGAACGTGCCTTTGCAATGTAAAATCCGATTTTTAAATCTGCATGAATGGAGATTTTTGCTCTGGCATGCTCGGATGCATTGCAAATCCCATAGAATCAGAGCGTCTATATAAGTTTAAAGCAACCTATTTAAGAAAAGGTTGTCTGTCTGCTATTCCACCCATTTTCTCTGTTGCACAAGATTTCAAACCATAGTTGTTGGATAACTGTTGTCTTGTCGCTTAACTTTCCCAGCCACCTTCATGCCATCATGTGTATGACTTCTTGTTGGCAAGAAGAGAAAGGTTGAGAAACACTTTCATTGCCAAAAAGCTTCAGTTGTCCAAACAGTTCAAAGTACACAACATGCGTCCCCCCCGGCCCCCTATTGTAAAGCTGACTCAGGTGCACCTAGCGTGCCCTGTAAGACTCTAAGGGGTGACACTCCCTAAGGTCCCAGAGCAAGTTAGAACGTCAAGGACTGAGCCTCCGACCTGTGGTGAGCCAGTCAAGTAGTCACAAGTCATGAGCTAGCTCTGGAGCTCGAGTCATGGCCTAGTCAGGAAGCAAGTTGATTCTGCCACCGGAACGGCTCCCGGGACCCATGTCCGGGAGCCAGACTGCCAGGCTTAATCAGCAAAGTAAAAACTAAGTCCCAAAAAGCGTGCTTTACCAGAAAGCACTATGTTTCAGAACAGAGGGGGTGCGCCGAATCACAGCAGAACTATAGGGGGAGTCCGGCAGACAGAAACTTGGGCAGCTCAACCAGCGCCAGGAATCCAGTCGCCAGGTCTCAGCTCCCTCTACCAGCACGAGCCAGGCACAATGCCAAGCACGTGTTGGTGGCCCCGAGACCGGTCAGTCTATGTATGAATGTAACCTCTTCCAAATCTAATAAAGTTGATCCTTGGGGATGATTACCGTTTCGGTTTCGCCTCCGGGACTGGTCCAAGTGGAAGGACCCTTACTACAACCTTTTTGCGTCGCTGGCGCCTAAGGGTCCCTGTCATCGACATGGGGCTTGCCGCTATGCCAATCGGTCAGTTTGGCGACCACTATGCCTTGGGTTTCATGTGTGGCTTGTCTTTACCTTTGGTTACCTTTTGGGGACGGATTCTAAGTTGGCTTTCGGGTTGGTTGGGATTCCAGTTTTCTTAAGTCTGAATGGTTAAGCTTGTTACGTTTCTGAGTTGGCTTTTACGTAAGTGCATGATGGATGAATGTTAGACTTAAGCGCGTGTTGGGGAAACCGCTCAAGTCCCAGCACCCTTTGAGGCGCCGGCGCAACACCCCCCCTTAGCCACCTTATTTTGAAGAAAATTGTTGGAGAGAGATGAAAAGGCTGAGTATCAGACATACAAGGTTGGTGCAAAGTTGCTTGTTGGGGTGCAGATTTTTACTGTTGATTAGGAAGCTGGTCCTTTCTGTATCAAGATACAATCCATGCTACACAAAAAAGGAGGTGATTTCGTGCTGAGGCAGCAACCTGTCAATCGGCAGTAGGCCATGGCATAAAAATCTGTTGCTACAGTGCAGCTGACAAATCAACTGGTCTTTCAAGGAAGAATTATCATCGATGATTGCTTACAATCCATCACCCTGTGATTTATCTATTTAAGTCATTGTTGGAGCATCAGTGTAGCCAGTGTATTTAGAGGGACTCGCTCAAAATCTAGCCTCCCTCAACTACATCAGCTTAGGGTATCCAAGCAATCTATGCTAAATGCACATTTCAAATCTGATCTAAATTTTGATTTAAATCTACTTGTTGCAAATCTGGTTGTAATTGTACGATATCCCATTGTCAATATGACAATGGAGTGAGGTATCAAGTAGTAGATCAAGGATCGATATATAGTCATTCTGCAGATGAAATGTGACTTTACTTCAATGGATCCTCTTCAAAACAAAAGTCAGCGTCTAGAGCATAAGCAATTGACAATATCTTGGGTTTCAAAGTATGCAAAAAAAACTATTTAATGGATTTGTGGTAATGATGTTAGTGGTTGACAACAGTCACATGACGACAAAGAAAAAGGTCTGCATAGGTTGGGAAAGAAAGTTCAATAGCCTCTCTTTTAGGAACATTGGCACGAAGGAGACAAGCAATTTCTCTTTTCCACTTTTTGAGTCTTTCGCCAACATTTTTGCTATCAAACCTACAATCGCCCTTCCTTATTAGCTCTTCACTATTTTTTTGACCCTAATATGCCTTCTAATACATATCTTTTTGGAGCCTCTTTCAATCCCTTTTTTTTTGATACTTCATTATTCTAGACCATCATATATACTGACTATTCTAGACAACTTTCTTGGATCCTCAATGTGGACGTAATTTTGGATACAATATGAAACCTAAGGTTATAAGTGACGAGTAAGAGCTTCCAAATCTTCGAGGGTCCCTAAGATTGAGCTACAGGCTTAGCACAGGAGACATAGCTACCACACTTGGTCTTTGGATTCTATAGACACTCAATTGAGAATTAAATAGAAGAGAGGGGAAATTTAGCAGTTACATAGAACAAATAAGTTCTCCTAACCCACTATGCATTATTGTGGAACTGATCGTAATAAAACTTGAGTAGGATATGATACATGGAAAATCCATCCCATGTGAACTACTTGATTCTACCATCAAATAATGTCTTTAGTGCTACTTATATTGTAGATGGGCTCCTCCAAGAATATTGCCTCCTAGAAGTTCCAATCATCAAGTGTCAGAATACCAAATTCAAGTAAATATCACAATAGGTAAATCGTCTCTAACCATTGCATATCTATATAACTTTTCAAAACAAAATAGCTAAGCCATATTAGCTAATAGAAACCATGACTTTGAATTGACTTCATTTGGCTAAATTGGGGCCCAAAACCATGGTAATTAATCATGACCATTATCACCTCAGGATCTCTAAACCTCAATTCACATTTGCACTCATAATTCTAAGATTCCCATCAAAGGGTAAGTGTGTTTTATCGATGTAGATTTATTCATTTTCATAGTGCCCTGATCTTGTTGTGCCCTTTGCCTTGATATTACTTATGAACCACATCACTTTTTTTTCATCCCTTTGCCCTTTATCTAGATCCGGTTGACTTTATCGTTGGTATTAATGAAGAAGACCTTAACCTTGAAGTTGATGTAGATTTGGAAAACAATTCTAAGAGTATACAAACAATTAGACTTGACCTAATCCCTAGAGCGACCTCCTTGCCCTTGTTCTTGATTGTGCATCGTTTGCTCTCACCCTCGACTATCAACCCCCAATTGACACTTCAACTAAGCTGGAAGGAGATAACTTGCAATTTCGTGCACTTACAAGATCTCTATCTTGTTTCCTAATCATGTTCACTTAGATTGGCAAAAGATCAATGTTGTCCACTTAAATATCTTGCATGAATACCATGTAGCTGAATCATAGCTATTTCTTTCTAAAAATAGCTGAAATTGAGCTTGCCATCCCTAGTTATTGCATGCACTTTGGTATATCTCCAAATCCTTCAAAATCGATTCAGAAGATAGTCCTTTAATATTGTTGCTCTATCATGCAACTACAAAATAAGCTTGAATTCACCAAATTTGATATTGGCCCTTGTTTCCATCCAAAGAGATTCGTCTAGACACTATTAGGGAATAAATACACCTCCATGCAATTGAAGAACTTTGAAATGCATGTATCTCGCAATGAAAGGCTTGCTTGAAATAGCTCTTGAAAAAGCAATTTTCTTGATTTTCTCATACAATGTGAATTACAATGACTTTAGCTTCTCCGCTATCATTCTGACTATCTACGAATCAAGCTAGTTTACTTTTTGTCTTCAAAATTAAACCTGTAATGCATGCAATCCAAGAAAAGCAAGCCTTTTGACTTGTGTTCTTGCTTTTGACGTCGATAGCCTTAATAGCTTTTGAATTTGTCAAGGAGTAAGCCTCCGATGTGCCAAGTGTTGAATTATAAAGCATATTTTACCCCTAATGGCTACTTAAACTTAGTTAATGGAAGTTGTACAATTGTAATGGGGGTTAATCTCTCAAAAGTACTTTGTACCTCCCTTTTGGAACTTAACTAAGTTTAGTGCAAGTGGGCTCAAGTGGCCAAGGAGCTCAAGCTCATGGTGATACCTCATACTTTCCCATGCATGTGGGAGCTTCCTCATAGGGGGTTGGGTGGCTCCACACTCGTCTTTCTCTAAGAATCCATTTGAGTTGCTTTTGGATTCATGGTGTGAGGAGTCCTATGTTTTCCTCCAAGCTTTGAGGGCTAGTTTATCTTGTTCTCAGTTTTCTATAGTAATTAAGACATCAAATAGCTAGGCCTTGAAATTTGTCGTGATATCAGATCAAGTAGTCCCTATCATCCTATGAGAGGAGTTGTTTAGGTCAGATTCTAGTGGATTTTTTGGATCTTCACCAAGCACTTGTAGGATGGTGCCTTTTTTGGGTAGGGATTTAATCAGGGACATACATCACAGCAATGGACTTAGGCAAAAATTCTAAGATTATATGCAAAGGTTCTAGAAGCTTTTTGGAGTAGCCCTTGTAGGAGGGTGCACTTTCTTCATAGATTCAAGTGCCAAGTGGATCTTATGCATTGGCACAATGTGGCGTGACCAAAGACAAAAGTTGTTGGGTATTCATCAAGTGGCATAAACCCTTGATAGGGACAAAACCCTTGTTTTTTGAGTACTTTCAAATTTACTTTTGTTTTGCTTTAAGTGAAAGTATGACTAGTCTCAATGAAAGTCTCTTGAGTGAATCAACTAGGCTATGGTACAAATTACTTGGAAGTTAAAGATGCAATAGGTTCTTATGGATAAATCAAAAGAGGGCAAAAACACACAAGGTAGTCGACCTTACTGTCAATCATTGTGCAAAAGGTAGTCGACCATTTTGTCAATCACTGCACACATCTGTATTGCTAAAGGACCAGATGAGGCCTTGATGTATGTAATCTTAGGATGGTTTTAGGTGACTCTATTAGTAAGCACATTACTAAGGTCAAGGACCTCATTGGTGAGACTTTTAGTGATAGGAATGCTATCTTTGTAATCTTGAATAGCTTGCCTAATGTTTTTCAAGAATATGTCATCTCACTCTTAGCCAGGTAAACTCCTTTCATTTGAGGTGTTATGTGGTTTCGTTATTTAGAAGGAAATGAGGAGGTATGATATTTTTTGAGAGGAAGGTTTTTTCGAAACATGCCTTAGGTTCTAAGGGAAACCTGTTTGCCAAGGGCAAGAGGAAAGGCAAGGATAAGTCCAGGAATCCCCAACAGAACTTGGAGCAGCAAATTTCCAAGTTACAAGTATTAGATTGTTCAATCAACAATTTTCATTGACGTCAAAGTGGAAGGGCAATTGGAACTTCTGCCATAAGTATGGACACTTCGCGTTTGAGTGTTGTAACAAGTAGAGTGATGAGAAAAAAGCCAAGAAGTAATAGGGTTACTATGTTGAGGGATTTGTAGGAGAGGATGAGGACAATGGCCAATTTGATTTCTTTATATTTTGTTGGCATCCCAGCTAACAGTTGGTGGGTGGTACATGAATTCAAGAGCCTCAAAGCATGACTCTTGATAGGGATTGGTTCAATACCTTTGAAGAGTTGGATGATGTACAACACGTGTGCTTAGGCGACAATACCAACTTTGAGTCAAGGTGTCGTTTTGGTTAAGCTATCAATAATCATCGGGTGAGGTCAAAGTAATCAAGATTAGGTTGGTGCTATTCCCAAGAAAACCATGCTGGTGGACTTTGTAGTGTTAACGGGTAACATGTAGATTATTACGTGATTAATCGATAGCGAAATTCGAATCCTGACACGGAATTTCGAACTTCCAACTCTTGAGTCTTGTTACCTAATAGTACCTTGTCACCTATGGTTTAGGGTTCTTGATCCATTTGCTGCCTGCAGTTTTGGCCCTGATCTATTTGATATCATCTGTGACATTAGCTAGTAACTACCAACTTTCATACATGACTAGAAAGATTGATCATTGTTACTCGTCACTCAAAACATTAATGTCACACCATACATATTACAATGTGCAATGTACATGGTTACTTACTAGTAAAAAATGGTTCAAACCGGGCCGATTCAAACTGGAGGTTCGAACTACGATTCTTTGAACGAACCGTGGTTTGACACAACTATCTAAGGAGGATGTTAGATGCTAAGTCAACTAATTGCATGTCCATAGGTTGCATCAAGGAGGAGAAGGCCTACATCCTCTATGATCTTAGAAGCATGAAAGATAGATATCTTTACTCCAGATTTGATCTGTGTTAAAATCCATTCACCTCTTGTCGAGTAGTGTGAAAACAAGGAACTAGCGAGTTCTTTTTGCTCCTTAATTTTAGAGAGGAGGTTGTTAGCCAAAAACCTCGTGAGTCACTAGAGCGAGAGCAAGATCAGTTGACTTTTGATGACTCAAGGAAGTGCAACACAAAATTACCACCATGGGACACTTGGTCTCCATCTTCTTTACGAACTAAGAAATTGCCAAGGTGGTACTGGGGCAAATATTTGAGTAATAACGAGGGGTAAGGTCTCAGAGTCAGTTAGCCTCATGAGAGGCAAAAACCAACTTTGCACTTGTTAGAAATAAATGACTATGGTAAAGTTAATCCATAGGTTACTTTGACCCGAAAGGTCGAGATTTGTGTAACCCATGGGTATTTAGTTATTTAGGCCATCTTAAGTTTGTCTTAAGTTCAGTTGGACCCAATTTTAGTCATGGGGTTTGTTGGCATTTGGCCACATCCAGGTAGAGTACTTAGATGCTCATTGTGTATTCCAGATTTTACATTTGCTAAGCATTGCTCTCCATTTTTCCTGCTTGCATGTTCTGCTTTCTCTCTCTCCTTGAGGGCGCCTATCCTCCTCCCTTGTTTGTCTTGTGGAGATTGTTTGATAGTTAGATCATGGTGCCTTGGCTCTAGTTTTCCTACATGGTGTCAGAGCAACCGGATCAGCAACAAGCTTGTATGTTGGTGCCCTACCAAAAGAGGAGCTACTCTACTTTGTGATCTGAAAATTCAGCATCCTGCTGATTTTTCCAAGTGGATTAGCTTTTTGTCTCTTTTCAGGTTGAAGGAGGGCGCCCATCATGGATCTTGGAGGAGCAATTTTTGGCGCCCAAAAATCAGCATCTCAAATCTGATTTTTTTGTAGCCAGTTTTCAGCAAGTCTTGTTATGAGGAGGGCACCCAAAAATCTGCTTCTAATTTGGGTTTTGGAACCTTCTTACTTTGCTGATTTGTCAGGTTTGCAGTTGTGGAGGAGGGCGCCCAAAATACAGCAAACCCTATTTTGGGTTAGGGCAAATTTGTGGCTGGAAAATTGCAGATTTTCAGCAAGCAGTAAGGCGCTTTCAACAGCCCTATTGAAGTGTGTGTTGATCACACTATTTGGCTTCCTAATTGGGTTTCGGTGTAGGCTTCAATCGAAGCTAACCTAACTTTTAAGTAGCTGGTTTTTTTGTGCAGAAAAACAGCCATCTATCCATTATCTTTTGGGCACTCTGGTTGCAGATTGGTAGATATCTTGTGCTCTTATTTTCAGCCCTTCGCTGCAAATTTTTGAGTAGATTTGGCTTTGGAAAGGCTCTCTTTCCTATCTACTACAAGCTGAAATTCTGTTGGAGGTAATGGCTAAAGAATCAGAAGCTATCTGTTCTTTGTTTAGTGAAGATCGGTTGGATGGCACAAACTACTCCTTGTGGAGGAGTTACATGATGAAGAATCCTCTCATAGCAAAAGGGCTATGGGATTTGGTCATTGGTGATGAGGAAAGGCCTCCTTCTTTGGCTCCTACTACACCTCGTGGATCATCATCATCATTATCTTCTACATCTTCGGAAGAACAAAAGAAGTGGGATAGAAGGGATGCACAAGCACATTTTATGGTTGCTCTTGCTGTGAAAAGATCTATCTTACCTCATATCAGATCTTGTAAGACATCTAAAAGTGCGTGGGAAACACCTAATACGATGTATAGGGTCAAAAATCCAGCAAGAGTGGTGTATCTCCGAAATCAACTTTCTATGTTGAAGATGCAAGAAGGGGATCCAGTGACCAATCACTTGATGAAGATCAAGGATCTTCGTGAGGAGCTTCTCAATATTGATGAGATAATTGAGGATGCTCAATTTGTTTCCATTACTCTCAACTCATTACCTTCTTGTTATCTGCCACTTGTTTCATCTTTGAGTATCTCTCTTAGGGGACATCAACTCTCCTTAGATGAACTTGTTGGGCTGCTTCTTCAAGAGGAGCAAACGAGGCAAAACTTTGCGGGTGACACTAAACAAGATCAAGCTTTCTTCACGAAAGGCAAGGGCAAGGGCAAAAGTCAAAAGGAAAGGGGAAGCCTCCTTCCAAGGATGAGCAAATGCCCATTGGAGGTCAAAATGTCAACACTCAAAAGAAGAAAGGGCAGTGCCATTATTGCAAGAAGTATGGGCACTTCATCAAGGATTGTAAGAAGAAGCTTGCGAAAGGGGAGAGTAAAGGAATTGATACTGGTGCTTCACTTGCTACTTTGGAGCAAGAGCTTGAGGCTAGTGATGATCTGTTCAACCAAGACTATGCTCTTGTGTCTAATATTGCTTTTACTATTACTTCTACATCTATGAGGAATTCATGTTCTGTTTTGCAAGTTGCTGATTTTCAGCCCATTGAATGGGTGATTGATAGTGGTGCTACTCGTCATATGACTTTTTGCAAAGAAGCATTCACTAAATTAGTGAAAGTGCAAAATGGAAGCAAAATACAATGTGCAGATAATGCATCTTATCCTATTCATGGAATTGGAATTGTAACCTTCATTCTGCCTAATGGTGAAGAAAAGTACATCAAGAATGTGCTCTATGTTCCGGGAATCAAGAAGAGTCTTCTTTCGGTTGCAACTATGTTGAAGCAAGGACTAGTTGTTGAGTTCAAAGAAGATAAGTGTCTTGTCAAGGATCCTAAAAGATCTGTCTTGATTATTGTTTCGGGAACAATGCATGATGGCTTATTCATGATGGATACGTATGAGTGACAAATTTCCTCTACATGTCTTGTTGCTTCTACATCACAATCATTGGAGTTGGTTAAATTGTGGCATGCAAGGTTTGTGGTATCTCAACTTTGCAAGTTTGAAGAAGCTGAAGACATTTAATATGGTAGAAGACATCCTACTATTGAGCAGCCGGAAGGGCATGTATGCGAGGGGTGCATACCTGGAAAGTTTTAAAGGAAACCTTTTCCAATTGATGGAACTATAAGGGTTCTCGATAAATTTGATTTGGTTCATGGCGATGTTTGTGGTCCAATGAGGACCGAATCCATTGGAAAGTGCATCTATTTTGTGACTTTTATTGATGACTTTTCTCGTTTACATGGATCTATCCTATGAATTCTAAATCAGAAGTTTTTCAACACTTCAAAGATTTTCTAGCAATGGTGGAAAATCAGTTTGGGCATTCTTTGAAGACCCTACGCACCAATCGAGGAGAGGAATACATTAAGAGTACGTTCGGTGCATTTTTTCGAGAGAAGGAAATTTTACATCAAATGACAACTCCTTATACGCCTCAACAAAATGGTGTTGTCGAGCGAAAGAATCGCACACTTATGGAGATGGCTCATTGCATGCTCAAAGCAAAGGGGTTGCCTCACAAGTTTTGGGCTGAAGCAATTCTAATGGCGACATACATAAGCAATCCTAGTCCTATTAAAGCATTGAAAGTATTAACTCTTTATGAAGTTTGGTATGGGAAGAAGCCCACGATCTCTCACTTTCGCATTTTTGGTTGTATGGCTTATGCTTTTATTCCGGATAAACTTCGTACAAAGCTTCAGGATGGAGGAGTTAAATGCATTTTTGTTGGCTACAGTAGTGAAAGCAAAGGCAATAGCTGTTCAATTTGCGCACTAACAAGATTATTGTTAGTCGTGATGTGCATTTTGATGAAACGAATTCATTAGATGTGGCCCCAACTCATATCTTGATGAGGGACAGCCCACATAGTGTGAATGTTGAAAATTTTCTAGATTTGGTACCATCTATTTCTGGAGATAAGGGGCAGCAATCAACTAGTTTCGAACTGCCCATGTTGGAGTGTCACAAGCCGTGACACCTTTCGAAAGCATGAAAGAGAAGGTATGGCAAGATGCCATGTAGGAGTATGACTCCATCGTTCAAAATGAGACATGGGAGCTCGTGGATCTGCTAGAAGGCAAAGCAACCAATAGTTTGCAAGTGGGTTAATAAATCTGAGTTCTAGGTTGATGGAACTAGCGAGAAGCATAAGGCAAGTCAGGTCGCTAAAGGGTTTGCTTAGTAAGAAAGGTTGGAATATGATGAGATGTTTGCTCCTTTGGCGAAAATGACATCTATTAGGACCATGTTGGCCTTAGTAGCGTACTTTGGATGGGACATGGAGTAGGTGAATGTCAAGGGTGCGTGTTGCATTAAATGAAACTCTGTTTTGGAATGGTCTGTTCAAAATGGATCTTTAGTGAATGAAATGGGATCAAAAAAAGAACACCTATTTTCTTTGCCAAGGTTTTATGATTCTACCTCTTTGTTTTATAATAACGCCCTTGTTTTTGGGTGAGGTTGTTCGTGAGGGTCGGGATGAGATCAATCATAGATTCAAATCTAGAATGCGCTTGAAACTTGAAAGTTGAGGGAAAGAGAGTGTGAGGGAGAGAGAACACGGAAGTTAGTGTAGCGTTAGTTTGAAGAATAGTGCCATAATAGAAGGCTAGAAATATGAAACCAACCCCCATCCCCCCCCCCGCACCAACCCTCAAAACCATCTTGCTGATTCTTTCCTGAGGTTGTCGATTTTTCCCTGTTTCAAACCATCAATGTATGTACTATGTAGTATGGATCATGACAATAGGTATTAGCTGGAACTTGGGGGGTTTTGACTCTCAAGTTAGGATTTAAGATTTATCTTTGATTAATTTGAATCTGTATTGCTTAAAGACTAAAAACTTATAATTCACGTTTGCCTAAAGACTAAGAAAGTGCTTTTTCTTGTCATTATAGAGGGCTAGAAATGCCTAAAGAAAACCCTAAAACTGTTTTGCCAATTTTTTTCTGAATCAACCATCAATGTATGTATCATGTAGTATGGATCATAATAAAAGGTATTAGATGGGACTCAGGAGTTGAAAGTTTCGATCCTGAAGTCAAGATTCAAGATTGATCATTGATTAATTACAACCTACATTGCCTAAAAACATATTACCCCATAACAGGTCTTTTCCCCATATCGGGAAGCTTTTCTCTGGTGTGTTTTCCCATGACTTTTACCAAACCTTTTTCCTGGGGAGTGTCCCTAGTTAGGGAAACGTAGTGTTGGGGATAATGTGTTTGCCCATGGAAAAGAGTGGCATGTTTCCCTGTAACTATGGTCCAAATAGATAGCTAACCCAACCAAAAAAATATTCTGATGAAACAAATATGCAAAATGCTCCCTTGAAAGCTGGTTAATCGTAGAAATAACAACAACACGTAAATCAACATTTTGAGGATGATGATTATTGGCTCTCCCACAGTAAAGGTTAAAGAAATTTCTTGCTACTTTCATGTAGGAATCGGTCAACGTTGTCTCTTAGCAAGCTGGACCAAAATGACTATACTTGTTCAGAAAGCAAATAACTCCTGAAGCCAACCTTAATGTGCAGCCAACAAAATCAAGCTTAATATGATGATATTCCTATGAAACCCATAGTTACTATCACCAAGGGATGAATGGAATTCAAGAACATTTGAAGCTTGATTGGAAGAATTGATGGAACACAAAATGGCTCATTCTTCCTTATCTGAAAGAGAGCAAGATCATATGACCTGAAATTGCTGGCATACCAGTTTTTGTCCATTCCTTCTTGTATTTTAGAATTACAAGAAATGGACAAAAACTGCTCTCGGATCACAGAATTTCAATGTTCTTCGTCTGAAAAGTTTGTTCTTTTGTAAAATAATTATTCTAGCGTGTTTGTATCAAGTCTCATTGCGAAATCGGAGTAGCTTAAGAAAGTAAAACAATGTTATATTAATCTAAGACAGCATTTCTGGCAGGTCTCTCAAGCTTTACGGATAGTGACTTTTCTTTCTACTCAGCTTCCTGGCCCGAATTATCATTGTCGTGAGGTATGTACTACACAAGTAGCTTATGTGACCCCCCAGATGGTTTCTTCTATTTTATGAAGCTCTTTTCACTTCTTCCATTATCTGGCTTTACTGTTTTGAATCTGCCCACTGATTAATTGGCAGAAGCCACCTTTTTGCAAGTATGATTGGCTAAGTTGAAAAGTTAAAGCATAAGTTGTTTGTGTGGATTTCCCAGGGTTCTCCTGCTGCCACTTTGCCGCCTCCAAAGAACATTGCAGAAGTAATAAACATCAATTGTATGTTATTTATCTTTGTTCTTAGTTATGATTTCCTCCATTTGTAAGTAAGGAGAACCTGCTATAACAGATGTGACTCTATTTCGGTAAATGATATATCATATTAACATGTTGTATTGGGATATATGGTATTTGGTTTGCGTAGTTTCTGATCTCGACATCCATTTATCTGCTAGTCACAGCTCTAGCATATGGAATGACCCGTATGGAACATGGGACATTTTGCCATGTTTCATATGACATTGTTCTTCTAATTTTCAAAACCTTGATATTTTCTACATTCAGAAGGAAAAACTCATTTTGCTGAAGTTTTTTTAATTTAGAATGAGTGTCGTTCTATAGGTGTGGGACAAACGTACCTTGTAAAAAGGTAAGGAGTAAGCATCTATGCCAGTAAATATGGGGACACATGTACTAGTGTTGGGATGCTGCACCCAAATGTTTGTGATCTTGCTTGTAAGATCAGATAAAATATGATTTCTATTTGTCAGATGCCAGAACTTACTGTTTCATTTTTTCGTATTGGCAGTTCCTTATGGAGTGATATATGGCTGTGGAGATTTGATTTTCTCGTCCCATATGATATTTGCTATTGTATTCGTACGTACTTATCAGAAGTATGGAACGAAGAGGTATGAGTGCTTAATTTAGCATCAATTGATTAACTGACAAGTAATTCAGTTGATATAAGCAACCAAACTGCTTCACTGCCATACCTATGGAAGTTGAGATATAGTAAATTCTAGATGCTCCCTTACAGGGGCCTTTGTTGTTTTGACATGTGCTTTAACCGACTGATGAACAGGTGGATAAAGCGTCTGGCTTGGGCTGTAAATGTTGTCCTCGGCTTACTTATCATAGCTTCAAGGAAACATTATACTGTGGACGTTGTGGTTGCCTGGTGGGTGTTACCTTTTTTGAACCAAATTAGAGATGCTGAACCGTGGCTAGATGACTTTGAATGCCATTTATAAGTATCCTTGTTTTCACTTCATACATTCTCTGCTGAGCTTGTCAGATTTTGTAAATTCAACTGAATTTCAACATAGTATGGTACTTCTTGGTACCATATGTGGTTTCTGAAGTTTCAATGAGCCAAAGCAAGTTTCATGTTAGCTAGCAGATGAAAGTATCAATTTAGCACAATAATTAAATGGACTGATAGTAAACATTCAAAAGTGAAGTCTTCAATTTTTTGAGCATTTTTTAATGCTAAAGAACAATGCTCTATTAACAAAAATTTACATTGCAAACCTGAGCGATCAGGCCCTGGTTGCTGTTTGATTGCTAGTTAACGATGTCCTCCAGCTTCCAATTTCTAGAAATATCCTCTTGATATTTGGTTTGGATCTGTTTTTTCAGGTACACTGTACTACTCGTCTTTTATTTTGTGGATCGCCAACTGTCTGGTTATGGTGAGATTGCTAGACTCGTCTTATTATTGGCTGAATGTAATGTAATGCTTCAGATGAGTGCCTACGCTAACACCTTTTTGCTAAGTCTAAGAACATGATTCAATCGTATAACAAAGCTGAGAATATACCACCCCTTTTAATGTGTTTGATGATTCTCTTCTTATCCCTGCTCCCTCTGCGAAAAATGTCTCTTTTACAGGCTCCATTCAAAGTATTGATAATGCACTGTGCTAGAGCTTGTTCACTAAAGAACCAAGCTAAACCATTTCTTCCTCTTTGTAGCATTTGGACTCAATAAAAAATGTGAACGAAATGTGCAAAATCGTATTTGGTAAACAATGCATGTTCCCATATCTCACGTGCATGACACATTTGTGCATTTCCATATTTCTTCATATGACAATGTTCTGTTTATTGAGCAATTTTACCCAAGATAAAGCAGTACTTAGCATAACTTAGGAAGTGCCTCCAAGAAGACACTTGTCTTTTTTTCATTATAGATCTAGACAGATAATTATAGATTATATCATGGACACTGGACAGTTATTAAGATCCTTGGGACTGCAAGTTTACTGTCATTTGGGTTTTGGTCGGGCAACTTGTCAAGTGTCTTTTGGACTGTAAAGAGTTTGTAGGAAAGACCCACTTTTAAACATACAAAAGAGATATACGTGCCTTAATAGATATATAGCATCAATTGGGGTTCGAAGTTTGTAGAATATGCATCAATTGGTAATAGGTATATTATATTATATTTTTGTTGGTTAAATTTTGAACTTTGTGCAATATGTATTTGTTGTATTTATACATTGATTCATCTTTCATTACCTATACATCTTTAGGGTTGTATATTGTAGTCTCTGTACATATGGATGATTTATCTATCTATTGTGTAAATGTTGAGGATTGAAAAATACAGTATTTTAAGGTTTGAACCTTAAACTCATGGGTTGCAAGTTAAGTTTCAATTCATTTGTGCTGGTTTTTGATCTGAAAATAACTGGGCCATGTTTGCACAGAGGAGATTAACCTTGGTGCTCAATGCAGAAATTACGGAGCGTTCTGCTGGTGTTGTTTCACCGTTGTTACCTTCAAATATGAAGGCCAAAGATGGTCGCAGTAAGGATGAATCACAAAAGCTAATGAATGGCCACATGGGATCTACCATGGGAGATCTGGCTTCAGAGACGGTAATCATGAGCTACATTTATGCTGTCAGTTGTGCTTAGCAAGAAAATAGAAACCTTAGAGGTCTAACAGGTGTGGGGATTACGGCTGATATTTGCTAGACTGGCTTCTAGAGATTAAAATTAGCTTGTCTATGAATAGATTCCTTAGAGAAATTGCCTTGATCTTCAATACATTTCCCCTTGCATGCAAGTATATTGTTTGGAAGCATTCAATCTCATATCTTTAATCTGGTAAATGTTAGTGAGTGAGAGAAAAGTTGTTTGCATGGAATGAACAAAAGGCCGGGAGAAAAACTATGGTGTAGCATAAAAGCATCTGTTACTAAATTACTAAGCGCAGGTGGTTTTTGTTACAGAGGCAAAGGACTCCTATAAATGGTAAAATATCGGATGAAGGGAACTCAACCACTTCGGATCTTGCATTGAATGGCAATCAGCTTGTTTGAGACTTCGTGCAAGGCAGTGTCTCTCATGCCAGCCTACGCCGGGAGCTTTACCACTGTTTGTAGACTGCTGAAAAAGCCTTTGTCAGAGGCTAGCTGAACTGGGCACTTTGTCAACTTACAATTTCATAGTGGATATAGGAGATTGCTTCTTTTATGTGGCTTTTCTCCAACTAGAGAAAGGACTTGGGCATTCCACACGGATGAACAGAGGTAGATGGGGATGAGAAGTTTTGAAGAAAGCTTCAGCTAAGTCTGGCTGATCTGTAAGAGCTCCAGAGATTTTGTAGTAGTGCGTAACGTAACGATCGGTTATATTAATAGTAGCTTCAGTTGTATTTTGAGATTATGATACCGGCGAATAGTTAGGAAGCAGTGTTCAAGCTGCCAAGGAATCACTGATTTGATTATTCCTGCTCGAATTGGCTGGATATTGGTTTCTTTACTGTCTAGATTTGCAATGGAATCTCTTTCGTTGAACATAGAGAAATCTGTTGATGATTCTGGCCTTAACAAGCAGTACTGGGCCTGCTGTGATCAGAGGGTTTTGTCAGGCTTGTGATGTGATATGGGTGGCCATTTTCACCTTGTAATTCTACCATTCAAGACACAAACTCTTGTTATTTAGTTGAAAGAGCACCACAAGAGGTGGCTTTGACTCTCAGTTGAGATTGAAATAAGTTCTGAGAAGAAATGTTGGGAATTTGTTTGATTGTTTGTCAATGTAATTGTATATACTTGTTGGTAAGGATGTTTCTTAATGTCAAAGAGAGCTCATCTTCCACACCTAAATTTCTTTCCTGTGTCTCAATGTCAACATCATGCAAGTTGTTATCCTTGTGCTCTTAAAAGATTTTATCACTCTTATCGAGGGAAAGTATTTGGGCAGGGCAAGAACATTCAACTTCAACTCTGTGGTTATGGACGTGGATAATTTGATTTATGATTCATATTTGCTTATTATATGGATCTGAATCCATTGGCTGATGCACTTCATTTTAACATACCTAAGTTAGAGATCAGGGATGAAGTGTAGTTACGAGTTAAGTAGGGTAAGTTAAATCCTCAAGGGTAGGAGCTTTGTTAATATTTTCCTCGGAGGTGGAGCATTTCAAACATGCTCTTGGATAATCTTTTGGGTTCTTAATGTTTGCTATCGCACTTGTAAGTTTGTCCTGAAGATCCTTGTGATTGTTGTTGCATTGAACATATAACAAGATGTGTTCTTGGATTACAAGTGTGGTGTTACAATTCTGGTATCACAGCTGATGATCGAAACGAAAATATATCGATGCACCTGTATGGGTGATATTTCACAACTAAAAACTACTTGGATTATATTAAGCCGATTTGGCTCGCATCAAAAAACATGATCTAGAAATATCAGATCTAACAAAGACAACTCATTAAAAGCTTGGAAATTTTACCACAAATTTCAATCGAAGATTGATAGCCAAATAAATTTCTCATATGACCGACCATACATAACAAAAGCAAGATATTTATTTCATACACTTTTGTTGCTTTGCAACTATAAATAAGAAAATAGTATGGCACTTGCAATAATATGGTAATTTAGAATTTTTCCATTGCATTTTCATCGACAAAAGCACGTCTTCTAGTTCAAGAGCATGACAACAGTCACCAAAACAAGACAAAAATGGTTGATGATGGAAAAGTGTGCTTCCCAAAATTTTTGATGAGATACGTTGTTTCTTAGTATGGCAGATTGTGTTTCTTGTACATCTGTCTTAGGAAGTATTATTGGTTCAATTAATGCCTATGTCATTGCATAATTTTTCCAAATCTTATGACATCTTTAATGACAAGTTTTTCTAGGATGACTTATCTAATGTCTCATTCAACATAAAAAGAATGTTTCTCTTAGGATGACATCTTTAACTCTTAAGGAAGCCTATAGTGACTTTTAAAGGCCATGAAGTAAACTATAATTTATCTCCAAAGGCGATGAATATGGAAATAAAATGAAAGAAATTCAATTTTGGTATGGAGCAAATAGAAATACTCCAAGACCAAAGCAAAACATTTACACTCCATGTTCTTCTGAACTCTCTCTTTGCTATGAATTAGTATCTCATCAATCATGACATATAATTAACCTCATTCAACTTCTCTTAACTACACCTATTACACTAGAGCAACTGTTACATGACTAACCACTCCAGCATATTCTTAAATAGTCTTGCACTAGTTGCATCATCACCAATTGTCACATGTTTTCATGATATGCTTTTTTGTAATACATCCAATCTGTGTGTTTAATGCATCATTAATATCCACCTTTGGTTTTTTATCCATGATCGTCAACATTCACCTCTTGTTTTTGCAATATGTTAATTCTTGATTTCATTGGTCAACCTTGAAACGTGTAGAAGAATAAGCATCTTATTGCAAATAATGACTCTGGTGATTTCACAAGGAAGAGTCCATGTCAAATATGCAAGATTTGTGCAATAGGCTAAAGAGTGTTAGAACACCTTCTGTACCAAAAAAAAAAGAAAGCCACCCAAATAATCTTTCTTTCATGACGAGATTGCATGGTCGCAAATTGAATAATGTGTGCTTGAAGGCATGTGGTAGGGATATAATGGCAGGTCTTTTCATCAAGCCATGATAGTGGTTCAATGAGAGATACCGCGATTTGTATTGCGGCTCAATGAGAGATACCATGACTTGTTGAGAGGACTTGCCATTATATCCCTACAATGCACATACACACATTATTGAGCATAAAGTGTATCGTGTAGCCACATGGCACACCCTTGGTATAGATTTTGAATATGTGGGGCTTTAACACACATGGTAATTGACTTCATGCCCCATGGCACAAGCCTACTAGCCAGGTAGCCTTGTGCTTGAATATGTAGGTCCCACAAGAGGGATACTTACTTCCAATATTTTGTCATGATTCTATTTGTCAGGGGTACATTTTTTCAAAGTTCCATCCAAGTGGGCTCCATGTTTTCATGATTTCATCCTAAAGGTCTTCGCATTTTGATGAAAATTACAACCAATCAATTTTGAAGAAAAATAAGGAGGCTTTATTATATGCCATAGGTGATGGTGGTCCCCAAACTCAATTTGGATGATTGATATATATAAGATTTGAATTAGCACACATCATAAATCCATAAAGTTGTGCACTTGAAAATGTTCATCAAAATTGACATCAAAGCCTTGAGCTTCGCAATTGACAATATTGCACATAACATAAATATCATGAAATTTTCACAAAAAAAAAAAAATCACCTCTCACAAATGTGCCTCATCTGGTTCTAAAAGACAAATATTTCTATACCAACAAACAAGGGCCCCCAAGATCACTATCCCCATATTGGTTGCACACGTTAGGCTGGATTTCTAGCTCTCCACACAATAGTAGAACACATATGTACACCTCAGGACATGGAGATCCTGACAAGCATACCCACTAGCTATGGTCAAGACTTAGGTATAATTGATCCTCCCAACCAATATCACCCCTCAACAATTGCTAGCCTAAGCACAAGAAAAGGGTATTGTCTTGGCTTTAGCACATGTGCATCCCACCCCCCACCTCCCAAATCCACCCCTCTTCCCAAGGTTATTGACTATGGCACCACAGATGTCCCACCTCTATATATAGTACTGGCATTTCGTTGTGTGCAAGACAAGCCTAGATACTTGACAAGTGGCAACAATGCATACCAACACATGTAAGGTATCTATGAATACTACCATATCCAACAATCTACCTCTTAATGAGATTGGAACTCTAGGCTAACCACTATCTACCAATGAGAGAGAGAGAGAGAGAGAGAGAGAGAGAGAGAGAGAGAGAGAGAGAGAGAGAGAGAGAGAGAGAGAGAGAGAGAGAGAGAGAGAGAGAGAGAGAGAGTGGGCAATGATAGACAAAAAATGTTTTGTCTATTCTCATTGGTCCACGTTTGTCCTAAAATCTATTTGAAGGGCATTTGAAGTGCATTTGAAATGCTTGAAAATGACATGTGCATTTAGAAATTTCTAGAGAAAACATGTGACTTTAGAAATTCAGAGAAAAAGAAATTTCTAGAAAAAAGGTATAAAAGGGCAAGAGATAAAAAGAGAGGCTTGCATGATGAGAGAGAGAGAGAGAGAGAGAGAGAGAGAGAGAGAGAGAGAGAGAGAGAGAGAGAGAGAGAGAGAGAGAGAGAGAGAGAGAGAGAGAGAGAGAGAGAGAGAGAGAGAGAGACGTTGTTTTTATAATTTAGGGTTCTTTTAGGGTTTTTTAAGACTACACAAAACCATATGATTATTGAGGGTTCTTCATCAGTGCCTTTGGTTGCCATGTGCTTTCAGTTCGCTATGCACTTACTTTAGTTGGTTACTTGCATACTTTTTCTCCTGCTTGTTACTTACTAGACTGCATCCTTGCATTCAAGCAAAGGGCATAGATTATGAAGAAACCTTTGCACCCATGGCCAAGATGGTCACAATAAGGTTACTTCTTGCACTTGCTTCACATTTTTCATAAGTTGAAGAAACTCTAAGCTACACACCATAGGATTGTTAGGAACTCCATGTTCTCCATGCAACTGAACCTCTCAACCGTCTCATAGCCTAAAGTGGAATTCAAAATTTAAGTCAGCTTTGCATAATTGTGAAGAGTTGAGAACAATCTTCATGTGCTTTCTACGTTATTATAAGCAAACTATACAAGTCGAGGTGCATTTTCCATGCAAACATCTCTCTCCCCAATTTTAGCAAACATAACTCAATTTAAAGTTGCTCGGTATAATACCAACAACTATGCATCAAAGCTCCAAGAAAAGTATTAGTCCACTCACAACCCATAACCCTTAGTTTCATAATTTGTATTTAAAATAAATCCTAACCAACACTTTGGATTTCATTCATGTTTGCAAGCTATGGAATTAGAGAGAATTGTCCATTGTCTATGGACAGATTCCCGAAAATGAATTGATTTAATTTATAGAGTACAAACATTCTAGATAGAGTAATTTCCATAGGCCTATTTGTGCTTTCTAGAGGCTTGATTATGGCTAGATCTTATTTATCAATCCCAATAATCAATAGATGTGTAGCAATAAACGAGCCCATTTGAGACTAGATAATGGCTGTTTGGAGGCCATTGTAAAGATATAATAGCTACGGTAGAGGTGAGACAGAAGGACGAGCCATTATATCTTTTCCATGGGCCAACAAACACCCATTATTGTACATAATGTCGGGATGTCATGTAAAATAAATATATTTCAAGGGCCTTGACTTTTTTCGTTTGCCGTTGACTTTTTGCTTCCGTTGGTTGAGAGCATCTTGCATAAAAGCTTTTTGTCATTGACTTTTCAAATAATTATCATGTCATCATTTGTATTTCCTCACCCTGGATTCAGTATCTTAGTATCACATCTTGAATATCATGGTCAGTTCAGAGCTAGGCTCACGGTAAAAACTGGGGGAAAGCATACCGCAAACTTTTCATATTCATTCAGCTACTGTAGGTAGAAGCATCATGTCAAAATATTGTAGTGATATGTGTGGCCATGGCCTTTTCTTCAGCTCCTGAGCATCTATGTAATGGTGCAATTTCTATGAGGCTATGTACACAGTTCTAGAAATAAGCCTCTCCAAGGCAATTGGCGATTATTCAACCTGTTTGGTTCTGGTAGTAAATAATAAGTACAAATATGTGCAATTTAGAAAACTATTCATGAAGAAAAAATAAACGGAGGTTGGACAGTTCTGTATTTGCTGCATGCTTTTCATTACTAAGACCATTGCATCGGCAGTTTCTGGATTACAGTTACCTGCTATTCATTCACATCAGTTTTCATCAATCTCAATTACACGCCTGAGCTCGGTCTTTGAATCGCAAACTTCTGCCCTTCATTGATCATTTTTATTGACTTGTTTGTGTGTCATCCTCTCGCGTAATTTAATTTCTTGCATCTCCTTTCCAACCACCTTTCTACCCTCTTATGTAATTAACCACCAAAAGGGTTAGTACCATAGGACACTTTTTATTTGCAACCACTTCTTATATCAAGTGAGAACAAAGGACCCATTAGCTTATGGGGCAAATGCGGACTTCTACACCTAATAGCTTATGGGGCAAATGTGGACTTCTACACCTACCTCGGCACCTCAAGCACGCGCAACCTCTGTGCCTTGCTTGCTAGCGAACAGTCTCACAACAACCCCACTCAAGCAAGCATAGACAAAGGGAACCCCCACTAGCTCTAATACGATGTAGCAATTCCAGCCCATTACGGGCCACGTGTTGTGATCCCACCCTAACCACCAAGCCACCCACTTATCTATCTTATCCCAAGAGGGCTAGTACCAAGGGACATAAGATAATGTTACATGTAAAAAACCTGGCCCATTGGCCTAATGCACTTGTGTAGTTTGCGTGTTGTGATCTCGAGGATGAGAGTCATAGTCCAACTATTTCTTATAGGAAGGGGAGCCCAAGGCCCCATATACCTTTCTTGGCACCTCAAGCACGGACAATCTCTGTGGGATGCTTGCTAATGAAGAGTCTCACAACAATGTCTTTGAAAATCACTTTTTTCATGCACTCTTCTACCATTCAGTCATAGGTCAAACACTTCAGTCACCAATTGAGATTTCCCAAGCCATGGTATGTGGCCCCTTGACATCACCACACTTTCTAGAATATTTTAAATAGCACATAGCTCAGAAGCCAAACAAGAGGGATAACATAGATAAAATATTGGCACTTATAATTCCCATGTCTAGTTGTCTATTGGAATGGAAGCAAGTAGCTGTTTCCTAGAATATGGTTTTTGCACACTGTCATATGACTTCCAAATGTGAACTTACTCTCTCATCCATACTTATGGTATATTTTCAAATAAACTCATTATTTCCTTACATGTTCATCTGGCTTGACGTGGGCAACAGTTTGAAATTTTCACACTATAGACAATGATCAATCTCACACTACTCAGCATACCCAAATTCTTCATAAGAGGATTAAGTTGCACTAAGCTCATCTTTAATCTACTTTAAAGCGCATACTTCACTTTTTTTTTTTTGCAATACAATTGAAACCTATGAAAGCTTCAATTATTACATATATTTGCCAATTGTTGCAATGTCATTACCCTATCTAGACTTGTTGTTACAATCTTTTTCACTGACATATTTCGAAGACAAGTGAAATTGACATGACCTATTCTGTAATGCCAATCTCTATCTTCCAAAGTAGAACTAAATAGAGCTTGAACAGTCGAAGTATTGCAATGACTAAGCTTATAAAGATTACTTGTTCACGTACAAGTACCTTTTTGCTTTTTTCTAATATCGAACAAATATTAAAATCAAATTCGATTTTATGGCCCAAATCAGAGATGGAATATGAAAAACATTTGGAATGAAGGTAGTACCATCCCAAAATTGCAATTTGATAGTGCTGATACCGTCAATACTATGATTACTGTTATCGCCCAATGAGACGTACTTCTAAGTTGACACAAAATTTTCAACAAGTTCACACGTGTGGGGAATGATCCTTATGTGAATGATCTTATTAAGCTTTATGATTAGCACACTGATGCTTTGAGCCAGATTGGAAAAGTTAATCAGTTATGCTTTGCTGAGTTCCAACCTGAGTTGTATCTTTCTCTACGAGATCTTTGCCGGACCGATGAGTTTTTCGATCATATTTGGCAAGATGTCCTGGCACGAAGCTCTTTAACGAGAGATAATCTTGAAAAGCAGGATTCCAAGAAATCTCGCGAAGAGAAGATACTTGATGATTATTCCATTCGGAATGGTTTGCTTTTCCGTAGAGGAAAAGTCTGTGTGCTAGATTATATCGCGGACATTAAGGCCCAAATCCTGCACGAGTGCCACGATAGCTCCAGCGCGGGACACCCTGGTATACAAAGGACGCTTGACCTTGTTAAAAGAGAATTTTATTGGCCAAAAATGAAAGGTCGCGTCGAGGCATACGTTTAAAAGTGTGAACAATGCCAAGTAAATAAAGCGGAAAGACTCAAAGCAGCTGGTTTGTTGCATCCATTGGAAATTTCCAGCAAGAGATGGGAAAGTATTTCCATGGATTTTGTGGTCGGACTTCCTAAGTCAAGGAAGGGTCACGATGCTATTTGAGTAGTAGTTGACAAGCTAACCAAAATGGCACAATTTATTCCAACAAAAACTACTGTCAAAGCTCCTAAACTTGCTCAACTTTTCGTTGAAAAGTTGTTCAGGTTGTATGGATTGCCAAACAATATTGTTAGTGATTGTGATTCCAAGTTCACTGGCAAGTTCTGGCAAGCAATCTTTGAAAGACTGGAAACTACTTTAAGTCTATCATCTACGGATCACCTAGAAACCGATGGTCAGACCGAATGCGTCAACCAGTCGATGGAAGATATGCTTCGTGCATATGTTTCCAGGCGACAATCAGATCGGGAAAAGTATTTTCCAATGGTTGAGTTCGCAAACAACAATATGAAACATTCTGCCACTAGTTTTAGTCCTTTTATGCTCTTGTACGACTTTCAGCCTCGTTCCCCTATCTCCGTTGGACTCAAAGGTCTCAAGGTTCAAGCTGCAGCGGATTTCTTGCATGATATGCAGGAAATGTTGTAGGTGGCTAGGGAAAGCATTAGATCGGCTCAAGATAGAGCCCAGTTCTATGCCAACCGAAGTCATGTTCCTCAAGAGTTTGAGATCGGTGATTGGGTATATCTTAGAATCCCTAAGGACTCTAAGACACTTCGAACAGGGAAATGTCTGAAGTTATCTCCACGTTTTAGCGGTCCTTTCAAAGTGCTTAACAAGATTGGTAAGGCTGCATATAGACTAGAACTCCCTGTTGGAACTGAGGTTCATCCTGTATTCCATGTTGGTCGTTTATAGGAACTTGGTGGGAAAGATGACCTAATTCCCACAGATGATCTAGTGCTATTGGAGGATTTGACAGCTTTTGTACCCCATGAACCGGAAAGGATCATGGATACTCGACAACATCAACTGAGAAATCATTTGATTCGTTGGAAAGGTATGTCAGATGATGAGGACACTTGGGAGAAAAAGGATGATTTAAGACTTAGATTCCCTGGTTTCTTCCCATAGAAGGAAATTTTTATGGGGGGGGGGGGGGGATGTTATGTACCATAACAGTATGCCCTTCAGTGACGGCCTCGAAAGGGGCATGACGCACAGGACTGGAGTTATCGACATGTCTAGGTGCAATGTGTCACCATCCTAGGTGGTCACGTGTTGCCGGTAGGACCATGCTTGATGAGACCCACTGAGCTATGCCTACATAGTGGTGGGGTTTTCCTCTTTCCATTGACTCAGTCTACCTGGGAGTTGGTGGATGGAGAGCACGTGCATTAGCCAAGATGTATCTCTAGGCCAGGAGATGTGTGCTAGGGAGAGCCGAGTGTGATGGCTGGTGGTATGGGATGCCAATTATCGTAGGAGGCTTGACCGGGCATGATTGTGTCGATTGCTTTAGGGCATGGGGGTGGGTCGATTGTGACCCTACGGTTGGGCGGTTACGGTGCGTCGTCACTGGTATGGGGGGGTGTGTGGAACCTTCAAGGTAGTCGATGATCCTAGGGAGTTGTAATAGATACAGCCTTACTTTGGCAATGTGACTCCTCTATTGGCTTCTATCTCAATATAGCAAAGGAGATCTATTGCATGGAGGCCATGGACATTTCCAAATGTTATGAAAATATACCCCTAAATGGGCCGGATGGGCTGAAGACAGTTCTAAAAAAAACTAATCCTATTCGCCTTCAAATTCACAAAAGAAAAAACCCTTCACTATAAATGGATATCGAAAGTTAAGGATTTCCAATGGTCCTCTGATAAATGGAATGCTATTGACATGGATACAATATGTATATGGAATTCTTTGTTGATAGATAATGAATTATTAGACTTGGTAATCACACATGGAGACAAGTCAAGGGGATCCCTATGAGATTCTCTTGCTCACCCATTTGGTGTAATTGGTGTCTCTCTTACTTCAAATTGCAGTTTATTAAAAGATTGGCAAAATTGAGATAGATAAAATTCATGAATGATTTCAAGTTCTCTTTCAGATATATTGATGATATATGCTTTATCAACAATCCCTCCATCGACAAGTTTCCTGACAAAACTCAGCCTAGAGTACTGGACAACCCTTTCTGGATTTACCCCTTGGAATATCTCGATATAGATAAAAGCAACAGGGCCAACAATACAATAAAATTTTTAAACATTACCATTTCTTTTAATCCGATAAATGGTGAGGTTATCATTTCTAAGTATGACAAAAGAAGAGATTTGCCCTTTTAGTTTTTGCAATACATGCACTTGGCTTCCAATAGAACAATGTATAATTCTTATAAAATCATCATATCTCAGGTCATTGCGGCCCATATATTGTTGTAATAAGCAATATACATTTCTAATGGAAGTTAAAATTCTTATTGATGCATTTCAAAACAAATGATTTTCTAAAAATCAAATTATGTTTGATCATAGATAAGTTACTGACACAAGAAACTTTTTTCGGACTATCTTTGGAGCTGCTTGCAATCATTTACTCTTCTTTCGTGGGCAGTTACCTTTCCATTAGGGGAGAGCTAGCTGCCCCTAAGTGATTCACTGACTGCAGGTTTGGTCGGTGGGTTCTCTCTCTCTCTCTCTCTCTCTCTCTCTCTCTCTCTCTCTCTCTCTCTCTCTCTCTCTCTCTCTCTCTCTCTCTCTCTCTCTCTCTCTCTAGAGGTGTTCTTAGCCTTATAGATGGACTTGAGACAATACCAAGCTTCCTTGGATGTAGAACAATCACCAATCTCCCTCAATATCTCATTAGAGACATTCATCTTAATGTAGTGGAGAGCCATCCTAGCTCTCTCCTTGTATTTTTGTACTTCTTGAAGGACTTGAGGCTCCTCCTCAATCCCAAGTACAATGTCCAACACATCTTGGAGTATCAAGATGGACTCCATCCTCAACTTCCATATTGAATAATTGGAAGTAGACAATCTCTCACTTGGTTGCAACAAGTATGAACTAATAGAAGTCATGTAAAGTGGAGATAAATAAAAGTGATGAACAAAAAATGTTGCTTCTCTCTCACTATAGGATCCAATAATGGTGTGCTACCATCTCCTATGGGCAAAGTTAGGATTAAACACTCTTAGCATGTGTGAAATACACTAAGAAACCAAATTTGACTCAAATACAATGATATTGCATGAAACAAAATGGCTAAGATCTCAAAACAGTGCTAGATCACATATAGAGGAGATTGGTAAGCATTCAACTGTGATTTTGGATCAAACAAGCAATCTCTTGACCAAACCAAATGTGTCCACCTAGGTCTAGGTGCCCTACCTAACCCTCTTCAAAAGCTTATAGCTTTTGATTGGCACAACCAAATGGAATGAAATGATTGCATCAAAAACTAGACAAAAATAGCTTCAAAACAAGCTATCTAGCAAGATTTTTGGATCAACCACGAAAGAGAACTCTCAAACTGAAATTGGATGTTCCTCACACATGTCTGAGCACTTGATTCCGTACAGTACCAGGTCAGACCCAATCAATGCCCTATTGATATCTTTTGATCCAAAATTGGACAAGATAGCTAGGAAAATGGATCTTGACAATTTCTAGCTCAAGATTGATGAATAGTTTTCACTCAAATGGACCAAAATGCATGGTAACCTTAGGTAGTCTCTGATACCATGTTGATTTCACACGTGTGGACTGTCCACAACATGTACTTGTGATCTCCTAAGATGTGTAGATGCACCAAGATCAAGACTAGATTGAGATTCAAGATCTATCTTTGATTCTATGGCAAAAACACACTACTACATGCATTCAATCACTTCCAACTCTCACTCACACGTGTGGGAAGTGTTCCAAGAGTAATCTAAGTAGAAACAAGCTGCTCTCCTTGGGTAGAGAGAAAATCATCAATAGCTCTCGGGTAGAGAGAGAAAGCTAGAAAATAACTTACACTCAAAATCCACTCAATCTCAAAATCAATTAGATCCAAATGAGGAGTACAATGATACTAGTAGATCCACGAGCTACCACTATGCTTAACTATGATTGGACCACACTTTTCCACCTCTTAATCCTATTGGACCATTGATCCATGCACCTCTAAATTCTATTGGACCATTTTCAAGCAAACCTCAAATTCTATTGGACCACTCATGGTTCCACCTCTAAATCCTATTGGACCTCTTAACTTTCATCAAACAAAAGCATTACACTTGTCTACACTCTAATTGGCACAAGTTTGGCTCTATTTTGGCTCAATATTGGCATTACAAGTGGAAATGGATAATTTGCCATCTATGCCAAATTTGACCCTATCAACATCCTACACCTAAATGCTTGACTATGAAATTCTATGAGACCCCTATATCAAACATTTTTTATTTACTTTACAATTCTCTACACGTGGGAACATCCTCCACACATGTGAGATTCACTTACAAACTTCTATCATAAAAAATACCAAGCTAGATTTTTGCCAACTTCTCACATCTCATGAAGAGCCAAAGAATGTACAAGAGACACTCAATACCAAGGAGTGGTATGATGCCATGAAGCAAGAGTATGATGCATTGATCGCCAACAATACTTGTGGATCCTCCATCCAACAAGCATGTGATTGGTTGCAAATGGGTATTTCGGATCAAGTACAATCATGATGGCACCATCAACAAGTATAAAGCAAGATTATGTGCCAAAGGATTTGCTCAAATCCATGGCCCTATGAGGAGAACTTTGCACCCATTGCAAAGATGGTGACAATAAGAATTCTTATTTCTCTTGCTTGTTTCTTTAAGTGGAAGGTGTTCCAATTAGATATATCCAATGCTTTTCTAAATGGTTATCTTGAGGAGGAGATCTATATGGAACAACCTCAAGGATTCATCAAGGATGAGTTCAAAGTGTGCTTGCTCTTTAAAAGTCTTTATGGACTCAAGCAAGCACCAAGATCATGGTATTCAAGACTTAATTCTTTCCTTATCTCACTAGGATTTACTCTTAGTGACTATGATCCTTCCATGTATCTAAAGTTTGTTGATAGTAATATTGTCATTCTTCTAATTTATGTTGATGACATTATTCTTTGTGGAAGTTGTATCAAGGTAGTTGATGAAACTAAGCTAGCACTTGGATGTGAGTTTAAAATGCAAGATCTAGGATAAATACATTACATACTAGGCCTAGAGGTTGATTTTTATGAAGATCACTAGATATGCTCACTCTATGTTGAGAAAATTCCATATGGAAAATTCTAAGAGCATAGATACTCCAATGGAGAAAATTGTAAAAGATCCTAATAAAGGTGATGAAAGATCCTTCGAGGACATCACACTTTTTAGGAGTCTTGTAGGCTCCTTGATTTGGCTTACCATTACTAGTCCTGATTTAAGTTTTTGTGTGCACAAATTGAGTCAATTTATGCAAGATCCTGAGATTCATCTTTGGAAGATGGCCAAGAGGATTCTAAGATATGTATCTTCATCTTGTGATTATGTTCTACTTTATATAAGTGAAGATCTATCCATTGTTAGCTACTCGGATTCGGATTTTGCAAGTGACAAGTTGGATCGAAAGTCTATTAGTGCATACACTATCTTTCTTGGAGGCAATCTAATATCTTGGCTTTCCAAAAAGCAAGATACTATATCTCTCTCTTCATGTAAGGCCGAGTACAAAGCACTCACTACAACCACCAAAGAGGTGCTTTGGATCAAGAGATTATTATTGGAGCTAAAGTGCATCAAGGAATATGATCTACCAATGATCAAGTGTGATAATATCTCGGCTCAAGCTCTTGCCAATAATCCCATATTTCATGCAAGAAGCAAGCATATAGAAGTGGCACACCATTTTGTGAGAGAAAAGCTTATTGGAGGAGAAATTTATTTGGAGCATGTCAACTCGTCCTCTTGTATTGCCGATCTACTCACCAAGCCTTTGAGCCAAAAGTGCTTTCATCAAGCATAGATCTTGGAGTTATGTCAAGGTCAATGCTCAAATCTTCATAGATAATTTTTTAGGAGTGTGAAGAATTGAAAAAGATTATCTATGTTAGATATAGGGGTCTTATGTTTTTTATATCAAGCATCTAGGTATAGGATGTTGATATGACCAAATTTGGCATAGATGACAAATTACCCATTTCCACTTGTAATGCCACTATTTAGCCAAAATAGAGTAAGAGGCTAAACTCGTGCCAATTAGAGTGTAGACAAGTGTAATACTTTTGTTTGGTGAAATTTAAGAGGTCCAATAGGATTTAGAGGTGGAACCTTGAGGGGTCCAATAATGTAGCAGTGTGTTTTTGCCATAGAATCAAAGATAGATCTTGAATCTCAATCTACTCTTGATCTTGGTGCATCTACACACCTTAGGAGATCACAACTACATGTTGTGGATAGTCCACACGTGTGAAATCAACATTCCAGACTATGGTATTTGATTATTTCCTCAAATTCAAAGCTCTTGTTGAAAAGCAATTCTCTTTCAAACTCAAAGTTTTGAAATATGATGGTGGTGGAGAGTATATCTCCAACAAGTTTCATGATTTTTGTGAGCAAGAAGGTATCGAAAGAGAATTATCTTGTGCCTATTACCCTTCTCAAAATGGGGTGGCCGAGAGGAAGAATAGAGCTCTATGTTAATGTGCCAAAGCTCTAAGAATTGAAGCATCCTTGTCAAAGGATTTTTGGGGAGAGGCCATCGATTGTGCCAATTATCTATGCAATAGACTCCCTCATCTTACTCTTGGAGGAAAGACACCTTATGAGATGTTGCATAAAGAGAAGCCTAAGGTTGATCACCTTAGAATCTTTGGATGTATTTGCTTTGCTCATGTTCCTTTGGAGACTAGGAAGAAGGACGATCCAAGCTCAAGCAAAGGGAGTTATGGTTGGATATTTATCTACCAAGAAGGCTTATAGAGTCTATATACTCTCTACTTGCAAAGTCATTGAAAGTAGAGATGTCATTTTTTCATGAAGACCAAAACATCACCTTGGATGGGGCCAAGATCAAAGCATCTCATGATGCCTCTTCTATTATAACCAAGATATGATGGGGTCAAGGCTTGATGAGGAGCATCCTCATGCATTCACACCTAGAAGGTCCATGAGAGAGAGAGATCCGAGCCCAAGAGGCTCTCATATATTGACAAAGGCAAGCATGTGGATGTTGAATCCACCAATTATGCATTTTTTTATCTCTCGTGAAGAGTCTAGAAGTGTCTAAGATGCACTCCAATCAAAGGAGTGGTATGAAGCTATGGAACAAGAATATGATGCTTTGATTATCAACAAAACTTGGGAGCTAGTGGATCCACCTACCAACAAGCACACTATTGGATGCAAGTGAGTGTTTAGAATAAAGTACAACAATGATGGTTCTATGAACAAGCTCAAAGCAAGGATATGTACAAAAGAATATGCTAAAATCCAAGGCCTTGAATATGAAGACACCTTTTCACCTGTTGCAAAGATGTTGACTATAGGAATCATCATCTCTATTGCTTGCTACTTCAGTTGGAAAATGTTCCAACTTGATGTATCTAATGCATTTCTCAATGGGTATCTTGAGGAGGAGATATATATGGAGCAACTACAAGGATTTATCAAGCAAGGCCTACTTTTCAAAAGTCTATATGGGCTCAAGCAAGCCCCAAGATCATGGTATGCAAGGCTCAACTCGTTTCTCATTTCACTTGGATTTGTTCTAAGTGACTATGATCGTTCCACGTACTTAAATTTTGTTGATAGTGATCTTGTCATTCTCATCATCTATGTAGATGACATCATCCTATGTGGAAATTGCATGAAGCTAGTAGATGAGACTAAAAGTGCACTTGGTAGTGAATTGAAATTTCAAGATGTAGGAGAGCTTCACTGGGCCTAGAGATTGATTTATTTCATGATCATGCTTTCATAAGTCAATCGAGATATGCTCTTTCAATGCTCAAAAAGTTTCATATGGAAAATTGTAAGAGTGTAGATACACCTATGGAGCATATTGTAAAAGATCCTAATAAGGGAGATGAAAGATCCTTTGAGGAAATCACCCTTTTTAGGAGTCTTATTGGCTCCTTGATTTGGTTGGCCATCACTAGGCCCGATTTAAGATTTTGTGTGCATAAGCTAAGTCAATTCATGCAAGATCCAAAGATCTATCATTGGAAATCGGCCAAGAGAGTCTTGAGATATGTTTCTTCTACATATGATTATGGATTATTCTACAAAAGTGAAGATCTATCAATGGAAGCCTACTCGGACTCAGATTTTGGTAGTGACAATGTGGATCGAAAATCCACAAGTGCCTACACAATATTTCTTGGAGGAAATCTCATATCTTGGCTATCCAAGAAGCAATACACCATTTCACTATCATCTTGTGAGGCCGAGTATAAGGCCCTTACAACAACAACAAAAGAGGTGCTATGGATCAAAATACTATTATTGGAGCTCAAGTGCATCAAAGATGAAGATCTACCTATAATCAAGTGTGACAACGTCTCGGCTCAAGCCATTGCCAACAGTCCTATCTTTCATGCAAGGAGTAATCATATTGAAGCTGCACATCATTTTGTAAGGGAAAAGCTTATTGGAGGAGAGATCAGCTTGGAGCACATTGGATCATCTTCATGCATTGCCGATCTTCTCACCAAGCCATTGCTCAAGAGTGCTTTCATCAAGCATAGATCTAATCTTGGCTTGATTCCAAGATCCATGTTACTTTTAAAATAGATATCTTTAAGGAGGAGTTTGAAAAATAGTAGAAGCTAATTATGTTGAGTTAGGGGGTATGTCGACTTTTTTTTGTCTCAATTCACATGTTAGTAGGTGATTAGAGTTTGTGAGAGTTTCTACATTCTGAGTTTTTTTGGCTTTCTCTCTCTACCTGAGGAGTTGTACTTTGTTTCTCTCTCTACTCGAGAGCAAAACTTTTTTATACTGAGTTTTTTCATCACAAGTCTCCCACACATGTGAATGTACTTTGGTGAATGATTTATGCATGATTCATTGTGCTCTCAACTTAAATTTGTGAGATAGATCTTGGAATTCAATCTATAGCTTGATCTTTGTGCAATCACCACATCTTAGGAGATCAATCACACTTTGGGCTGTCCCACAGATGTGAAATTTAACAGCCTAGTCATCAACTTTAAAATCTCTAAGAGAATTCATAATATTAGCATAATGCTTAGCCCTATCTTGACCACTACGAATACTCTCATGAACTTATTGTAGTATTTTTTACATTTCATGCAGAAAAATTGCAATCTTTTGAACTTGAAAGATTTCATCTCCCCATTAACTAGAGATCTAGGTTGAAAACAATATAAGCATATATGGCCTACAATGTATAACAGAATGTTTTTTTACTATTGTAAGCAAACTCTATCAAAGAAAGTAGTATTTCTGATGAGAGTGTTTGTGTGAAACATGTATCCTAAAAATTATTTTCATAGTCTAATTAGTTCTTTCAGTCTACACATCTATTTTATGATGATCTCAAATTTATGGAAAACTATACACTAAAAGTTATATGTGAATGTGAAATCTCTATCGATAATAATATTATTTGATAGTCCATACCATCTAAATAATATTTCAACAAAGATTTGGGCTAAATTTGAAGCTTTTGAAATTGACTTTATCGGAATCTCTTGGCGTGCTCAAATTAGGTGTGAAATAAGCAAAACAACATAGAGAACTTTACAGGATTTTTACCAAAACTACAACATCAATTTGATTTAGATCGAATGGAGGAATGTCTTGGTAGGTGTCAGAGACAACCATGAAGGGAGTGAACAATTAGGCATCTGAGATAGACATGCTCCTTTGAGATTAGACATTCCAAATTGAGTGTGTCAATTGAGAAAGAAAATTATCAGAAAGTATTCATAGTGCAATACACATAAGGAAATAGAGAATCTTAATTAAGCAGTTGTGAATACAACAATCAGATCACAATCCTGTGCCCAAGAATGGCTCACAGTAATGGCGCACTATGTGTAGTGATCTTACTTAGCTAGCTATAGATTAAATAACAATCTCTATTCCTTGAATAGCTTTCACCCTCTCTAAGATCTCTGATCCTATGGAATCAGATAATTAAGACACAATGGAGTTCGTGCATGAACTCTGATTCACTCTTCTCCACTTGCATGTGTGTTCATCACATGTTCATCACTGGTTGTTATTTTACGTGAGTTGCCGTTATGTATATATACATGGAACAGTTACAATGACTACATGGGCAATGAGCGTGAGACAACATAGTTACTAGGAGTGCTAAAGTGAACTGTGACGTGGTGGATAGGGCAGTGTGGATGACATGGATCTCAAACTCGAAGAATTTGAGTTCATAGGTGATCAAAGAGGATGTAGTCGAGGTTCTCAAACTCAAAGAGTTCGTCATCGATCCCGCTTCTGCTCCAGTTGATTGATTGCACAGACGTTCAACTTTAGTGAGTAAGCCTGCAAAGTTGTCACACACACACACACACACACACACACACACACACACACACACACACACACACACACACACACAGTGTGTGTGTGTGTGTGTGTGTGTACACATGTATTTACATAGTGTACGGGTGCTCAAGGCGAACTCGAATGATTCATGTTCTGATGACTCAAATTCAAATTATTCTAATTCTGGTGAGTTGGAGTGATGTTTAATTCCAACACCCTCCCTTAAGCTTAACTCCTAGGATCTTGAATAAAATTTAGAAAGCGACATAATGCAACATGCTTTTCTCTTTACAGAGGCTTAGTCAAGATATCAGTCAACATACTGGTAGTAGGATAGTAACTTAATTCGACATCTTTATTTTGAACTTTCTCTCTAAGAAAATGAAATTGAACTTCAATGTGTTTAGTTCTAGTGTGAGTTCGTGGGTTCAGAGATAGAGCAATGCAGCTCTGATTGTCACAATAAGTATAGTTGGACTGAGTTGAGAGATCATAACATCCTAAAGCAATCTTCTAAGCCAGATAATTTTCTTCACTATAGAGGTAGCTGCAACATATTTTGATTCTGTGGAGAAGAAAGAAATGCATTTATGCTTTCGACTGTTCCATGGGTCCTCCTGCTAGAAAGCAAAGATAACCAGAAGTGGATTTTCTTGTGTCCACATTACTAGCCCAATCAAAGTCAGAATAAGTAAGTAGTGCCAAGGCATGCTCTGTATTTCCATTATAACACAAAGCATAGTGCTTAGTGGCTTGAATGTATCTTAGTATCCTGAGTAGAGCCTTCCAGTGAGGTAGGCCGGGATTTGACATAAATTGTGACAATGTGCTGACTGTAAATGCTAGATCAGGTCTAGTGCACACCATTGGCATACATGATCGATTCGACTATCGACTGGACTATCAACTAATTGGGGTAGTTGCACATCTATTTCTTCTCTGCATCAGTCTTCAGGCACATATCCTTTGACACTTTGAATCCTAGGTCCATAGGCGAGTCTATTGACTTGCAGTTTTCCATGCATATCTATAGAGTACACTGGTTAGATACCTTTCTTGACTTAATGTGATACTTCACTTCTCTTTGTCTCTGTATATTTCGATTCCCAGAAGGTAGTGCACAGGGCCTAAATCAGTCATTTTGAGTTCCTTCGACAAAAGAGTCTTCGTCTCATGAAGGAACTGATTCGAATTGTTGATGATCAGTGAGTCATTTACATATAGAGCTATTATGACATAGCTTGAGCCTTGCTGTTTGAGATAAACGTTAGAGTCAGCAGAGTTCGGGATGAAATCATGCTACAACAAGAATCGATTGATTGTATTAAGCCAGGCCCTTGGAGCTTGCTTTAGACTGTAGAGAGCTTTCTGTAGTTTACATACTTTGTGTTCTTGGACTTGAAGCACGTAACCTTCAGGTTGATAGATGTAGATGTCTTCTTGTACATATTTGTTTGGAATGGTTGTCTGAACATCCATCTGGTGTACTTCTAGATCTTTGGCAACTATGAAGGCAAATAAAGATTGAATTGATTGAAGTCTTATGACTGGACTATAAGTCTCAGTGTAGTCAATCCCATAGGTTTGTTTGTAACCATTGACGACTAGACGACCTTTCCATCTGGCTGTTGAACCATCTGGATTGAGCCTCATATTGAAGATCCACTTCGTGTTGATGATCTTTACATCTGCAGGGGCTTCCACAAGATGTCAGGACTTGTTCTTCGTCAGTGTATTGTACTCAGCATGCATGGCGGAATGCCAGTTGTTTGCATTCAAACTTGACAATGCTTTTGTTACTAAAGTAGCTTCATCGTTGTTGATGAATGTCTGAGGGACAAAACGATCAGGTTCTTGTCGATGTCGTTCGTGCAGATCTTCGAACAATAGTCTGTTGCTGAGATGATGATCCTCCTTGCTGTGCGACAGGGATATCTTCGATTTTTGTCAAAATAGCCGTAGGTGGAGGCTTGTCGATGGTGATGGGAGTCGTTGGAATGAACTCTTGCATTGGCTTCTTCTGCTTGAAGTCAAAGAATTAATCTTCGAGGAAGACAACATCTCGACTAACTAAGATTTGGCTTGTCTCAACATCAAACATTCGATATGTTTTGTGTGATGTCGAGTATCCACATCCATGCTCAACAAGTCCACAAACGTCAAAAAGCATGGCATGATCGATCATTGAAAATTAGAGACTTCCAGGTTGGAGATTAGGTCTTGCTATACTAGGCCAAAGCCTTTAAAGGCAAACTGAAATTTTTTGGCCAAGGTCATTACGTCATTAAAAAATCTTTGCCTCCGGATATGGACAACTCCAAACCCTTCAAGGCGATATTCTCGACACTGTGGTCAATGGGAGCAGACTGAGAAAGTACAATGAACCTTGTTTTTATCTTGCCAATGTATTAGTTGTTTTCTTTCTTACTATTCTTCTTTACTTTTCTTTACTGCCTGCTTGTCATTTCGACAAATTTTTTGCTGTGCTTTCTTGTTCACACCATCAAGATACTATCAGATCAGGCATACAAACAGTCCTTCTCTGATAAAACCACAAAAATCATTATTTTCAGAAGATTTGTCTCACACCATCCCAGATAGAGTTTGCCTGACCCCTTTTATACAATGCATGATTTATTTTTAGCCTCCACGAATTCTGTCTCAGAGACAAACTTTTCAAAAATAGAAAAAGCTAGTTTTTTGCATCAGATACCAACTTTCAGAATTTGCAGACAATTTGCTGAAGCTTAACAAAATTTCTACAATTACCTTGTCACCTCCACGAATCCCGATCAGACACATTTTTGTACTGTCAGTCATTTTTTCTATTTTGAGACACAAAAATCACTTACAGGAATTTGTCGGCCCTCAGAACACTGCCTCAAAATTCATGACCATCATTATAAAATCGTGAACACTGAGGATGATTTGTGGGTGGAGTTGCAAATTCCTGACCAAAAAAGTCTATATATAGACCTCCACCCTTCTCTCCACTAATTCATTTTAGATTCCTGCTCTCGAGTTCATGCCAAAATTTTTCAAAATTTTCAAACTTGCCGGAGCAATCTAAAATCATTGTAACTATGGCCTCCCGTGACTCCTCGCTCTCTCTGCATCGCTGTAAACTCCCTAGGCCTTATTCAGGAGACATTTTTATTATTTGTATCAAGAATTACGCTAAGTAGTTGATCCTGGCCAAGGATATCCTCACAGGCTTTGGATTTGATCAGACTCACTTTCGTGACTAGCAGAGCGAGATCTTGATTCGAGTGGCCTACTCAACCTATTTGGATAAATTCCAGACCTTTAAGCTTACATCTAAGAGTGGCAGTTACACAATCATCAACATCTCTCTTGAGCATATATAGAGCATTGGCTTTCCTAATCTCAAAGAGACGATCCCTGGCAAGGGCACCAGTTATGATGCCAAGTATTTTACAAAGTTTTTGACAGAGGATGGCAAAACTATTGCCCAAACCAACGACATGATCATCATCTGCCTCCTCACAGACCCCATCTCTGGGCTACCTCAAAAATCCTCGTTACCATGGTCGAGGTGCATACTGCCAAGATGGATCGCATACCCCCGAGCAACCTCTTCTCTTTGACCATCACCATGGACGATCCCACTCAAAACTACAAGTGGGCTGATAAGCTAGCAGAAAAACTGTGCCGAGCCTTGAATGCTAGGAAACCAACTACCAAGTGTGGATATCTCCTCCACATGTTGGTCACCAAACAATTGGGGTATCGGGCGGCTGCTGCCGTCAAAGAGCTTGATGATATCTATCTGAGCACCAAGAAGTGAGCCACCCCCCAACCGACAGCAGAACTAGTTTCACCAGCACCACCAACTAAGAAGCAGAAAGCAGAACTAGTTTCATCAGCACATAAGCCAACGTCCCTCAGGACATTTTATCCAGTGACATCGGGACTGATTATGCTGAATCCGGAGGGAGTCTTAAACCCTCTCAAGTCCCAAAGGAGGTCCTAGCGCAACAAGAGGCCTTACTCCCCAGGCCCAACAACGCAGACAAGCAGTAGCAGCAGCAACAGGCATCTCAGTTGAGGTAGGCACTTCTGGTTCTGATCCTATGTCCACACCGGCACCTTCTACAATCCCAACTCCCTCACTTGCTCTCACACTTCCACCACCACCTCCACCATTTACTACTACCTCCACACTGTCACTCACTCTCAACATAGACTTTGATTCCACACTTCCACAAAAGCCCTCACCTGTACAAATATCCACCCTATTTGACTACAGTCAATGTAGATGATTTTGTCTTACAATTACTAACAGGAATTCCAGCAACCACCATCACCACTAACCCACTCCACACATCTCCGCCACGCAGTATATCTCTACCTCTTTCACCTATCATCCCTCAATCACCTCCACCTGCCTTTCATTCATCTCCATCTACTTATGTTTATGATTTCTACCCTTTAACCCAATGCCATATCCTAAAAATACATGCACCCTCCCTGACGTTGGCCCTTGGGAGTAGTTACCCCTTGCAGCCCAAAAAGCGGTATGGTTGGTAAATGAGCTCCAATATAATCTATTCGGCACCCTAGGGGACAATATACCATGTGACAATTTGACGATGGCGCTATGGCGGACCTTCAGAAAGAAAAAGCAAGGAACAACAACTGCAGATCCAAAATCTCACCACTTATAATCAACAACAGCAGCAGATGCTCCTCCACCTCCAGAACCAGCTCCAACTGAACCCCAAATTCAGCATGAGATTGCCTCTGAAGCACCAACCATCCGGCATAGAATCACGCCTATAGAACCAAGCAAGGAGTTGCGCGCCTCTCAAGAGTTTGCCAAGAAATATCCAATGACAAAAGAGCGAGGTGGCTACATATTGCCAAATTTGGACTAGTATCAAACACATAAAAAAGCAGTCAAACTCATGGATCCACAACCTCTCTAGCTCCATCAGCTCTTCCTACAAAGTGAGACCTCAATGGCACGATATATGAAGGCTCCCTCCTATATGCACACAAATCCTTATTACTATCTAGTAGTGAGGTGAGAACCATTTCCTGCCACCAAGCTCAAGAATACTGGATGCTATTGTCATCTTTGTAGAATCTACACCTGAAAAAATACAAGTGCAATATTGACTAGTTACCAATTTCAATTATTATGCAGTAGGTAATGGCCATTGGGGGACCATTATCATAAATAATCAGGGACCATGCAGGAGTGGCAGAGGCCACGAGCTGCCCGGGGACCAGATTATTTATGATAATGGTCCAACCAAATGGTCATTATCGTGCATAATTGTCGTTGGCAAATTTTTATGTTAATTTCATGAGCATTGTGAATTTGGCTTGTGAAAGCTATCACACGACGTGCTCTCTCTCTCTCTCTCTCTCTCTCTCTCTCTCTCTCTCTCTCTCTCTCTCTCTCTCTCTCTCTCTCTCTCTCTCTCTCTCTCTCTCTCTCTCTCTCTCTCTCTCTCTCTCTGCGCTACGCCTGCCTTATCACCTATTTGTCGTCCCGCCTTCCTCACCTTCTTGGTTGTGGCATCTTCATCCTCCTTGTGGTTGGCATTTGTCTGCTCTCTCTTGCCCACTATGGCATTCTTCATGGCATATTGAGTGATCGTCTCGCCGATTCCCCGCAAGCTCTCTTGTGGATCATCCCCCCTCGCGCAAAAAGATGGGTAGTCGGCAATCACGGCAATGACAATTTTTGGGGCCCTATATTATGCAATATAATATAAGCCCTTAAATGGCCCAAAAATTGTGCCAATTACATACTACCTAATGGTCATGGGAGTCCCATTACCACATATTATGGTCATTGGGAGGGCCATTACACCAATAATCCGAAACCTAGGCAATGAGTGGAGCTACCCATGGACCCAATTATCTATGACCACACATGATTTTTGCCATTCATGATTCTCTCTCTCTCTCTCTCTCTCTCTCTCTCTCTCTCTCTCTCTCTCTCTCTCTCTCTCTCTCTCTCTCTCTCTCTCTCTCTCTCTCTCTCTCTCTCTCTCTCTCTCTCTCTCTCTCATGTATTATGCACAAATAGGACTTTACGTAACTCAACATATCTTGATAATTTGATGATTTCAATCTAGACATATCCATAAAGGGATCCATAATGTTTGCAATTATAATGATTGCAGCCATTTCATTGGCTATGATATTAGTCATAAGTTTTACTATTTAGTGTTCAATATTCTTGAATTAGTTATGAGAGTTTTTATGATTCAACAATCATAGTATAAGCTTTCAAGGTATTCACAAAAAGCATTCAAAGTAGTTCATGCTCAACATTTAGACTAACAGTTCATGATCAACATTAAAAAAAAATTCACATTTAAAATTTAGAGTAGATTTCATGATCAATATTCACAATGTTCACATTCAGTATTCACGATCAGTATTGAAGTTCATTAATCAAAGTACTTGTGAAATGATTTCATGATGTATCATGAAGATCATGACAATTTGAAATATATTGGCAAAAAAACCAATAACATATCTTCAAAAGAACAAATAACAAATAATAAAATGGATATGGAAAAAGAAATATTCGATAGAGAATAAAAAAGTAGTAGAAACAAATTTTGCAAACATTTGTCATAACAAAAATCTAAAATCATGATAAGTACTTTAATTTTATCAAGAGATCTAAATGAAAACAAAATTTCTGATTATGATATAGACATAAATAATTGTTTTTACATAAAAAAATGCTCATCAACCAAACAATTATGCGAAGGAAAGGCTTAATGCTTATAATTGGAAATTGGAATTTGGGTTGTAATTAGCAATGTTAAGACTTTCAAGTCTAGTAAGTGTGTGAGTTTACAAAATTGGTATTCAAGATGTAGCACATTGGCCAACAACTAGCTCAATAAATTAGCATAATGAAAAAGAAACAATACTACCAATAAATTTGTTAGAATAACTAGCTAACTATTAATAAAACAAGGAAAATTCAGTTCATTCTGAATGATGTAAATTGCTTTAACTTCATATAGAAAATCATCTTTAAAAAAAAAAAGGTAAACTCCAATTTCATATAGCAAATAATCTTTTTTGTTGTAAAATTCAACTTCATATTGCAAATCATCTTTTTTTAATGGCAATAGAGATGGCAATCTAGCTAACATGTAGATGTGTTTGTCGATACATACTACAACTTTGCCATTGTTGCAAATAGGCCCTTCAATATCAAGGTTAGATCTCTCATGGAACAAGTTTTACTATATTGATTGCATTTGCAATGCACTACACTACTTTGCACTAAACATTATATTTTGAGGTGATATATTCATAGTAGTTAATATTCAAATGTTTATAGAAACTTTCAATATTTAAATACCTCTCTCTCTCTCTCTCTCTCTCTCTCTCTCTCTCTCTCTCCCCATAGTGTAATTTGAGAATGCCTTAAATGGCACAATGTGAGAACCTGAATTTACTATTTCAAGAATAGTGGAGCATTATTTTTAGACAATCACAATAGCATCTTACAATGTGTAAGATACTCTTCCTATTCTTAGAAAGTTGTGATAATGTAGTAACCACTATTTTTTAAAAATCTGACCTGAGTTTAAACCTCGCACTTTTTATTTTTAGAAAGTAGCATGTATGCTCATGCTATTTTTAGAAAAAAAAAGAATGTTGGTTATCACGCAAGGGGAAGGCCCCTGCCTTCCCCTGTACTTAAACCTCATAGATAAAAACTTGAAAATACATAGGCCTCACAAATGGAATATTGAAAATTGTGTTTCTAATTTTCTTAAAGTCAATCCACCGCTCTTGATACTTAAATGACATGTAAATTTCAAACTTTCAAGCTTAAAACAGTTACATTGGCAAAGGCGCTATAGCATTCCTCATTTCAACATACCTCTTCCAAAGATCCGTGACGTTGATAAAGTGGCAGCAAAAGCTTCTGACATCCAAACTTTTAAATAATGTGATGATCCAAGTTTCTAAATTGAGAAAATTCTAATGTTGCTCATTACAAATAAGAACCAACTTAAGACCATATTACTGCTTACACGTTAAGACACATTCCAAACTTCACGCAACAAGTACGGAAAGCCGGAATCTATTCTAACTCTTCAGAGAGATACAACGAGATAGCTATTGAAAAGCCATAGGATCGCTTGTGATTTCCAAGGCAGCTATTGCATAAAGTCCCCTTTTCATACTAAAAATCTCCGTCATATCAAAAATTATACGTTTGATATGAAGACAATTATAACTTGGTCCAATAATTTCGGTCACATTGGAAAGCGTACGTTGCTCGCTCAGGACTTAATTATTAGGAAGTCAGAAGAAAGAGCACTAGGAGTTCGAGAATACATCAATTGAAGCCGAGAGGGGGGATCAAAATGATTGCGGCCCTTTAGACTGTCATACCAAGCACCAAAAGCGCCGTTATCGAGACGATTCCAAGAAATTTAACACAAACCATACAACAAGAGCATCCACTTCACAGGATTTACGGAACCTGCAAGGTCAAAATATTTCTTCTCTTGCTCTGATGAAGCAAAGCAAACGATTCCATTCATTCTGTAAGACGAACTCCTCGTTACTCCTTTTTACTGCATATAAATAGACCGTCATTCCATCTTTTCTAACTTTTACCCTTTTGAATTCACAATCTTCCAAATGCTCTAGCATACGTTTAATACTTCTCAGCGACACTCTGCTTGGCCAGAGTGCACTTACTTCGTCCTTCAAATCCGGAGTGTTGAAAAGGAAGACAATGTATTTCCACTTGATAATTTCCTTCCCAATTCTAAATAAGGGCTTCAATGATTCAAATGTGCCGTGAGAAATGTCTGGTTTGTATAATATCATATGCGGAGCTCCAGATCCAGTCGCCACTTTCTCAACTTCATAGGAACGCTGCAAAAACTGTGCGCCGAAGTCAACACCACTTACTTCATGATGACTCTGCCACTCGAATTCCCTTTCTTGAGTAATCCCCACCATCTTTGACGATCACTCTAGTCAACTTCAATCGAGAAAAAAATGGAAAACGAGGTTATATATGATAGAGAACCAGCTTCAAAACCTTAATATACCCGTATTGCAAAAAACTCTACAGGTTGGATACAAGCTACATTACGTTTATGAAAACAGCAGGAGTTCTTAATCTGACGTGATAAATTGTACAGGTTGGATGCAGTTTTCATAGCATTAATGAACATAGGAAAATTTCGTAGAATAATGCAAAATGCTACACAGACTGTATGGAATCTACATTAAGTCGTTGAAAATGAAAGGATTTCTTGATGGTCGTAATGAAATTTGGCTTTGCATGAAATATAGACCTGGTAATGAAGATTAACAGCCAAATTTACACTATATAACGAGAGTGAAAGGATTTCTTCATGATCGAGGTAAAATTTCGCTTTGCAAGAATAAAGAGTCGATAATGGAGAATCAGACAACCAAGTCAATATTAAAATGGAAGGATTTCTTGATTATCGTTGTGGAAATTGGCTTTCCATGACTTACACAGTTGATAATGATTTTGTTATTATCAACTCGTGGATCATAGAGAACCGAACCTGGGTGGCCGAGCCCAACATAAGCACAATAGACTACTCACCACGTGCGGAAAGATTAAAGAGTTGATGATGGAGAAGCACATAGCCAACTCTCCATTAATGATAATGGAAGAATTTCTAGATTATCGCAGTAGAACTTGGGTTCACATGAATTGCAGACTTCAAGAGGAGTAGCAGACAGCCAAATCGGCATTATATAATGAAAATGGAAGGATCTCTTGATGATCGTAGTAGAATTTGGCTTCTCACGAAATGCAAAGTTGATAATACATCTTGGTTTCAAGGGGGTTGAACTATCAACCAAAGAATTTAGATATCAAGCTAACCAACTAAGCTGACCTCGTTGGATGATATAGAGTTGATAATGGAGACGCAGACGGCCAAATCCACATTATGTAATGAAAATGGAAAAATCTCTTGATTATCGTGGTAGATTTTGGGTTTGCATGAAAATAAAGAGTTGATAATGGAGAAACAAACAGCCAAATTTACATATATAACGAAAACGAAGGAATTCTTGATTACTGTAATAGAATATAAGTATCTAGGTTTGCATGAATTTCATAGTTGATAATGGAGAAGAAGAGAGCCAAATCTACATCATGTAGGGAAAATGAAGGATTTCTTGATGGTCGTAGTATAATTTGGCTTTGCATGTTGATAACGGAGAATCAGACAGCCAAAACTCCATCATACGACGAGAATGAGAGAAATTCTTGATGATCGTAGTAGAATTTGGCTTTGCATGAACATCAGAGCTGATCATACAGCCAAATCTACACAATATCATGAAATTGGAAGGATTTATTGCTGATCCTAGTAAAATTTGGCTATGCATGAATCACGCCAAATCGACATTATATAATGAAGATGGAACGATTTCTCGATGACGTTAGAGAAATTTGTTTCCGCACGAATTGCAGAGTTAATATTGGGGATTAGATAGCCATACCTATTGAGACCTTTATTATCGATCGCAATCGTGGAAGAGGCCAGGAATTCAATCCTCCAGACGAAACCTGCAAGAGAAACGAGAGAAACAGAAGGCAAAGGCAAAGGCAGACTCGGAACATTATTGTATCATCAAGATTCACGATTATCCTCGATGCAATTAAATTTTACAAACCTCACGCTCTGTACAGCTGGATCCAGCTATTGTACAAGAATCGACGGCCACGAAGAATCCATCTGTACCAATCAGAATCGACGGCTGCAAATGCTTCTCGATTCTGACCACGGCATTGGAGGGAGCTACACGAGAGCTACAGTCAACTTCCAAGGAAAAGCCTGGAATCTGCAACTTGCAATAGACGTCAAAGGCGTCTTCGCTCTTTACGGAATGGCAAAACTTCATCGCGATTGCAGTTGAAAGGAACACTGAAAACCTACCCATCATTCTGAGAGGTAACTTTGAGACGTCAAATTTCGGCCAAAACTCGAGAACTTTCGAGTTCTAGAAAGGCTACAAGTATTCTTTCATCCATTACATATGTGACACCTATTGTCTGAACACGTGGAGACCGCCAAGTGGGGGCGTAAGAGTGGTGCTTCGACACGAGGTCACTTGCATGATAGAGACCTTTCTTAGGTATGTATATATTTTATTTTATTTTATATATAATTTGTATTTTAAAAGACATTTTAGATGCAAGGTGGCCAAAAATAAGGCCTGGAATCCAGTTGGGGGAGGGGGGGGATTTGAGACGCATTCCCCGGCTTGTCTTTTATTTAGAAGGATATGGTAGGGTCTACCAAGGACAAGCACTGTTGTTGCCATTTATAGTTTAAATAGACCTTTGCACGCTTGAAAACAAGTCATTGGACAATGTGCACTAAGTCACAATCCCAATTTAGACCCACATAAAATTGGAATAAAGCCACAATACATATTAAGAAGATCAAGCACCTTGACCCTTTGCTAGGCAGGGGAATGGGTAAAAAAGCAAGATGATTGATACACACACCATTGGAATTGCTGAAAAATAAAATAACAAAGATTGCACTTTTGAAAAATAATTTTTTTATTCTACTGCTCAAACACATGTGGGGATGACACCTCAACTTCTATATGCTAGCAAATCATCACACCACACGATATCGAACGTCAAAATGGCAAAGAGTGGTTATTTAAAAAATGGAATTCTTGACTAATTAAATATATGACCATCGTAATGATGGATTGAAACATTTGTCACATTTCTTTATGCTTGGGCCAATCCAAATATGATAATCAAAACTTGGGGCAAGGTAGACGGTCCCAAAGGGCAACAAGGTCACTCTTGAAGGGCAATCTCTATATCTCATCCAAACAACGACATCCCATAAAGGGCAATCTTCAACACTCGTCTAAGCATGTAGAGGCTCAAAGAGCATCCTTCAAACTTTGTCCAACCTTAAATGCATAAAGGCACAAGATAATCTCAAAATAACACACAAACACACAAGATATTCTTGAATACACATATGGGGATTCAAAATGAGATGGATAAACCCACGAACCAATATCTTATCCACTATGGTATGAATAGTTGGATGAACAACTCTTGCTTTTATTGTAGAGAAAACTTGTGAAACATCGTTTTCTTTCTTTAAAACTAGAAGGCTTCTGACCCATCTCTTAGAAGAGTAATTTTTTATGACATGTTTCTATGACCTTGATTTGATGTGGCAAATGTGCAAGCTGATTGTGGCTTTTCTAGATTGAAAGAATCTATATCAAATTCTCAAGAAAGCAACTATCGATAACCACGATGAGCTATCTCATATATGGCTGAAATATGTGTCAAAGTTTGATATAACACTAAAAAAGATATTATCCATGTGGTAAGCCATCTCAAAAAATAAGTAGCAAGTACGGAGAGCATTGTTGTAGCTCATTAGTTTCAAATTTGTCAATGTTCTAGGGAGCAATGTTTTGGAGAGTGCTTACATGAATGAGCATGTGAAATTTAAAGTATTAATTGTTTATTTCCATCATCTTTCACATAGAAACACTTCCTAATTATCTAATTATGACCCATAATTATGCGCATTGCTACAAATGAACATACATGCACCAAAAATTCGATAAGAAGTATATATCCTTAAATTCAAAGAAGAAGTGCTTATTGGTTGTTGACAACCTCTTGGCCTTTATGGGGGCCAAAGTGTGGAAAAAACTTGTTGACTCCTTGTTAGGCACATTTCACGCCTTTTCTAGTTCTAGAAGCCTATAACAAGCTTGGAAAATGGATTTTGAGATGTGTTTGAAATATGTAGGTTTGCAATGAGCTTCATTGCTATTGAATTGTACTAGGAGGACCTACGATCGAATTCATGCTCACCTCATTGGTGATTGACACTGATTGTACAATAATCTTAGTTGGACATTGTTAGATGGTCGTTAATTTTGATTATATCCACAAATCTTATGTCATACTCGATACAATTAGTATTTAATGTGTGTGTACTCAAATCTTCCATGAATCAACGATCCAACTTGAGTTTGGGGACCACCATTACCTAGGGCATAAAACAAATAGTTATACATCATTTTTTTGAATGCAAATTTGATTGGATGTAAGTTGTAGCCATTGAAATAGAAAGTTCTTGTGGATGGAATTTTAAAAATACGTAACAACCTCCATATTTTTTTCATAGTGTAATTTGAGGAAGCCTTAAATTCAGGAATAGTGGAGCATTAAATGTGTAAGGTACCATTACTATTTTTAGACAATCACAATAGCATCTTACAACGTGTAAGACACTCTTACTATTCTTAAAAAGTTGTGATAATGTAGTCACCACTATTTTTTTGAAAAATTTGACCTGAGTTTAAACCTCATACTTTCTATTTTTAGAAAGTAGCATGTATGCTCATGCTTTTTTTAGGGGAAAAAAAAAAGAATGTTGGTTATCACGCAAGGGGACTCCTGTACTAAAACCTCATGGATAAAATCTTGAAAATACATAGGCCTCACAAACAGAATATTGAAAATTGTGTTTCTAATTTTCTTAAGATTTTTGTGACAATTATGTACAATAATGGGTGTTTGTTGGCCCATGGAAAAGATATTATGGCTCATCCTTTTGTCTCACCTCTACCATAGCTCCACTTGTATAGTTTGCTTATAATAACGTAGAAAGCACATGAAGATTGTTCTCAACTCTTCACAATTATGCAAAGCTGACCCAAATTTTGAATAACTTTAGGCTATGAGACACAAGTGTGGTGGAAATCCCCAATTTCCCAAAATTTTATGCACATCAATGCTCATCGCTATGAACTGACTTGGATCAGTTCGAATTATAAGAAGAGATACACAATAGTTGATCATGTGGCGAGCTATGACAAATTTTGGCAAAAGATTTTTTTGAGAAGAGTCTCATCTGCGGTATTTTGTTGGACGTTGGGATCTTCCACTGCCATTTTGGGAGTGAAAGGAGCACACTTTACTTTAATTTGTTTGTGGGTGTTCAGAAAAGCCATTTGCAAGTTAAGAAGAAAATTCTCTGGTGTAGTTGTTGCCTAAATATGCGAGTTAACGTGCGCATATCTATCTCAAGTGTAGAAGATTCTCCATTTTTGCATTTGCTTGTTCTCAGCATCTACAAGTCTGTGCCCGTGCATTGAGATTTTCTCGCAGTCCTATGTAGCGATCGCCATGCCTACGCAAGCTGTAGAGGCGCTTCCTAAATCATGATCTGGGACTCCACCATACAACAACACGTAGATTTCTTATACGATATCTTCGGATGACCACTTGGAGTCTGCAGTGGCTCCTATAGATCAATCTAATGGTCAGCTTCACTTCATTCAATTAACATATTATTCTACTGGAAAATATCAGCGAAATTACCATATAATATCACTGGAGCTTAAATGATTTTGTGTTGGTCCGTTGATTAGATACTCAGTTGGCTTGTCATTGGTTTCAAGTCCTAGCAAATGGAAGCGTCTCACCTGTCTCGCTTTGTCAGATTGATTATGATAAGTTTTATCAGTAAACTGCTGCTAATCTGCCGAGTAATACTCATGCCCAACATAGGAAATGGTATAAGTCTGCCACGACTGTGTTTTGATTGGAGAAACTTGCAGATTTTTCTGGTCACATGAGTAGGTTTGCACTACACAAGTTGTAAGGCAACGACAGCATAAAGATTTCTGATCCTACTTGTGAGAGGACTTCAAGGTCAGCGACAATTCAACTGAAAGCACATGGCAGCCAAAGGCACTGATGAGGAACCCTCAATAATCATACGGTTCTGTGTAGTCCAAAGTTTCCATATCATAGAGAGCCTGCATACATGCCAAAAGGTGAGCGAAGCATTGCACATGTGGTGCGAATCACCTAGCAATATGGAAGCAACAGTAAGCCGAGGACAAAGTGCCACCCAATGGCTGAGGAAATCCCTCCAGAGGTGCCTGCTACAGCGAAAGAACATTTGCTCAACACTCCCTTCATGCAATTGGAAAACTGGGCAAAGGCGATAAGAGAGAAAACGCCACTTAGCAGAGAGGGGGAGGGACTTGAAAATGATGCGGGTAAGCGAGATAACAAAGCTTGCCTACAGGGATAGAGTGGATGGTAGCATATTTAGCACGCCAAATTGGGAGAGGGTGATTTTTTTTTTTTCTTTGGGGTTTAGATCGTTGTACTTGTTAGGTTTTTTGTGAAAGAGGTAACTAATTTCTCACAAATACATAGGTTCTGGTCTGATTGTTTTTCCCAGACAAAAGTAAGAATCCAGTTAGCAACGATCAAGCATATGAAACTCTGTATTTTTGCACCTCCCAGACTAGCGCATAGCTTCACGCTCATGTACTCTATTTTTGATTAATCAAGGGTGCAATTTTGTCCACACACACATTGTTCTTTTGTGCATTATTACAGACTGCTTACGTTTCATTTCCTACTGCTACGCCGATACACTTCTGATCCACAACTGTCCATTGTAAGTTTTCGCTGCTAGTATCTCAATCTAGATTTTTTATTCAGGACCTCTATCTTGGAACATGATTGTTCGATTTCCATTGAGATACTATGTTCTACCCTTGTGTCAAAACTCGTTTTTGCTACACCGCCGATGTCCGTCATGGAATCAGAGCGTGTGGTTCAATAATCTACATTCTCATGGAGGTTGTCAGTCTTGTTTCTATCAAGACATTGTTTTTGAAAGTGTGAATCTATTGTGATCAAGAAATCAAGATTCTAGACAAGGATTTCAAATTAAGTAATTACGCAAATATCAAAATCTCATAGAGAAAGAAAAGTCATAGTCAATATTAAGATATAAATGTACTTAAAACTCTAAAGAACTTTGGAAATAATTTTTTGAGATTTAATAGTTGTTAACGTTAATTAACGTTTGTTAACATTGAGCTGTTAACGTTAATTAACATTTGTTAACGTTGAGTTGTTCACGTTTGTTAACGTTGAGTTATTAACGTAAAATTCTCAAGTAATTACGTAAATTTGAAATCAGGGTATTTCTAGGTGCTAGGAATTGCTAAAAAGGGAAAAAGGAGAAGGTAGATTGTTTTCATATCTTTGTGATTTCTTCTTGAGTTTCATTTGCTGATTTTCAAGGGAGTGCTTAGTGCATTGGAACAGGTTCAAAGAGAAGATCATATCATTGCAACATTTTCACATATACTTGAAAAAATTAAGTTATTTTTACTATGAGAGACCAAAACAAGCACCTTGCTCTCAGGTAGAGAAGAAAAATTGCTAGCTCTCGGGTATAAAGAGAAGACGCAAAGAGTGAACAAGTCCAAAAATTGCTTTACTCTAAAAAAGATGGTATGTACATCAAGAGTTCACTTCCATATAGTAGTGACTCGAGTTCTTGCATATCACATCCTCTAAATTGATTGAACCTCATGAGTTTCACCTCACAATATGATTGGGCCTGACGATGTGCACCTCTAAACCTGATTGGCCCACATGATTTACATCTCTTAATGTGATTAGCCTCATGATCTACACCTCTTATTGTGATCCATTGAGATGTGGATTTGGATATATATTTGCAAAATTCCAATCCTTACATATTGTGACAAGTGTCACCATCTCACTAGAACTCAAATTGGAAGCCTTTTGACTTTTCAAAATTAACATAAAAATATGTACAACGTGGCGGTGGACATAAATCCGACTCCATGATGACAACTAGCAAGTAAAATAACTAGTCTACTTTTATAAACTTTCATGTTTTGTTCTAGAAATGACTGCCCAGTGGAAGCTGAGTTTTCCTACTCTTTGAAAGCAAGAATATGCTCTCCTAGACACACACATATAATATAGTGTAAGGTATAGTTGTATTCTTCTCCATCTCCACACAGATGGCAAAGTACACATCGTCCATATGGAAGTGAAGCCTATTAATGTGATGCTTGATCACAATTTCAATGCCATTTTGGGAGACTTAAATGTTGTTCTACTCATCAATTGCTATGTATTTGCAGCAAGTGATATACTAGCAAGAATGTTCAGCTACATGGCATCAAAGGCTAGAAAAGCTATGACCAAAACATATGTTTTTGGCTTCAAAGGTAAGGTATTGGAGGTGTGCCTTGGATCCCACTCTTTCGGATCATGACAAAATGTTAGTGGATTGGTTGTAAAGTCTCCATAAACAAGGGTGAATGGATACTAGAGGTAGCTAGCTAGTACCTACAATGTTGAGGAGACAGAGATGTTCATCGAGCTCGGCTAGTTGTGCTCTCATCCTTATTTAGTTTTACGCCTTATGAGGGAACTTATTCTCATCTTGTTAGTTTAGTTACATGATATTCAAATTTGAAGTTGGGCATTATTAATAAAAATCACAAAAAATGCTAATCGTGCTACCTAGTTTGTCACTAACTTAAAAGAACCAGATAAGGGGGCTTATTATCTATGCATGAATTGCATAACTACAAGATGGTTGCAATTCATCATGGTGCTTATTGTAAACCTTACTATGCATTTTGGTTTCCCAAGGAGTCTTGAGCATGGGACAAAAGAAACTTTGGATGCCAAGCTAACAAATGAGCCAACCCTTGGATCTTTAAACTTTTACTACGATGTGAGAGCTCTATTATTGAATTCATGTAAATGTCATAGGAAAGGGAGTTGGTGTACACCAGGAACAAACTATCAATCTCACAAATTTTGAAATTGATTAGCGAATGAAATCGAAGATTACAATATCACAAATCAATGATCAATTCATGAGTAACGAAGTACTGACAACCAGAAAAGACATTCAAGAGTAAGTCAACAACACCTCCTCATGCGCCCAAGCCTCGAGCATAAGCTAAACTAGAGAAGCAAATTCACAAATATCAAAATTGGAAGATGTAGCACTAGGCTCATTGAAGTAAGCATGAACACAATATTGTGGAAAAAATGATTCACAGTAATTGAATAAGACACAATAACTACTTGTGGAACAATGAACAAAGGAGCTGTTCTTGGCATCACAATCTATTCAAAGTATAGTGAAGCATGCAAAACCCCTCTCCTCCATGCCAAGAAACAGTGTGTCATGCAAAACACTCTTTTTCCATGCCAGCTCATGTGTTAAATTTATGTATGGAAACTCATAGAAGTATTTGGAACCATCTCAATTACAAAGCATGAATTTCACGTTGATGGTGGAGCATGAAATAGGCATGTTACCCTGAGCACATCAACAATGAAAATAGAAGACTCCAAAAAATCTTTTCCATTCAACAAATTTCCTTTGCTATTTTTGAATGCATACATGATCCCAATTAGTTACATGTTGGGTAATTGAGCCCTCAGGCAAGGCCCAAGCCTCAATAATTGAGACCACCGCCATGTTTTATCCGTTGAAGTTGACTTTCTTCCAAACTCTATTGACCAACCTCAACATAGTACTACCTTTGCAAGGCAAGGCCAAAAAATGACACTCACATAAATAGGAATATACAATATAGAGCCCAAAGCTCTCAAGTTTTGGAGCTCTTGGACTCTCATCTTCGAGGTAGTTGTTGTGCTTGCAAGCTAGAACTTGAACTAATTCACCATTGTGATAAAAATCGCTCTTTCCCACTTGGTTTACGACATGGGAGCTCTCATAAACTGTCATATACCTTAAAGTTCCAAGAATGATGTCAAACTTAGCTTTGCTCTTTTATACAAAAGTCTTGATAAAGAATTGAAAATGATAAATTGATCTATCATGAAACAATGCTTAATTGCATCTAAGCAAAATCATTATTTTTTCGAAGGTGTGAATATTTATAGTTTTACATCATGAAATTGAAGCTCATGAGCATCAATAACATGTTTTTTCAATGGTGAGACCCTCATAAGTTCACCATGCATTGTAGATATGAATGTATAGAAGGCATCTTACTATTTGTTGATGTATCGATTGCCGCATGCTCCTGGAAAAAGCCGCCAGAATCTATGTGCTTCAATTATTGAAGTATGCAGCATGTTTATTCCTTGTCTCAATCACACTTGTTTTTCAATTTGATCAATTATAATCTAAACCATTCATTGATATAGCTTATTACCATGGGAGATTCCTATAAAAAAACCAAAAAGTATGTATCAATTGAGTCCTTGTCACAGTCACTCCTATTGTTATGCAATTCAATTATAATCTACAAAAAAATCTTTGATACAACATTTATTGAAGTGATATTTACTGTAGATACAACCCAAAAGTATTTCCATTAATTGCCCGACATTTATAAGATATGAGGATGATTAGAGGGTGTGGGGCTAATTTGACAAAAATAGGGGCAAAAGAATTGACATTTGCTTGACATAAGTGGCTATACTTGTCAACCAGCAGCAAATTTTTAGTCAAATATTTAGAGCTTCCTTCTTCACTGTTTTTCTCATTCAAGCCCATTCATCCGCTTCATCTGCAGCTACGCCTTTGATCATATCCTCCAAAGGATTGAATGCTAAATAGCGTCTTTAGCATCAATCTAAACCCATGCAGCTTTGATGTTTGTAACTTAAGCTTTTATCAGTAGCTTTTAAAAATCTCAATCTTGACCCGCGTATTTGCACTCAGAGAGATGGCAGCAGTAGCACATTATGATCGTGAACAGTGAAAAGCATCTCCACCAACAGCATCGATTTCAATCCACGCAGCTTTGATATTTGAGCTGGGTTTGACCTTGGCTGTCTACTTCTCAACTACAGTTTTATCAGTAGCTTTTACAGATTCCAATCTTGATCTGGGTATTCGTGCTCAGAGAGATGTCAGCAATAGCAGACTCTGATCTTCACTGGGAAGCATGTGATTTAGCTGGGGTTAAATTTTGGCAGGCAAATTCTGCAGCCCTTTTACAAAATTGAGAAGGTGCCAACTCGGTCTTCCTCTCAGCTCTTATTCTACAAGCCTGTATTCTCTGGTGCAGCATTTGAATCAGTCCGGCCTGTTTTGCGCCTGACAAGATCCATCGTCAAATGGAAATACATCATCTTCTTTTTCAACAACCCCGAATTAAAATTCATTGCCAGTGCAATTTGGCCCAAGCAGGTTCTGCTCATCAACATGAAAGAACGCCTATTGAAGTCCCTCCATGGCTGTGACCTACAAAGAGTGAAGATCCGAAACGAGGGATTAAGCATTTACCTTTATGTAGTGAAGTCTCAGAATGAGAAGTTTGTGATGCAGGATATGTGGATTCGGCTCCAGCAGCTCGTCAAGGAGAAGGGGAACTTCTTCTGATTTAGATAAAACTGTGATATGGTTTGTGTGAATCTGAGTCAAATCAAATTGTGAGATAGGTTTCTGTGAATCTGATTAAGATCAAGCTGCGAGGACTCCTTTGCATGTCTTTAGCGTATTTGGTTGAAGTTCACTTGCATTCCAGAGAATAAAAAACAGCTTTATTTTTTGCTGCAATGAATTCCCTATCAATTGCAACACGACTGCACTGAGAGTGTGAGTTTGTGGCTGATCAAACACTTGGTGGCATTAATGCCAAAGCAGAAGGAAGCAGAAAAGTAGTGCCTAGCGTTCTAGTGTTAGGTGTATTTGGCTTCAAAGTGTGTATGCTGTATGTAGTACACATAATCCAAGAGGGCGGTTTTCCTACTTACGTGTGTGCTTACCTGTGTATGGGGAGCCCCTTCCTCCACCTAACCATTTTGTTTAGACACTGATTTGTTGTATGAAAAAGATCATTGAGATGCATAAATTTGTCATTAACATTGATAGGGCTGCATGTTCATCTGCTAGACCTGAGGATAAGATTCTTTGCCTGATTGATCTGCTTGAAACTATTGATTGGGTAAAGATTAATCTTGAGTTTGTTAAGAAGAAAGACACTTTCAATTGAGCTTCGTGGAGAATCTTTACAGTCATCTTAATTATTTCGTTGAAAAATTCGATGAAGAGAAAAAGTTCTATAATATGCACATTAGAAAAGTGTTCATGTGCTTGGAAAATGAAAATGGTATTACTCCTGCTATCCTTTTCCCTCCTGTTTCTAATGCTCCTCTATCACTGCATCCTTTAGTCTTTATGGATGATAGTGAGGAGGATAGTGCCTCTCAGCTCGAGATCTTTTCTCAAGACATTTACGAAAAGCTATCAAGTACCCTTTGTTTCTGGCAAAATTATTGAGTACAAATCCACCCTCATGTCTTATAAGCTTTGGAGTCTGCCTTCTGTCAATTTCCTTGCACCCATCTCTATCGGTCTTTGGATTATGATGACTCATTTGACAGAAAAAGAAATATAAGTCTGTAAGTTGGCCACCCTGCATAAAAATCCTTCACTTGAGACCCCGTTTCTTTCGATACCATTATTCGTATGAACAAATTTAAACTTACATTGTCCCTTTGAGCAAACTTGGGCCAGAATTAGAGGCCACTTTGAGACCGGCTTCAATAGAATGAACCTACACCAAGCTAGAATTTTACAAGTAGAGGTGAGGAAGACCTCCAAATCCAAGGTAGAGCCTCCAAATGTCCTCCAAGCAACTTGCAAGCTTCAAGATGCTCCCCAACTCCAAGCTAGGATGCCTCCACCTGCAAGTAAGGATCTGCAAGCCTTCAAGGATCTCTCCACCTGTGTCCCTACTCTTTAAACACAAAGATAGATAACAAGCTGGCCTCAAGTATTCACCACCCAACCATAGCTAGATCCAAGCTCCAAGCAAGACCTATCTAGCACCCCCTTGCTAACCATAAACAAATCACAAGCATACCACAACACTCCATAGCATTCTCAAGATCCAAACCCTACTTATGTCCCATACCATAAGCAAGATCCAAACCTCAAGCATACTACCACAAGAAAGCACTCTACACACTAGTAGCAACACTAAAGCATAAGCAAAGCAAACAAGAGAGATCTCCCCCTCCCAATGGGCGCCCTACTACCCTCATATAGATGGCCCATGGAGCCCTCCAATGCACTATGGAGTTCCATGCTCATCCAATGAGAGAGAGAGAAGCCTAGGAGAGTTGAAAAATCTCCAAGAGCCTCCATAGGCTAATGGAAGTTCAAGAGACTCCTTCCATAACCTATGACTCTTTCAATGCCTTTTTTGTGGGAGTTGGGAACTCAATAGACACTTTAGAAGGGCGCCCTCCTACTAGGTCCCATTGCCCAAGTTGTGCATATATACTTTGGTCCTAGACCAATTAAGTGATATGGTTCAAGGTTGAGGCCCAAGCTTTAGAAAAATAGTCATCCAATGACTTTCTAACGCCTCTCTAGGCTCCATACCTCCATCCAAGGCAGACACCTACCTACCCTTAACCAAGGACACTAGTACCTTAATCTAAGACACCTACCCTTAATACTAAGGGTAATCCTTAACCAAGGGTCACGTGACTCCATACCTCCAACGAAGGTATAGTCACTTGCCTACCCTTATACAAGGGCACATACCTTTAATCTTAAAGGTACCTTGCCATTTAGCCCCCAACACTATTAGAGGTCTGAAGTACTGTTAGTTACATAGGTATGTAACATTCCTTCCCCCTAAACTTAAATTTTTCCTTGTAGGGAAAAATTTGAAAAATTCTTCTGGAGATCAGCCTCATTTTCCCAGGTATCCTCCTCTTCTGATTTGCCCCTCCACCTGACTAAAAAAATCCCGAAGCACTCTACTCCGTAGAGTCCTCTGCCGGCTATTAACAATCGCCTCGGGTTCAAGTGGTCCACTTGCAGACTCATCACGAAGAAGCTCCACTAGATCTTCCACAGGGACCAGGGTTTTCCCAACCCCCAACGAGGGTTTCAACTTACTAACATGGAAAACAGAATGAATTCCAATGTTAGCTGGCAGGTCTAGTTTGTATGCGACCTTGTTTATCACTTGGATAACCTTAAAAGGACCGCAATACCTGGCGTCAACTTTGGACACTTACTAGTTTTCCAGCCCCTAGAGTGATTAGGGACCCTCAAAAACTCCCAGTCGTTGACCATGAATACCTTGTGCTTCCGAAATAGATCAGCATAGTGTCTTGCCTTGTCTTAGGCACTACTTATGCGATCTTTAACCAGCTGTAACATTTCTTGCATATCTGCAAGGAAATCAGCTGCGGCTTGCACCCGTAGGTTTTTCATGCCAGCACTAATTGGTGATCGGGGTTGAAAACCATACATAAGCATGAAAGGGCTGAATCCGGTCGCTGAATGTTTTGCACTGTTATATGCAAATTCCACCAGTGGAAGGTACTGTTCCCAATCAGACTGCCGATGGCCCACATATGCTCGAAGCATATCCTCCATTGGTCAAACCAAAAGACAATACCAAAAATTCGTAGTGACCAAAGCGAGTTCAAAACCGGTTTTTGGTATATCTTCTGCCTTAATGCATATCTGATGGAATCTCGACCTTATATCTATCTTGGTAAAGTACCTAGCACCACCAAGGTAATCTATTAGGTCATCCATCCGCGACAGTGGATATCTATTTTTAACAGATACCTTGTTCAATTTCTTTACTTTTAATGCACTTAAGGTCATTAGATCCAAAGACTAAAGAACTAAGGACAAAATACATCCATCTTATTACTTCGAGATAGATTACCTATGGTAGAAGCTGGTTATTTGATGCAATCTTGTGCAAGGTGACCCTCGCCATTGCACTTGAAGTACAGGTTCTTCTTACGAGCTTCAGCTTTATCCACCTTGATGATTTTTAAAGTTTTTCTTGGTTTTCTTAAGATTGTTGGAATTGGGATGTGTTTCACTAACAGCTTCCCTATCCCCCCTCTTAAATTGAAAACCTTTTTTCTGCTCATTAGGTTGTTGACCCTAGGTGGCTTAGGTGTGTCATCAAAGTATTTTGCAGCCCTAATAGCATCTTCTAGGGTTTTTGGATGGTTCCTATAAACATCCACTTGATAATCTTTTGGTAACCCATCAATAAACATTAACATTTGTACCTTAGGTGGAATGCCACTATAAAGTGGATTCAGGTACTCATGAAAATCTTGAATAAATTGTTCCAAACCTTTATTCATTGATAAATGACTCAACTTTTGAAAGTGATCATAGTCATCTAAAAGGGGTAGAAAATAATCCCTAAAAGGCTTGCAAAAATCATCCCATGTACAAGGTTGATTGCCCTTTGCAACTAAGTCATAGCTCTTCCTTCAAGGAACATGGTGACAATGGATAACTTTTCAGATTCAGGGAATTGGTTCATGGCAAAGTATTTGTTCCACACATTTAGCCAAGAACTTACCACTTGTAAGTTCCTATCTTTCTTCTCCCCCTTAAACACTTTTACAGGAGGTGGAACTACATGCTTCTTCTGATTTGCTAACCTAGACTCTAAGTCTTGGTCTCTTTGATTAGTTTCAAGAAGCTGCTTATTAGTGTCTTGAATTTGTTGGTATAAAAAGTTCAAGAGCTTGTGCCACATTGGATGGGTTTGATAGATCAAATGTTGGGTTTTCATTGGTTTGATCCATTGGGGTTGCTTGTGTGTTTTTCTATTATGCAAATACAACAACAAGTGCTCAAATTAGAATGATAAAAATGCTTCAATTGTTACATCCAACGCAAATAAAAAGCATTTACTTCTGTTCATTCAATCTTATTGTTTGTAAGCTCAATCCAAGCCTACTATTTGCAAGCCTAATCCAAGCTTAAGAGGAAAACAACAACAAGCTATATTTTTCTTAATCAAAAGCAAAATTGAAAACCAAATCTTTATGTAAACTTCAATTAACTAATCCAAGCTAATGTTTACATAAAGTTCCCATTCCCATTCCAATTCCATTTGTCATTTCAAAAGCAACCAAAGTTTTCACATTTCTCACTATTCTAGATTTCCAAAACCAAGAAACTAGTGTCTAGAAATGGATAACTAATGAAGCTTTATGAAAACTTCAATTTTCAGATCTGATTTTCAGATTTACAGGTCTGAAAATCAGAACTTGAAAATGACAAAAAATAGAATTTCAAAACTTGTTTTATGCACAAAGTTACACTACCATTCCCTTCCTACATTGCCATCTTCATGAAACTAGGAGATAGAAATGTGTAACTAATGAAGTTTGAATGAAAACTTCACTTTTCAGATCAAATTTTCAGATTTACAGGTCTGAAAAACAGAACTTCATAATGAAAATCAGAACTTCAAACACTTCATTTATGCGAAAAAAAAAAACACCAGTTTTGATCAAAACACATAGCTAGAATCAATCTTTTTGCAAAAAAAAGTTTCCTCTAACCACCCCACAAATCTTTTTTCAGAACTTTTAAAAACCCAAAGCCCACTTTAAAACTTCTCTAACATGATAAAAAATCAGCCCCTAAACAATTCTATAAGCATCACTACTCTCTTCCAAAGAGAACTAGATTCATTGGGTACTCCAACGACAAGCTTCCTACAACTAGAAAAGCCTATAATCTTCCCCAAAAAAATATTTAGTTGGTGATCTTAATAGAATTTGAAGAAGGTTAGAAAGGTTACCATCCTTTGTCTGGCTCTGATACCACTTTTACAAGTAGAGGTGAGGACGACCTCCAAGTCCAAGGTAGAGCCTTCACATGTCCTCCAAGCAACCTGCAAGCTTCAAGATGCTCCCCAACTCCATGCTAGGATGCCTCCACCTGCAAGTAAGGATCTGCAAGCCTCCAAGGATCTCTCCACCTGTGTCCCTACTCTTTAAACACAAAGATAGATAACAAGCTGGCCTCAAGTATTCACCACCCAACCATAGCTAGATCCAAGCTCCAAGCAAGACCTATCTAGCACCCCCTTGCTAACCATAAACAAATCACAAGCATACCACAACACTCCATAGCATTCTCAAGATCCAAACCCTACTTATGTCCCATACCATAAGCAAGATCCAAACCTCAAGCATACTACCACAAGAAAGCACTCTACACACTAGTAGCAACACTAAAGCATAAGCAAAGCAAACAAGAGAGATCTCCCCCTCCCAATGGGCGCCCTACTACCCTCATATAGATGGCCCATGGAGCCCTCCAATGCACTATGGAGTTCCATGCTCATCCAATGAGAGAGAGAGAAGCCTAGGAGAGTTGAATAATCTCGAAGAGCCTCCATAGGCTTATGGAAGTTCAAGAGACTCCTTCCATAACCTATGACTCTTTCAATGCCTTTCTTGTGGGAGTTGGGAACTCAATAGACACTTTAGAAGGGCGCCCTCCTACTAGGTCCCATTGCCCAAGTTGTGCATATATACTTTGGTCCTAGACCAATTAAGTGATATGGTTCAAGGTTGAGGCCCAAGGTTTAGAAAAATAGTCATCCAATGACTTTCTAACACCTCTCTAGGTTCCATACCTCCATCCAAGGCATAGACACATACCTACCCTTAACCAAGGACACTAGTACCTTAATCTAAGACACCTATCCTTAATACTAAGGGTAATCCTTAACCAAGGGTCACGTGACTCCATACCTCCAACTAAGGTATAGTCACTTGCCTGCCCTTATACAAGCGCACATACCCTTAATCTTAAGGGTACCTTGCCATTTAGCCCCCAACACTAAATGGAATATTAGGGGTCTGAAGTACTGCTAGTTACATAGGTATGTAACACAGAATCTAGAACTGGAAAAGACATTTTTTCAAGTGTAGATGTGGTGAAAAATGCAAAAATAGTTCTTCCATCATTTGGTTCGACGATGCTACTTGGTTCATGATGAATAACCTAGCCAAGTTTTTTCCTGGTGCTTCCCTCCAAAATCAGATGAATGCATTCTTCATGTGGCTTCATAAACTTGCTAGGAATGTAGTGAAATCACACCTTACTTTTCTCTTTTTCCGCCAATACAAAAGACCTTTCTTTTAAGTGTAGATGTGGTGACAAATGCAAGAACAATTCTTCTATTATTTGGTTTGATCACGATTGATGCTTCCATTGAACTTGCAAAAGATTCATTCGCCAAACTTCTTGCACCTTTGGGAGATGCCGATAATATCTGGGAAATGGAACGCCTTCTAAAATGACCTAGCTTTTCTACCCTCCAAGATAAATATTTCCAAAGCTCAAATAGAAGAACTGACTCTTTCAATCTTAACAATCCAAATTCAGTCATCTCTAGATCAGGAGCAGGAAAGAAAATGCGATTTTCAGATTTCAGAGGAAAGGAAGGACAAAGCAGTGGCACCAAGGATGATTTAGCAGTCAAAAAACTGAACTTTTCCAGATCCTACAGGATGAAGAAGGGACAGTTAGAAGGAAAATCAATACTTCAGCGACCGGCCGTCCTTAGCTCATCACTAGCAGCGACACAGAGAGGCTTTTTTTGCATTTATCTTACCATAATAGAGTTTTTGAGGCTATCCATGTGAAGCACTTTTATGCTCACGTTTTACGCAGAATTTTTGGTATTGTAGATGAACTCTTTCACGATATCATCTTTGGCTGGTCGTACCTACCAAGTGTGAAATGTGAATGGTACTTCCCTTATAATATTTTTTGCGATTTTGATATAGAAAACCTACACTCCTATCAATGTCTTACTTTCAAACATTTCAAAAACTTTATCTCAAATTTTTTTAGTCATGTCGTATTACGCACAGATTGTAATATCATTAAAAGTTCTTTCTTACAAAAATCATTAGAGAAAGGTCTAAACCACATCACTTTAAGACAAGCCAATGTAAACGAAGTTGCTTCTGAACTTTATGACGAATGGTTCAAACTTATGAAATTACCACCTTCTTATGCACTTCTAGATGAAACTACAAAATTGAGGCATGCTGATTTTTGTAAAGATATTGCATTGAGCTATATTAGAAATGGTAAGTGGCTTCATGGAAATACTACTACTCGTACTAAGAATAGGATTGCCAATGATGAACTAGAATGGCTTACCAACTTTCTCTACATAAATGGTATCGATAAAGCACAACAAAACCCTTGTTTCATGTGTAAATTCTTTGCATGGAAGTTGGCCATACAAAGACTCAATAGTCCAGACTTTACTCATTTTCCCAATGAACAATCTAACTTTGTTGAGGATTCTCTTTCATATATAATAGACACTACTACTGATTTTACCAGAAATTTTCTTGGGGAATGATTCTCTACCATACCTTCTTTGCACATATAAAGCCCACAAAGGTTCATTTAGATGGATTACCAATGCTCATGATTGTTGTTTTGCTAGACTTGCCAAATTTCTCATAGGAGCCCTTGGTACGTTGTCACCATTCCTCATGGAACTTGCAGGCCTTAAGGCAAATACATAGAAGAGTATACTAAGAGCAAACACAATCTTACATTGCCAATGTGAGTCATCCATGGATTTTTATCTAAATCTACCGCCTTTGATTACCAATATATGGGTTGCAAATATTTCTAAATGGTCTAGAAGGACAGAAAATTATTATGAAAAATGCAATTAGATACGCCTTCAAACATTCCAAGCATGATCTACTTTATTATAAATGAAATCACACATGAGAGACATTCATGGGATATAAAGCAATCACACGATTGACATACTCTTGATATTAATTTATTCTATGAATGGAATGATCTCCTGATTGATAAGTGTATCATCAGATTAGGGAACAAGAGCTGGAGACAAATACGTGGTATACGTATGGGTTTTTCATGTTTACCAATCTGGTGTAATTGGTATTTATCCTTATCATTTGAGGTATCTGCCATTTTGCAAAAAAACCGAAGTGAGAGAAAATCTCGAAACACGAAAATCTTGAAAATGCTGACATTGTGAGCCGTTTTCGAGTAGTTATGCAGACTGTGTAAAAACACGAAGAATCTGCAGGTCTGGATAAAATTGGACGAAGATTAAAATGTCGATTAGTCTATTAGTAGGAGAATAATCCTACACTCCCCCTTAATCTGAATCCATAAATGCCTTGACCTGTAGACTTAGTTCTGCACAAAACTTCTTGTGTGCATCCAAGCTTATGCTTTGGTAAAAATATATGCTGTCATATCTTGCATTCGACAATACTACAATCTGACCTCTTTGTCGAGAACTTTGCTTCTGACATAGTGATACTTAATTTCAATGTGCTTACTCCTAGAATGAAATCTAGGGTTGGCTGACAAGGCAATGGCACTTTGATTATCTCAAAATAATAATGTCAGAGCATATTGATTCAGACTGATACATGAAAAACCAAATTGCATCCTTTGTAGCTTGTGAGGCTGTGATATACTATGATATTGTAGAAGATAGAGCTACAGAAGATTGCTTGCGACTATTCTAGAAAATAGGACCATTGTTGAGGAAGAATGTAAATCCATAAGTGGATCTACGAGTGTCTACATCTCCTGCCCAACTTGCATCTGTGTAACCAGAAAGTAAATTGAGTTTGTCATTGTCGACTGCTCCATAACAAATGCAAAAGTCCATAGTAGCTCAAAGATATCTCATGACTCTGATAAGAGCCTTCCAATGTGTTATACCAGGGTTACTTATAAAATGACTTAGGGAGCTGACTGCACAAGCTATGTCTAGCTTGGTACAGATCATTGCATACATAAGAAATGCTATTATTGAATGATAAGGATACTCACACATCTACTCTTCTTGAATTGTTTGAGAACACTGGTCCTTTGACAATTTGAGACAAGATTTGAAGGCATCTACAAATTGGATCCAAGTGAGAGTGCAAACTCTTTTGATGTTTCTTATATGTCCAATATTTCAAAGGAGGATGATCACACAAGATGCACATATCTTCTCTCTTCAAATATTATGGTGTATGATTATTCCTTATTATTCAAAGCATATGTTGAGAAGAAATTCTCATTGAAGATCAAAGCTTTGAGGAGTATTGGAGCTCTTGAAGGAATAGCACCATATGAAGTTTTATTCAAGATGAAGCCTAAGGTTGATCACCTTAGTAAATTTGGTAGTGCTTGCTTTGCACATATTCCCTTGGAAACAAGAAGGAAGGATGATCCAAGCTCATGGATCATGATTGGATACTCATCCATCAAGGAGGCCTTTAGTGTCTTTACACTCTCTATTTCAAAAGTTATTGTGAATAGAGATGTCACATTGGGGCCAATGTGTGAGGAAGAGTTTCTTCTTCATATGATTTCAAGAAGATCTTCAAGATGCATGGCCGAGTCTTTATGGCTCACCTTACATGGCAAAGAGGGGCATCTTTCATGTTGTATCTACTACAACACATTCATATATGATTCTCTTCCTTTGCTTGAAATGCTATCTTGCTTCATTGAATTTTTTGGATCTCAAAGTTCAAGAAAAGCTATACTAGTTTTGTATGATGCTTATGGTATGGACATGTTTCTTGTCATTATTGACTTAGATGTGTTTCCAATATTTTTGAAAGCAAGATATTGTATTGTCAAAAGTATGCTCTTGGTTCTAGTAAGAAGAAGATTGAGCTTGGTATTCACTTTTTTGAAATTCATGTTTTCACATGTTTTGAGGAAAATTGTAAACTCCTCTTGAGATTAAGTGAAGCATCCAAAGTGGACACTTACATCCTTGAGAGAGTGACTAGCCTAAAAAAGATCAAGATATTCTTTGATATCAAGATTAGATTCATCATGGATATAGTTCATTGTATGTGGCCTAGTCAAGCTAGAAAGCATAATCTTGATAATCATCATGGATATGGTGAGGGTGCTGCTATTATGGATCCCTTGGCTGATCTTCACTTTTTATGCATACCAAAGGATCCACTCAAAAAGATCTACAAACTTCTCAAGTGATCTAGTACCTTTCCAGGCTATTTTTTGAGGAGTGTGAGAAATTGGCAAAAATCTAGTTTGGTATTTTTTATGATAGAAGTTTGTAAGTGAATCTCACATGTGTGGAGGATGTTCCCACATGTGGAGAATCGTAAAGTAAATAAAAAATGTTTGATATAGGGGTCTCATAGAATCTCATAGTCAAGCATTTAGGTGTAGGATGTTGATAGGGTCAAATTTGGCATAGATGGCAAATTATCCATTTCCACTTGTAATGCCACTATTGAGCCAAAATAGAGTAGGAGGCAAAACTTGTGCCAATTAGAGTGTAGACAAGTGTGATGCTTTTGTTTGATGAAGTTTAAGAGGTCCAATAGGATTTAGAGGTGGAACCATGAGTGGTCCAATAGAATTTGAGGTTTGTCCACACGTGTGAAATCAACATGAGAGACATAAAAAAAAATTTAGTGGAATCAAGATCCACTTGTTTGCCTTTGTCAACATATGAGAGCCTCTTAGGCTCGGATCTATCTCTCATCTTGGTGAGAACATCCGAGGAGATTCTTCTTCAATTCTCGACCCCATCACATCATAATTGTCTTCAAAATCAATAATAGGTGATGCATCCACAGACTTTTTGATCTCGGCCTCTTCAAAAGATGAATGTTGATCTTCATAAAAGACAACATTTCTACTTTCAATAACTTGAGAAGTAGAGAGTACAAAGACTCTATCCGGTGAATGAGTATCCAACCATGATCCCTTTGCATGCACTAGGATCTTCCTTCTTCCTTGTTTCCAAGGGAATATGGGCAAAGCATATGCATCCAAAAACTCCAAGGTGATCAACCTTAGGCTTGTTCAAATATAAGATTTCATATGTGGGAGCCTATTGCAAAGATAATTTTCACAATTAATGGCTTCTCCCCAAAAAACTTTGGGCAAAGATGCCTCAATTCTCATAGATTTTGCACATTCACATAGAGATCTATTCTTTCTCTCGGCCACTCCATTTTGAGATGGAGAATAGGCACAAGAGAACTCTCTTTTAATGCCTTCAAGCTCACAAAAATCATGAAATTTATTGGAGATATATTCACCACCTCCATCACATCTAAGAGCTTTAGTCTTGAATGAAAATTGCTTCTCTACATAAGCTTTGAAAATAAGGAAATGATAAAACACCATAGATTTAGAAGCAAGAAGATATATCCAAGTGAATCTTGTGATATCATCAATGAAAGTAACAAAACAAGTGGCTCCTTTCTTGCTTATAGTTGATGAGAAATGCACATCCGAGTGGATTACCTCCAAAGGATGCTTGATTTTGATAGAAGATCTTGTAAATGGCTTTTTGTGAGATTTAGCAATACAACAACCCTCACAAGGATTGATCTTCTTGGAGAATGACTTTGGCTAGCCAATAGCTTTGGCTTCTTTGATCATAGAGAGCATGGATTTGTAGTTGGGATGTCCCAACCTCCTGTGCCATAATTCCTCCATAGAGAGCTTGTTCACAAGAGCAACATTACAAGAATTCACATATTCATTTGGATCTAGTTTATAGATGCCTCCAAATCTAGATCCTAATGCAAGTATCTCATCATTCTTCTTGATAGTACAAGTATCAACATTGAATTTTACATCAAGGCCATCAACTCAAATGATGAACAATAAATGCTGCTACACACTCTCAATAGGATCCAATAATGAAGTACTATCTCCTCCTATGAAAGATCTTGCAACTATTTGTGAATTGATTCTCACTAGCTACTCAAATCTCTCTAAAACAAGATCTATTTCACATCAAATGATGGACTATAGACAAAGTTAGGATCATTTACTCTTAGAACGTGTAAAATACACTAATTAACCAAATTTGACTCAAACTCAATGATATTGCATGAAACAAATTGGCTATGATCTCAAGACAATGTCTAGATCACTTATAGATGAGATTGGTAACCATACAACTATGAACATAGATCTAACAAGCAATCTCTTGACCAAACCAAATGTGTCCACCCAGGTCTAGGTGCCCTACCTAACCCTCTTCAAAAGCTTATAACTTTTGATTGGCTCAACCAAATGGAATGAAGCTAATTGCATCAAAAACTAGACAAAAATAGCTTCAAAACAAGCTATCAAGCAAGATAAATGGGTCAAGCATAAGAGAGAACTCTCAATCTAAAATTGATGCTCCTCACACATGTCTGAGCACCTGATTCCGTACAGTACCAAGTCAGACCCAATCAATGCCCTATTGATCTCTTTTGATCCAAAATTAGACAAGATAGCTAGGAAAATGGATCTTGACAATTTCTAGCTCAAGATTGATGAAAAGTTTTCACTTAAATGGATCAAAATGCATGGTAATCCTAGGTAGGCTCTGATACCATGTTTATTTCACACGTTTGGACTGTCCACAACATGTACTTGTGATCTCCTAAGGTGTGTAGATGCACCAAGATCAAGACTAGATTGAGATTCAGGATCTATCTTTGATTCTATGGCAAAAACACACTACTACATGCATTCAATCACTTCCAACTCTCACTCACATGTGTGGGAAGTGTTCCAAAAATAATCTAAGTAAAAACAAGATGCTCTCCTCGGGTAGAGGGAGAAAATCATCTTGAGCTCTTGGGTAGAGAGAGAAAGCTAGAAAACCAATTACTCACAAAATCCACTCAATCTCAAAATCAATTAGATCCAAATGAGAAGTACAATGATACTAGTAGATCCACGAGCTACTACTATGCTTAAATATGATTGGACCACACTTTTGCCACCTCTTAATCCTATTGGACCATTGATCCATTCACCTCTAAATTCTATTGGACCAGTTTCAAGCAAACCTCAAATTCTATTGGACCCCTCAAGGTTCCACCTCTAAATCCTATTGGACCTCTTAAATTTCATCAAACAAAAGTATTACACTTGTCTACACTCTAATTGGCACGAGTTTAGCCTCTTACTCTATTTTGGCTAACTAGTGACATTACAAGTGGAAATGGGTAATTTGCCATCTATGCCAAATTTGGTCCTATCAACATCCTACACCTAGATGCTTGATATAAAAAAACATAAGACCCCTATATCTAACATAGATAATCTTTTTCAATTCTTCACATGGAAGAGAGATGATACAACCACGTAAATCTTGTATATTCATCAATAAAGGTGACAAAGCAAGTGGCTCTTCCCTTGCTTGTAGAAGATGAAAAGTGTACATCTGAGTGCATAAGCTCCAATGGATGATGAGTCTTGATATGAGATCTTGGATATGGCATCCTATGTGACTTTGCAATGGCAGATACTTCACTAGGCTTGAGCTCCTTCGATAGAGTCTTTGGAAAACCAATAGCTTTGGTGTTAGATTTATATCCTCTCCATCTCTATCTCTCTGCTAATCTAGATCCGTTCACTAGCTGTTGTAAATACTTGTACACTCGATGCTCTACAAAAATACACTTGTTTTATGATAGTCTTCAGAAATACAAAGGAATCAGTGACAATGTTTTCCCAATTGTTCGGATGTCTTCGACTATTCAGCCATCCTCAATTTTTTGGCCATCCTTCGACCATCTCGGACCATCTAACCAAATTTGATCATTCGACAATCCTCAAACAATAGGCCACAATCCGATCAACAAGTACATTGAATTATGACCGGAGATAGAATATCTAATAGAATTTGATACTGTCCGAAGGCGACTGCCAACAACACATAGTGTCTTAACACATAGTGTCTTGGTCCTAATTGTAAAATATAGATTAAACATTCTTCTAATTAGCTAGCCATGTGTATATATATCCAAAAACTTCTCAGTTGCTTGGTTGGACAAGAAAATAAGAGATCAAATGTCCAGAGCGCAATTGTTTTGTTCTTTCTCTTTGTTATCATAGAGTATTGTTTTAGGAAGAACGCGACTTTGACTACATTCAGGTTGTATCTATTCATGACTGAATAACCAATGTTCCAGTAATCTAGGTCGTGCATACTGTGATTGAATGCTCATTTTATTCATGTTCAGATCGATTCTTGCTTGTAGATAGATCTATTCGTAGATTCAAACTTTCGCGTGACATGAAAGAAGAATCCTCTTTCCAGATTTTTACACAAAAAAATACATGAGCTTAGCAAGAATATATCTTGTCATGCATGAGCTTCGCAATAGTATATCTTGAGTTTTGTAATGAGAAAAAAATTTGTCGAAGGAACTTACAAAAATGAAAGTTCTTATATGCAATGTTTTTTATTGGACCTCTCTAGAATAACCTCTACTTTGATTGGACCACTTACATGCCACCTCTTACATGGATTGGACCATTTTGGTCCATCCTTCACTATGATTGGTCCATATTGACAAATAAGATTATGAGGTGCAATGGCACTAGCCCTCTACCATCAAGCCAAGTGTAAGGAACCTACACTATCATGATCTAATCCAAGTTTAAATTTGGCCTAATCACTTAATTACAAGTGTGCAATGAGTGGTTTTGATAGAGGACCCCCCAACCTCAAGATTAAGGCCTGTTGACTATTCAAACTCATCATAAATGAACTAAAGTGATTTTGCCTACCCTCCACATGTGGGAACATGCTCCACACGTGTGTGAAATCAACATGTACATGAAATTGCAAAATGATCAAGCTAGATTTTGTCAAATCTTCACACTTTCGCTTTTGTAAGAAGAACACAGTTTTTTGTTACCTTCAAAATTAACTATTCATGGCATTAATTAATGAGCTTTTGAAATGTTATGAAAATAATTCACAACAATATATTTCTTTGTTGTAGTGTGATCTTGTAATAAGATTGATAACCTTGATACTAAACAATCTTACTTGATTAATACTCAACTATGTCTGAAAGTAAGTGAGAATACATCATATTGAAAGTCAAAATCAATATATTTAATTCATCAAGCAAAGACGTAATATGATATATTGCTTGTTCTTTGATTATCTATAATACTGTGATAATGATTGTGCATGAACATGATGTTTTAAATAAGCATTGCAAAGTCCTTGTGCATACAATATCTTATGCTATCCCTATCTTCAATAGGTATAGATTAGCTCAAAGGAGATCAATTTTGATCATGGGTGGTCTTTTCTTATTTGAACAATATTGAATATTCTGGCTAACTCTTACTATGTGAATTTTTAAAGTCTTCACTTCCATTTATAAAGACAAGTCAAATCTATCATCAAAAATGGAAATGCAAGAGAGAAAATATGGTTAGCTTGGGCATTTTGTTGAACTCCAACAATGGTACAAATAGTTAGATGATGTTTAGATATTTTATTGCAATCTAAATCATGTTTAGGAGGACACTTAGAGCTTTTTTACTTTAAATTTTTAGATGTACATAAAGCATGTGGTAGATTCTTGTGATAAACCCCAAGGATACATGTAATATTACTACTAAAGTGTAGATAAATCTCACCATTAGTACATTCATGAAAGAAAAGTCTAAAAAACATTGTTGCTATAAAATAGCAAAGACAACAACCCAAATATAAATAAATAGACATTTTTGGCTTGGTCATAACATGTTTTCAATAACATAAAAAAGAAGCTCATTTATACAATATCTATTATGAGCTTAAGGAAATGCATCAAACTATTTTATAAATACATAAGCTCTTGTCAAAGGCTCTTTACTTAGTAATTCAAACATGCCAGCTCTTCAATGTGATAATAATTTATGACACCACTAAATTCTCATACATACGATCTTCAACTTGTCAACATGGCCATGTTAAAGCTTACTCATGTACTTAATAAGCTTGGATGTTATATTTTACATGATGTGTGTGTGTGTGTGTGTGTGTGTGTGTGGGTGCGTGCGTGCGTGTGTTGAACATCCCATCATAAAGACGACTTTAAAATTACATTGTTCTAAGTCATGCTTTCATAAATCACAATTTCCTATTCATGGTTTTAAGATATGGATGTTGTGGAGACTACAAATTCTATCATCCTATCTTTAACTTATCTCCCAGTATTATAACCCACCAATATAAGTAGCGATAGCTATTAACAAATTGTTGGTAAAACTTAGATCAAATTGTTGTCCTAAAAAGTCAATCCATGCAATTAATTCACTCATGTTTGTTTTTTATTTACTTTCATAAGGTTATGTCACGATAATGAAGCGTTGACCATTCATACATACATGATTCCATCATAGTGATACACGTCACAACTATTTTTTGGTTCACTTTTAGACGTAAGCTTCAGATATTTTTAGCTTTATGTGCTTACATTTAACTATTCATCATAGTACATCATGGCAATGTTGAGAATAGCACCTATTTTGATTAGTATGGAATTGACCATCACTAAAACTCTTATTTAAAGTATAAACTCTTATTTGTGAAATAGTCTCATAAGCACTTGTTATTAGAATGCTTTGAACAATTAATAAGAATTTTTAACTAAACGTAGTCTTGCAAGTACTTCTTTTACCTATTATTATCAACTCACACATTTTTGTTGTTGCTTTTTTCGATGTATAATTTCTCCTTATCAACAATTGATCCGCTGCAAAGAAAAAGAAGAATCTAGCAACCAAGCTGGACTAAGCATTGGGAAGAAAAAGGGTCGGCATGCCATGCAAGGAGGTCATAAAACTCTAAGATAGTGCACATATTAAAAAAACTTTTTTGGACTTGTTTCCTCTAACAACTAGAAGTTTTCTTTTCTAAGCATTCTAATTTTCATTGTCTTCCATCTCCAATGTATGTTTTGATTCATCTTTTTTAGTGGTGATTAGTTTTAGTTTTTACGATTTTTTTTCATGTTTACTGATTTTTCTTCAAAAGGCACTATGGACATTATGCTATTAGTGAAAATTCTTTACAATAATCTTCTTATGAAACTTTATTTTCTTAAGTGTCTGAACAACTCATCTAGCATGCACATGAGCTATATTATGTGACCAATATCAAATACATGTGCACCTCATGGCATGTACATGCACCTATTACAATTGGCCCAAGGTAGGGGCATCGTCGTACATTCCCAAAAGTTTATACTTAGTGCATAGGGGTCTAGGGTTGGAGCCCCCAAACAAACTTTTCCTTCCAATTTTATCTTGGCTTACCTAATATTTTTTCATAGTAGCCATGTAGGCATTATAGCTGAATTTAATTGCATTCAAGTAGTGGAGAAGAGCATAGTGTGGATCTAAGTTTTTTTGAATTACCTGTTTTTGGTACCCTACCTTGTAAGCAATCATTAGTTTATTAATCTAACATACTGCAAGTTGTTGATGGTTGAGTTTTCTCCCAAAAAGGTTTCATAGGAATAATTGTTGTGCTCATGTGAATGAGCACAACAATTTATCCTCATGTGTTGTGTGCATGTGAATGTCTTTATTTTGTGTATAATCTATCTTTTGCGCTGTATAAAGATTTACTCTAGTATTTTTTGTGTATGTGTTTGTATGCAAACACTCCATTTTGAACGCAGAGCTACTACATAGTGGCACACTTGACTTACAAGATGTGACACATGATTTTTTTTCATTCTTGGCTACTTTGCAAGCATATTCTTCAAGAAGCTATGATCAATACTTAGTGGATCACATAGCAATGCAATAGTTTTTGTATCCTTTAATAGAATGATACTTTTACCACAAACAATTACAAGTTCAAATGTATTTCTATTTATTTTTTGGTATGAAAGAACCAAAGCTTTTCACATGATATATTATTTTTATTTACATGTTTTTCTTATATATGATGTGAGTTCTCTCGAGCCACAAATATTGATCAAGGCTAGTTCTGCCCCTCATCTCCACCAAAATATGTCCCTACCACACCTAGATCCTCTATCCTATGTCTAAAATTAAGACTAAGTCCTGATAAAATTCACAAGCTAGTTTGAACCATTTTTGGTCACATGCATTGTAATTGGCAAGATGGCCATGTAAATAGATGCCACACGTGCCAAATAACATAGGATGCATTTCCAAAGTCTTATTATATGTCCTACATTGTAAAGGCACCTTTGAAATAAGGCCAAAGAGTGTTTAGATAGGGTAGAGAGAAAATAGGAGCCAAAAATAGTATGTCTTCATTGTTTTTGGATCTCGAGATCAAGGACCCTAATTAGGGTGGATACAATGATCAATTAGGTTGGATGTTAGGGTTAGGTTATGAAAAGTACAAAGAAGCCCTAAAATGCTCAGACTCGAGCTACTAATGTATATATATGTGATGCTTTCTCCGTCAATTTATGAGTAAAAAATTGGTTTTCAATCTACCAATGTTGTTGGTGATCTAGATGTTTTATATTTGCTATTTATGTTGAGTAATTTGGATTTGTGAGATTGATTTGGAAGTTCAGGTACTGTACTCTGCCTGTGTCAGTCCGTACTTTCATAGTCAAGTGGAATGGTTGACATTTTGATCATGCCACATGGAAATATATTGATCTATACATTGCTCTTACAAGATCAAGCCATGGGATATTGAAGCCATCATGCACCCTTGGGCATTTCACAACACTCAATCTTAGATGGTTCTTTTTCATTTCTTACATCAATATTATTGTCATTTTATTTTTTTGTATATTCTTTAAGCTTATATTGAGAGTTGTCTTGAAGTAGAATTCTGTTTTTATGTAGGTTCATGTGATCTTTGGATATAACTACTATTGAAGTGGAGCAAGATTGGAGTTCACTCTATATCAAAATAGAGCTAACAATTTTGCAACATGATATTCTTTGATATTTCACCTTCATTGCAAATGAAATGTTGATATGTAATGACAATTGTTTATAAACGGATGATTGTTTCATTGTTCATTTAGGTTTGCATGAATATATCCTAATTTTTTTTTCTAGTGCTAAAAATTGTTGTTTTGTTCAAATACATAAAACATATGAAGAAAAAATTAAATTCAAAAACTTGGGAGCAGTAATTGAAATCATAGACCAAGCATGCTATAAAACATTGATGTTGTATTTGATAGTATTGAGATTGCTAAACTAAAGATTTGTGTGAGCAATGATTTGTTGAGAGAAGTATCAGCATGTCCTAGTGCTAAAGAGGCTTGGGAGTCTTTAAAGTCAATCTATGAATCTAGCAACACTTCTAGAGTCCTCATGCTTAGAAATCAGATTTTGCAAAGCATGAGAAGAAGTGAGGAGAGTGCACATGATTATGTGCTTAGAATTAAGTCTCTAAATAGGGAGTTGGCTTCTATTGGAGAGAAGATTCATGATGGAGAGCTTGTACAAATTGTTCTCAATGGTCTAGGAGAAGACTTTGCAAATTTGGTCCAAAGTTTTGCCATTCAAGACACTTTGCCAACTACAGAAAAACTTCACAGTGTATTAGTGGCTGAAGAGTGTAGGATGCTCCCCACCAAGGCAAGAATGAGCTCATTGTCTTTGTAGGATGGAGATGAGAAAGCCAATTTTTCACTCAAGGGCAAAAAGAAGACCAATGGAAAGAAGAAGCATCCAAAGAAGGCCAAAGAAGAGGATGATGCATCAAGCTCAAAGGACAAGTCAGAGCAAAAATACTTCTTTTGTGGAAAGAAGGGGCACCATGCATTCGAATGCTACAAGAGGCTAAGGGCACAAGAGAAGGAGGAGAAACAAGGAAACCTTGCACATGAGGAGGAGGAGGATGAAGTAGATGTATTCTTGATTGCATCTACAACCTCACCAACAAGCAATGGCAATTCAAGAGATACATGGTGGATTGATAGTGGGGCTAGCTCCCAAAGGACTTTTTCTCAACCTTACACTCATTCAATGATGCCAAAATATTTTTCTTTACTGCAAGTGATGAAGAGTGTAGGATAGATGGTGTTGGTACCATCTCTTTGTATCTAGAATCCTCAATAAGTATGGATCTAGAAAATGTCCTTTATGTACCATCAGTCACCAAGAATATGATAAGTGCTGGTCATCTCTTGGAAAGTGGTTTGGATGTCCACTTTGAGCATGGTGTTTGTTCCATTTTTAAGAATTATGTTTGCATTGCAAAGGGATTAAACATGGAAGATTGTTTAAGTTGGAAGCTAGTGTTGCTTTTGAGAGTGTGAGCTTGGCAAAGGAGGAGATCACTCAAGTGGAGATCTTGGCAAAGTGTGATCTTGCTTGCATTGAGGAGGAGCATCAAAAGGAGGAAGATCTTGAGGATCAACCTCAAAGCATGAAATCTCCAAGGAGGTCCTCGATGACAAAGGCCGAGTCATCAAATTGCATGCAAATTTTCCATTCAAGTGTGCATCTTGCAAGGATGGTGAGCATTGGAGAGTCTACTATCTTTGAATACTTGTTGGATAGTATTAGTAGACATGGAGTGACTTGTTGCTTATCTTTAACATCTATGATGTTTAGTACTCTTTATGACAAGAAATGAAATTAGATGCTTTCAAATCTTCATTTGTTGTTGACAAAGCAATTTCATTAGATAACTCTTTTTGTAGTAGTTTGAATAGTGTCATAAAAGATGAAACATCATTTGTATTGGTAATATTTGGGTCCACATGCTTTGAGCATGATCATTCCAATGTAAGGACCAAAGATTATCCTATTTCAATGATAGGAATAATGGTAGTAATTTGCTCTTCAAGTAGAGATTGTAAAACTACTTGTTTTCCACCAAAGAATTTGTCAATGGTGGAAATGTGATCTTTCAAGAGTGGAAGATTTGTAAACTTGAAGAAGCACCTTTGGATCAACACCTTATTCAATTCATTTATGGTTTGGAGTCAAGTCAAGTGGAGGAGCAAGCTCAAGATCCGAGGACTCCAAGAAGAATCTTGAGTATCAAGATGGAGCCATCAAGGCTCAATCATATGGATCAAGCAAGGTTGTCTTTGGAAAAATTATGTATGCACTTAATAGTTTTATTGATGTATCTTCAAGTGCACAAACTTCCTTGTAATCCATGGCTTGGAATGATGTATAGTTGTTGAAGTGTGCTACATGTAAATAGACACATTTGTGGAACATCTTGTAAGGGATCCTGTTAGAGGTGGTGAAAGGTCCTTCATGGACATCATTCTCTATTGGAGTCTCAAAAGTTTCTTGTTTGTAGCTGGATTTTTTAGACACTTCTAAAAGCTTTCATTCATCTATCAAAAGAGTGGTAAATAGATCAAGCTAAGTTTGAGGAGGAGTGTGAAGAATTGCCAAAAATTGGCATAGTTTTATCAAAAACCATATAGTATATATTGTAGATTTTGTACATAAGTGGATTCCACACATGTGAGGCCAAGATGCCACATGAAAATCCACTCCTAATGTAGGTTAGGTCAAGTACATAGGGTTGGTCATGTCATTTTGGTAGTGATTCCTAGTTTATAGGACCTAAATCCTAGATTTAAGGTGAAAAATTGACCAACTAGCTATTTACCAAGCATGACTCTAGGAAATAGACTAGGGTTTCATTTTAGGGCAAAAAGGCTGAGTTAAATTCCTTATAACATGCTGGAAATCCACCTAACTTCACAAAAGAAGTCGAATTTGCTATGTATTCCAAGCTCCCATAGTGAGAAGATAGAATATTTTTGGAGCTCATTGGCAATCTCAAGCTAGTTCACTATGTACATTGAGTTTTTGTGATCCAAATGCAACCAAATAAATTTCTACTTGTTTCTCAGATTGAAGGCTGTACTACATCCTATAGTATGCACGTGTGGGCTCGGATTTCAATCTTGATCAATGCTTTTGATTGTTAATGCTTGTTGTTTGTGAAATTGCCAATCTAGATCAACTCTTTTGTGTCCAAATTTTTGATAGATTGTTAAGGAAGCATCCAATCACTCTTGTGGATCTTTTGTAGATCCATTTATGGTCCTAAAGTATAGTACTTTCACAACAATCTCCAACAATTTGACCAGCAGAGTAGCCAAAAATTTATTGGTATGGATGTGTCACGTGTGGTACATCGATGTAAAAATCAAAAGCCAAAATTTTGGCTAAGTCCCAAGTTCACGTGGCAACATCGTGTGGCAAAAATGCCCATATATGTAGTTGTACAACAAAGGTAGCTTACACTAGTTAGAGAGGGCATGGAGATGTACTTGGGTAGTGAGTGATTATTTTGTTGTGCAATAACTAAAATTAGACATGAATTTTTAATAAGCTAAAAAACAATGATTGGAATGGCTTGGGGATCACAAAATATTCAATTTGAATGATAATATAAAATTTTGAACTAAATGCAATGTACTGAAGTACCCAAATTGGATTTTTTCTTTTTCACTTTTTCAGATTTTTGTTTACCTCAAAATCCATCTTTTGTGAAAATCCAAAAATTGAGAGTTTCTCTGAGGTAACTTTTTGCACATTTTTATTATTTCGAATCCTTTGTATTTTTACTATGAAAATTTTCATGTACTTATGTAGGCTAAATAGAACTACATATATATTTGCAATATTTACATAAACTACTACATATTTCAAGTAACTTTCAGATGAATATGGGCTAAAAGCATGGTTTGGTGGTACAACATGGACTGTCAAGGACACCACCTCTGCATTTATGTTTATTATTGGAGGAGAGAGAGTCGGCCCACCACTTACCCCCCAATACTCCAAGAGGGTAGGCTCATCATTACTAGGCCCTTCATTGCATTTACTCGTGGGTAGCATGTATCGAGCTCCCTCCCAAATCCCCAAAAAGTAAAATGTCTTACCAAAAGGTACAATGAAAAATGGGTTCTTCTTTTGTACCACCAGACCATGCTTTTAGCCTACGACATTTACAAAGTGTTGAAGAATTTCAAAAGAATGAAGTGAGTAGGAGTATGATTAACTTCAACACAATGATATGCTTCTTGGTTTCCAAGGGGAGGCTCGAACCTGGGACCAAAGAAACTTTGGATGCCAAGCCAACCAACTGAGCCAACCCCGTTGGGTCAACACAATGATATGGAATAATTCTTGATGTGGATACTTGGCATGCAAGTGCTTGAGTTTATTAGTTATGCCTCAATATTCTAGTCAAGGCTAGTCATGCCTCAATATTCTACTCAAGGCTAGTCATGTAATTAATAACCTTGGGAGGACCCAAGCACTCCAAGAATGACATGTGGAGCCATCATGGTATGATTAGATACAAGAAGAAATATAGGCTAGCACTTCATTGCATTAAAATGAATGTTAGTAATGATCTTTTGAAAGAAGTCTCTTCTTGCATGTCGGCCAAAGAGGCATGGAATTCATTGAAATCTATTTATGAATCCAATAACACTTCTAGAGCTCTCATGATAAGAAATCAAATTTTGCAAAGCATGAGAAGAAGTGAGAAAAATGCACAAGATTATGTGCTAAAAATCAAGTCTCTCAACAAAGAGTTAGCCTCTATTGGAGAGAAGATTCAAGATAATGAGATTGTCCAAGTGGTCCTCAATGTTCTAGGTGATGAATTCAGAAATTTGGTCCAAAGCTTTGCCATCCAAGACACCTTGCCTACAATTGAAAAACTTCCTAGTGTGCTTGTCCACACAAAGAGTAGGATGCACTCCCTGTCACTGTAGGATGAAGATGAGAAAGCAAATTTCTCATTCAAAGACAAGAAGAAGACTGATGGATCCAATAAGAATCATTAAAAGGAGGCCAAGGAGGAGGATGCATCATCAATCTCAAAGGGCAAGAAGAAGATAGACAAAACCAAGTACAAGTGCTTTTTTTGTGGAAAGAAGGGGCACTTTGCATCAGAATGTTTCAAGAAGAATAAAACACAAGAAGACAAACAAAGCGACATTGCACATCAAGAGGAGGAGGATGAAGACAAATCATCTTTAATGGCATCCAACTCAATACCATCATCCAAATCCAACGTGTAGCAAGATCGAATAGTATACAATACAATGTGAAGTAACACAATACACAAAACCACACAAGGGAGAACACTCGGAGAGAAAAGATAGACATGTATTGCAAATGAGGTTCTTCTTCAAAATGGACTCTTCCACTCCTATATATACTTTGAGTGGTTATCACTTACAAAAAGGCACTATGGGACAAGTAGGCCACATAGGCTTAACTTAACTTTTAATTACATAGGTGCCATGGGACAAACCATCAATGGACCATAAACACCTAAACTAACTTAGACTAACTTAAGTTTCAATGTTCTAGACCTAGGCTTAGAACTAAATAACCTTAAGCCGTTACAACATGGCATGAAGGCCTAAACTTGACTAATCCAGTTCTAGGCTTAGGTTTGTATCCTTTTTAGGATGGCTCGAATATTCCTTGGAATATCAACCTACATTATTCCCTTCGTCAAAAGATTGGCGGTCCCACGCCAATTGTTGTTGCCTATTGTCTTGCCTGGTCTTCCCGTAGCTCTGCATTGATGGTGACCTGGATTTTATGAACTTCTCTGCCAATTTGTTCCATTCTCTCAAATCGAATTTTGTCCAAAAATGGTTCCGATAGTAATCAAGCATGTTTTGTAGAAACTCATACTCATACCACCATTCAACCATGTCAACATGAAGTTTGTTGGTGATTTTTGCCCAATAGTAAAGCCTTGCCACATTGATATGATCCGTGGGTGTGCTTAGGGGATTATTTAGATCCAAGTCTATTGGTGGAAGATCTCTATCCCAGAAACAATTCAAAGTAGAAAGGAATGATATTAGGCCACAGTTATCTGCAAAGTACCTAACCTGGCGATCCGGATTTGTATGATATCTCCGGTAGAAGTAGCTGCAATTGGCTGTTGGATCATCGGTCTCGACTTCTTTAGGTAGAATTGGCCAATAGATTTTATTAGGAGCCCTTTCTGCTGCAAATTCTTCCCTGCACCTTATGGGATAATACATTGAATTGACGCGCGTGTAAGTTGGTGCCGCGATATATCTCTCGAAAGCATGTGCATTTTCCAACGTCATAATACATTGCCACTAAGGTTCCGGCTCCAATGCTAACACTTTATGCTTGTGAGATTTATAGATCGTGAAATCGGGAAGAGTGTACCCGCCTTTGTCCTCCCAACTTGGATATGCTTTGTTAAACTCCTCTGACATGGCTAGGATTCTTCGGCGTGATTCTATGTCGTACTTGTGCACTTGTGGTAAGTGTGGGTGGTGGAGGGTTAGGTATGGTTGTGAAAAGTTCACGGAGGAGTGTTGGGTATTTTTAGAGTAGATAAGCAGTGGATGGTGAATAAGGGTGAGTGTCGAGGTGGTGAGGTAGTTAATCATGTGGTGGTGAGAGTGGTGTGTCATCGGGTGGGGGTGTTGAGGCTTGATAGGTGGTGTCATGTTGAGTGGCAATGGGTTTAGGCTCTTCAGCTGAGATGCCTCATTCATGGTTCGTGGTAGTACCCCCTTGCATGCTTGGAGGTTCCACCATTGCGAAGTGATCCCTGGATTATCCCATTGTTGTCTTGTGTAGCACAAAGGTCCAGGACCATCATTTTTTACATCCTATTGTCTATGGTTTTTGGCATGTTTCTTCACACTTTGTGTGTAATGCTGATAGCTGTTGGCGTAATGTTTTTAGCTGTCCTTCTAGCTCCTTGATTCATGTGTTGAGAGTGGTTTGATTGGCTAGAGTGGCTTGCTACAATTGTTGTGCTTCATGGTCCGTGGTAGTACCCCTTGTGTGCTTTGAGGTTCCACCATTGCGGAGTGATCCATAGATTATCTCGTTGCTATCCTGTGTAGAGCAAAGGTCCAGAACCATCATTTTTTACATCCTGTTGACTATGGTTTTTGGCGTGTTTCTTCACACTTTGTATGTAATGCTGATAACCATTGGCATAATGTTTTTAGCTGTCCTTGTAGCTCCTTGATTCATGTGTTGAGAGCGGTTTGATTGGCTAGAGTGGCCTGCTACAATTTTCTGGTTTGCCATCAGTACCTAGGTTAACTTTTGATATGAAGCGACAGCTATTACAGTGCCCTCCAAAATTAGCGGTGCTTGGAACTGGTTAAAATCAATCTATTAAATATTGTCCATCATAGCAGCCCGTAAGTTTCTGTGACTTTGTCGTTCACCCTCTAACTATGTTTCCAAGGTCTTGATGAGATCATCTATGCGTTGTAAGCATGTATGAACATCCCTATTTGTTTGGTGCAGCTCTTTGAGATCAGCCATGAGTTTTCTTTCTTTGTTTTTGAATTGAGTGGCCTCTTGTTTTAATTCCGTGGAATAAATTTGCCATTCTTGTACCTTGTTTATCAACTGCACATTTTTCTCTTGAGAGAAGTTGCACCAATTTTGATACTCATTGATTGAAGTGTAGATGTAATGCATGGCATCATTTTGAGCGTTGATGGACCTTCGCACATTTTTTGGAAGATACTGCCATTCTCCAATAGGAGGATATTGTTGAGAGGTGGATGTGTAGGATCGTGGGGGACACTTGTTGTGTGTTTTGATACCATGTGGTGTATTGTTCTTGATGGACGGATTGCATAGATGGAGGTTGTGATGCTTGAGTGATGGTGATAGGGATTGGAGATGTGTCGGCAGTGGCAGTCGGAAAAGTGGAAAGTATTCTGGAAGTGGTGGCAGTAGCGATAGTGGTGGGTGTAGGAAATGGTGTGTGATAGCAAGTGGCGTGTTTAATAGTGAAAGTGAGAATTCTTCAATGTTGAAGGATGCATCAAAGACATTTGGAAAATGCATCGGAGATTGAACAGAGGTGGTTATGATTGGTGCGGTGGGGAGTGGGAGCGTGATTGTGGAGACAATAGGGGGTGTAGTGGTGAGAGTGAGTGTGATAGTGATGGTTGAAGTGATGGGAATTGATGAGATGTTGGTGGGTCACTACGAACGCGACACAGGTGAGACACCAGGTTCAGCCTCTATCTCCTTTGTTTTAAAATGTGTTTATGACTTGTACTAGTATCAGAGATTTCCCCCCACTCCGTAGAGGGTATGGGTGCTCATTCAGATTGAGGTATCTCAAGGTATCCATCCACTATTGTCCGTTCTTTCCCTCTTCTAAACACTAGAACACCGGCTGGTATGTCTACGATGCAATTGCTCAATCGCAACCAAGGCCTTCCTAGCAGCATTGAGTATCCTCGACATTCTTCATACATTCGCATGACATAGAAATCCACAAGGATCGATGTCCTTCCTACTACAGTGATGGGGGTATCTTGTGATTCTCCTCAGGCATAATTATCGCATTGTTAGCTGATTTTAGGGTAGTGAGAATGGCTAGGACGAGCATAAAGCCCAAACAATCGACTTTCTCTAAACCGAGGATATTAACGGGAGATCCTGCATCTACAATAGCTCCAAAAACCATTAATCCATCAATCATGACATCCACTTTGGGACAATGTCGATCCGTCACATTGGCATCTAGCTCTCCTATCGTGGGTGGTTCTCTATACAAGGTTACAGGAGAACAGATCAGTGGTTTAACTTTTTTCTTTATTGTAGGTGATATGTGTATTAACTGCCACAACCCAACTTCTATGCTCATGTTAGCCAGGTTTTCCAGTAAGTCTTGTAATCTTATGGTCTTCTTTAGATCAATCTGTCATCTAGGTCGTTGTGTCTTGAATTTTACTGCTTTTGCGGCTAACCAATTGTTGTAAGTTCTAGTTTCTAGTAATTTCATAATGGGGTTCTTTCCTTCTAGCTCAAGTACTTGTCTTGTTTCATGTTCCTCTAGATCTTGCTTCTTCTATGAGGGGTAGAAGACTTGGCGGGTGTGGATTCCAATAAAGTAGTCTTCTTAATGCTATGTATGGGTTCATTAGCCGTTCTAGGATTCTCTATTGGCATTGCAATAGGTATTTGAGTCTTTGTTCCACTATGAGTTACTACCATCACTCCTTTCAATTCCTCAAGCAAAAGAGTTTCTAGTTCTATGAAGTTTATTGGCAGTTGACTATCTTCAACTTTTGTCTTGCTTTTTTCTGACGATGTGTATTTTCAATCTTTCTGTAAGAACTGTACTATTCTAGAAGGTCTTGTCTGTTCTATATTCGAAGGTCGATGATTGATAGTTACCGGGATTCTATTCTCTTAATTTAATATTTTACGTCTACTAGAATATATGTCTTCCAGGTGTCCACTATGTTTGTAGTATCCACATATGATATTAGGGTGATTCTCTTGGCAATGCCAACATACCAATGGAGGGGGTAGGTTGTCACTACGCCTCTGTCCTATGAGGTTCTGTTGTCTTTTCAAAAAGTTACATCAGATGAATATTTTCGTTCATCATGTCCATATAGCTTTTCAACATAGCTTTTGTGTCATCTATTCCCAAATTAGAGCCCGTACTTTGTACCCCTCTACATATTGGAGGGTTTCTTGGGGTTATAATTAGACAAGTTTGGTGCTTGTTCATTGTGCTCTGGTAATAGTTCTGGCCGCCATTTGGTCCGTCTTGTTATGCTCACCCTGAGCTTCTTCTAAGGTAAAGTTCTGGTGATATGTGTCGAAAATAGGTGAGTAACAATATTGTGCATAATTGAATCATTTGGCTTAAGCTGCTGGCAGTTGTTGTGACAGGAGGAATTCCACAAGTGTGCGTACCTTTGATCAGAAAAACGTCAAAGTTTGATCGTGAGCTCTCTCTCTCTCTCTCTCTCTCTCTCTCTCTCTCTCTCTCTCTCTCTCTCTCTCTCTCTCTCTCTCTCTCTCTCTCTCTCTCTCTCTCTCTCTCTCTCTCTCTCTCTCTCTCTCTCTCTCTCTCTCCCCCTCCCTCTATCTCTCTCTTTGTTGTATGGAAGTTAACTACAGGTGATCTGAAGAGAGGTCCGAGTGTGAGTGCTTGTTTGGTTGGACTTTTTGTGTTGGTCATCTGAAAGCAAGCCTAATTGCCTCAACATAATTTAATAGTCAACTTTATCGAGTGCAAAGGTCACCAAAAAAACCATTTCCAAATACATTAGGCTCCCTCACAATTATGATAATCTAAAATTTTGGGGGGAGAGAGAGAGAGAGAGAGAGAGAGAGAGAGAGAGAGAGAGAGAGAGAGAGAGAGAGAGAGAGAGAGAGAGAGAGAGAGAGAGAGAGAGAGAGAGAGAGAGAGAGAGAGAGAGAGAGAGAGAGAGAGAGAGAGAGAGAGAGAGAGAGAGAGAGAGAGAGAGAGAGCACTAACTAAATTAGTTACCTAAAACTTAATGCTAGCTACAATAATCACCATATTGGTGGTGGCTACTAGTAGTTGGCAAGTACGGGGGGAGAGATGTGGTGGCCACATGTAGGAGTTGTGCTACTCCTTGGTGACACTCCTTGGTGATGCAGAAGGAGCTATGCATCTCCAATATTTTGTCCGTCACTAGGAGCGGTAACCTCGCCTCAACCTACATAGCACATGAAAAGAAAAGGGAAGAGAGAGAAGAGATAGAGAGAGATGTACAACTTTGAAATAGCGTGTCTGATTATGGATGATTTCACTTTGTACAAAGTGTAAGTTAAAGGATATTATGAGGTTGTTGTCTTAAATAGTATCAAATATTTTCAAAGCTCAAATACTATGCTTTCTTTTGTTATGTTTTATTTTACTTGAGCTATGAAATTGTAGTTATTTCATGTTTTGTTACAAATATAATTATTGAATAATTCCTCAATAATTTTCACCAATAAGAACTAATCTCTATCAAATTCTAATTTTGTGATTGTGTTTTGTTTTGCAGGATATATAGACAATGTCTTCCATATTGGATGAGGAAGTGATCGAATTTTTAGAGATGCGTTCTAAAGATTACTTTGTTGATGGTTTGTGAGCTTTGAAATTGCGAATTTTAAGAAAATGAGAAACTGAGATTCTGAGAAATTGAGATTCAGAGAAATTGAGAAATTGAGATTCTGAGAAATTGAGAAACTGAAAAACTGAGATTATGAGATTTTGAGAAATTGAGATTCTGAGAAATTGAGATTCTAAGAAACTGAGATTTTCATCGTGAATGTTCAAATAGTGATTGTGAATATTGTGAACATTGATTGTGAACATTGTGATTGCTAATCGTGAATATTGATGTGAATTTGTGAATTTTAAGAAACATATATTATGAGATACATGAATATCGTGAATACATGTTGTGAATATTGATTTTGAATATTCTTAAATACTAAAATATTCTACAATGTAATCGTGATTAATATGGACTTTTGTAGATACGTATTAGTAATGTTACAACGTGATTATTCATAATAAAGATTGTGCTTGCTAATTTTACCTGTGGTAAAATTGTTCTGTAGGTTTGAATAAAGACAGTGATTTTGCAAGCAAAGAGAAGAAAATTTTGAGTAGCACAAACAATAAGAATTTAAAAAGGTCTTTTTCATTGACATATTCAAAGCCAAAGAATAAATTTTCCAAACAATCTGATTAAAGTAACAAATTGACTTTGGCCCAATCTCAGATCCCGCAGCAGACGATTGATAATAGTCCAACTCATTCATTCTAAGATCAAGCAATTCAAGTATATGACGTTCACCCCAACACAAGAGGTGGTCTATTTACTGGTCAAATTTGGGCAAAGTATGGGAATTGGAATAGTACAACCACGTATGGAAAATATTTTTGATTTGACTGACAAAATCGGTGACGGGACAATCGCATTGTCTATTGATGAACATTATCTTCACAAATATACAGATTTGCAAGTTTTTGACTATGTTGCAATTAGAGATTTTGTAGTCGTTGAAAGAAATTCAAGGGGCGAAGGAGGACGCTCAAATTATAGTCTTGCTTTGCAACCATGTACAATGATTAGAAAATGACCACAATTCAACACTTGCTTGGAGTTTTTTCCAGAGATCAGTCTTTTAGAGTTCTACTAATTTTGTGAAAATATCATACAACAAAATCTTGGAAAAAATGAGCCTGCATTGGTAGCAACATTGGCAATTACAGTGATTGAAGTTGGACCACATTATTCAAATCGAGACATATTAATCGTCACCGATGGATTTAACGAGAATGATAAAATTGGTAAGCATTTCTTGATATTTACTAGAGTGGTCTTGCATGTTTTTTATTATCACATATACTTCATAACAAATAACTACGTGGTTTTTGGTTTTTTTCCAGATAACCTTTTGGTCGTCTCGCATAGCTGATTACAAAAAAATTGTTGATGCATTTCGTGAGAAAGGAAGAACTCTTTTTTGCTTGAGAAATTTGGGCGTATGGAAAAAGCCAAATCCACCCCAATTGTGTTTGTTAGACCAAACAATCATTTGCAACGTTCCACAAGGTCCGATCACCAAAAAAATGGAAAAAGTCTTTGAAATACATGCTAAAACAAAGGCAATCGGCAATGAGGTACTTTTAAAATTATTCATTTTGTTGTACTTAATATCGTTGTCTTCCACACAAAGAACAAACAAACTGACATTTGGATCAAAATTTTAGGTTGAAGGAACATTGGTAGTGACTGGAATCAATCAAAGTTTGTACGAAATCGTCTGTTCAATTTGCAAAATTTCAAACTTTGTAAACAAAGAAAGCTCAACATATTGTTGCCTCTGTCAGAAGAAACAACCGCAATAAAAATTGGAATTTTACGAGCAAAAGTTGTGAAATTGGACGGCTCTTCAATTGATGTCACTTTAAAGGTTACATGGATTGATTTGATTTTGGAGCTAGGAACATCATTTATACAGTTCTTAGAAGGCAACAAAAAAGGACTACGTTCAAAACTTATGCAAGTGAACGTCAAAGGCAAATTTTGCACAAATGCTAGTGGTATAATCATTGGTTTTGATTGAATGAAGTTAATAGGAAAGTAAAATTGACGATGTCAATTAGTCCTAGTAGATCAAAGGAAATATCGAATTAAACAAAAGGATCGATATAATAGTCAATTCAATTGTCAATTTTTTGTTATTTTCTTCTTAGCTTCACATGCATAGTATTTTATCTTTTACAACCACAATGATGAGCAATATTTGCACAAATGGCTATAGACCAAGAGACTATATAGATCCTGAATTTTTAATTATTTATGAAGTCAACCATGACATTTTCAACGTCTTTTCATTTCTATTGAATCATCCATCGAACAACATTTGAACAAATGTTGTGCAATGCTTTTTACTACATTTAAGATAAAATGGTTGTGATGCTACAATTTGGAAAGAACAATACAAAAGCGATCCAATTTTAGCTATTGTTTGTTTTGGTTTTGCAAATGCATGAGTTATAAATTAGTAGTATATCATTGTGACACTGATTCAACAACAACAATTTGAGAAATCGTGACATGCATCAATCCAATTCAAACAATAAAAATCATCATTATACAAACAAATAATGACAACAAAGTAGAAGTATATCTTTGGAAAAAATGAAGAACAACCATAGAACCATGTATCTCGTCAAACAACGAAAAACAAAAGCAATACAAATGGACAGAAACAATGAAACAAAATCTACACTCTCTGATAAATCAACACAAATGTCAATTGTTAACAAATTTAAACAAGTCCATGAAGACTCAGAAATATTAAACAACAACATCATTTATTACTTGAGAAAGTACATAAAAACAGATGAATATCATCAACTATTAAACAAAGCGAAAAACACAATAATGAATCCACTGTGCAAGAAATATCTGTTGAAGATTTCATACAAAAACATGGAAGAAATTACAAAAAAATTGCAAAGTACAAAGAAAGAATCAACGATTCTCCTAAAACAAGATGTGCTTGTTGTGATAAATTATTTTTTGATTTTCAAGTTTGTATTCTAACAAAGAGAGCAATCAGTTACTTAAAAAAATATTAAAATTATTTGACAAAAAATAAATAATTGACATTCATATACAAAAAATATGCAAATCTTGCAAAGCTACAATATTAAAAGAAACGTTGCCTGAATATGCATCACCAATATAGTATTCCACCAACAAGCCATTGAGCAAAGTAAATGAACTCAATGACTTAGAAGAACACTTGGTATCACCATGGATTGTGTTCTCACAAATACAAGATCTCTCATTCGAAGGACAGCTGGGCATTACCAGAAGTATTATCAATGTCGCTGCAAATCTAGATCAAGTCCAAAATGTGCCACCAAGATTCATGGATGAAAGTGCCTCTGTAGTTGTTGCATTATGACACAAAATGCAATACAAGTATGCATATATGAGTGGAATCATAAGACCAATCATATTGATGCAAGCTTTACGACAATTATGTGATATGCCATTATACAAGGAATGCAAAGTGAAAATCAATAATGATTGGATAACGCATTTTCATGAGTACATAGAACATGACACAAAAGAATGTGAAACTATAAAAACAAACACTTCTGAAGATGATAGTAATGAAGTCAATGATGAAGATTTGGAACCAGACACTGTCATCCACAATTTCACAACTACCCAACAAGTCGTGGATTATTAAAACTGTTACAAAGCAATGCGAGGGTCGGAATCCAATAGGATTGTATCAAGATTCTTGTAGTGAAAAACTAAACTTTCCAACATTGTTTTATGGCCACAAAAGAAAGATGTTGATGAGCAACAAGCTCCCATACCCAAAAAATTGCCAAATGGGAGATCTTACATTACGAACACAAATTTTCACAACACATACCCAACAACTTCTACAAAGCAATCAAAATATTGATACATCAAGTACTATCATCGATATGGATACGCTTGCGAAAAGGTGCAACAAAACACCATCCACCATTGACAGTAGAAATCGTATCTCAAGACACAAACATAGAACAAATATTGCATTCAAAAACAGGCTATCAAGACTTTCCAAACATTCGAACATCTCCAGATTACAAACAACACCTTAAACGAAACATATTTGCAATGAAGCATCAACTCGGCCCTCCAACATTTTTTTATCACACTTTCATGCGCTGAAGTTTGTTGGCCAACATTAATGAAAACCCTTGAAATCTTGAACAAAAATATTGTCAAGCATGAAAATTTTGAAACAAAACCAGCCTACTTTAGACGACTTGTAAGGATTGATCCAGTAACATGTGCTCAATACTACAATTCCAAAATCAAGGCACTTCCACAACTTCTAAAAACAAAAAATTCCATTCTTGGTAAAGTCAATGACTACTTCTTTGTGACGAAAGTTTCAAAATCGTGGAAGCCAACATGACCATGGCGTAATATGGACTTCATATGCGCCAGTTTTTGGACTAAATCAAGATCATGAAATAGAACGCTTTTTGGACGAATACATATGTACAGACAACATCACACTAACAAAAGACAGACCTTTAAAGTTTGGGCTCCCACCACCAATATATCTTTAATGTTGACTTTCTAACTAACTCCATTGACCAACCTCACCACATAGTATTGCCTTTGCAAGGCAAGGCCAAAAAGTTTACCAATATAAATATTGTGTCATTTTGAGAGCTTAAACCTTCCAACTCTTGGGCAATACAATGAGATTGACAAATAAGGCATGCATAATATGGATAGGTTGCCACATAACACATGCAAATTTCGAGAGAATGTTTAGTTGCCATGTGGCAATTCATCATTGGTTATCCATACCCCTATTGGCAAAAAAAGGCCTAGGGTTTGCATGTAAAACTCACTTGTGAGTAGTGTATGGAAGCTTCTACCCCTTGTGAGAGAGAGAGAGAGAGAGAGAGAGAGAGAGAGAGAGAGACCCCATTTGTATGTGTATAGTTGCTTGGTCGCCGTTTTTGGAACAGAAGACTTGATACAGTACTGCGAGAGGAATGAGGCTGTCTTCCGATATTATTTTCCTATGGCCGATATACTCATTTTTGGTATCTTGTTAATTTTTAATAATTCTTTTGCTGCATCATCAAACAACATTAACTGTATCTAGTTCTGATCTTTCCAATATATAATCCGCAACATGGATGATTCACATCTCTTTCCAGTTTATGTATCAAGAATTATGAGGTTCCTCAGGCTTGCAGCTCCTTATCCAGAAACAAGGCAGTGCTATTCTTCTTTCTATTATTTTCCAATGCAAAATACACGCAGCTCGCCTTTATATCTATCCACAAGGCAGTGTACTCCCTCTGATTTCATTCATATTGAAAAGGTTTTTCCGTCTTCATATCCATGTCAGCTTGCGCTTACAAGGAAGTACGAGTATTCTTTCATGTATACGTCAATAAGGCGGTTTGTGTCTTCAGTTAAGGTTGGACAGTCTATGGGAAGGAGATCCATCTGCTGTGTTGCAGCGTCTTCTTTGTCTAAGGATAACAATGTTCGTGCTACAGAGCGCAGACAATTTTGTGCAAGTGAAAGAGTGAAGTTGCTTGCACAGATGCTGCCGTTTATTCAAAGAGTCCAACAGAATGTCATAGTTGTTAAATTAGGCGGGGCAGCCATGACAGATGCGTCTTTGACGGGACAAGTTATCAAGGATCTCGTGTTGCTCACAGCTATGGGAGCGAGGCCAGTTCTGGTTCATGGATCTCAGGCGGGAGGGTTTGCTAGTCATGGACCAGCCAACGGGGAAGCAATCGGCCATATAGTTCTTGCCGGGAAAGTTAATAAGTCCCTCGTTGCTGAGATTCATCAAGCAGGGGGTAGCGCGACTGGCCTGTGCGGAGTCGACAGGAAACTATTAACGGCAAGATCAAATGAAAACAACCACGGTTTGATAGCCGAAATCAGTCACATCAATAGCAACGTTCTGCCGAATATTATAGACAAAGGGCACGTTCCTGTAATTGCAGCAGTCGCAGAAGATCATGATAATCGATCAAAGATATATGAGGTTGACGCAGATCTTGTAGCAGGAGAAATTGCTGCGTCTTTAGGCGCAAAAAGCCTCATCCTCATGTCTGATCAAACACTCGGTTTGATACTGGACTCATCCGATCGGAGCCCGAAGCTGATCAGCATGCAACAGCTTGCAAAACTGATGGAACAAGGTCTAGTTTCCAAGTGTGCAGTTTCTATGGCCAACTGCTGCATACGCTCCTTGGCGCAAGGAGTAGGCAGTGTACACATTATCAATGATTGTGATTCCCATGCGTTGCTTCTTGAGACACTTACAGAAGATAGATCTGGCGTTTTAATAACTCCCTCATAACACGAGCAAGGTTTTTTCAGTCTATTCCTAAATCTTATGAACAATGTTTTTGGATATCATAAATACAGACAGGGAGATCTGTAAACGCAAATACAAGCGAAAGCAGCCTGTTCTTGGGCATTATGAACGCAGACAGACAGATCTCTAAGTGAAAATCGAATATTTACAGATCTCGAACCTACACAACAAATTGATGATAAAACCGAAATAAAGATCAAGCTGTTTTGGTCTTAACGTTCGGGTGCAATCATTGTATCTTGTAATCGACAGTTATATATTATTATTACGAAAGATATGTCATATTTACAAACTACTGCACTGAAATGCCTTCTGCTTTATGCCAATGGAGAGGAGGGGCACTGCACAGAAATGGCACAGGGACGTTGACAACCCTTTGAACAGAAAACAGAGAGCCTGAATCATTGTGACTTCGGAACGGTAGTACGCTGGGTGCTGAAACTTTCTTAAAGAGATAACACGCAAACAGGTTGATGCACTTTGTGCTAACAATATTTTTTTTATGATAAGATATGATGGTAGGCGTATTGTTGGTTGACAGCCTATTATCGTAGGCTGGCTTGGGCAATGCTAAGGAGCAAGGCCCAACAGATACATTCACGTTGGAGTAGACTTGAGGTACTATTATAAGCCATGAAGTTTTATAATGTTATACCTTGTCATTTTAGTCTCTTCTACAGCTACAAGCAATATCAATATATCTTTTTATATATATATATAGTAGTTGCTTGTGCCCGTCATCGCCATTGATGACGGGCAATGGGCACTTACCCACAAAAAGTGTTTATATGTTTTTGGTGGTTGTGTCCTCTTTATCATTTTTTTCAAACCTATTTAACTTTTCCTTTTGCAAATGGGTGACTTTTTTTGCTGGCAAAGAGTGACATTTTTGCTAGCAAAAGCATGACAATTTTTATGGCAAACACACATTCTCTCTCTAAAATAGTTTTATACCATATAGACTAGTAAAGAGTGCCCGTCGTTGACGGGCAATGGTGATCGATCTAGCATGACTTTTGTGAGCAAGAAGGAATCAAAAGAGAATTTTCTTGTGCCTATTCCCCTTCTCAAAATGAGGTGGCCGAATGGGGCAACCATTGTTGGGTCCTGAGAGTTGTAATAGGCAACCATTTCATTCATTATCTGATCCAACTGAGGACATGATTCTTTGTAGAAATCAAACCTCATTGTAGGATGATTATTGTTGGCATTCAGCTGTAGTCTGCTTGCAGCAACACACACAAGAGACTGGCATAGTACCCAAATGGCTGCCAATTTCATAAATTCATCCACAAAATCCCTCATACTGACTAGCTTAGCCTCACCACTTTCCTGGCTGAACTATGTATGCTTCAATGATTTTCTGACGTTGCAGGAAATGCGTTATTTTTTTAGCATACACTGCATAGTGAACTAAAAACGTGCTAGCTGCTTTAAGTCTAAGTGAGTAATTGCACAATTTTTGAATCACCAATCATTTCTTTTTTCAGAATGAGATAGTGCCAGTCTTGATGTGGTGCCCAAACTTTCCCACGCTAAATAACTTTATAGCTTGCTATAGTTTGTAATTAAGATTCTTTGATGTTTCCTATCCCCTGACCTTAGGTCTAGATCTACTTAATTCTGGCAAGGTGGACAATTCAACTACGCTTTTAGAGATTGAACATAAAACAATGGACTCACACTGTCATAGGCATTATTTTTGAAGCATACATTGCATAGATTGTTTGATAAATTCAAAATGTCAAGAATGCTTTAGATTTATGATAATATGATTGTACAAGGTGGGATTTCAAAAATTTCTTTTATCAAAATTGGAAGACCCTAAGAAAACATAAAGAGACGTTGCTTTGTCTCCACCCTGAAAAGTGTTTCTTCAAACCGAAACCAATAATACCTCTCAAAACCAAGATTTAAGATTGGTTATACTACTCTTGATATCTAAGGGGGTGCACATGAGAGTTGTACTGGAGTTGAGATTGGTTATACTACTCTTGATATCTAAGGGGGTGCACATGAGAGCTATACTGGAGTTGAGAATACAATATGGAGGACTCCATGAGTCCTTTTTTTAATCTTATAATTGATCATAATATAGAAAAGGTGACTCCATTGACATGTTTTAATAGTCTTTAGATTGATAGTACAACCTAGACGACTCCTGTTCATCTCATGTTATGTAGTTCTAGGATGGAGCTTGATGATGTAGTTGAGGCTTTAGCAAAATTCATCACTCATCCAAATAGAAAAATGATTGAGTTTAAAATCAAGTTCTTACCATACATCCTTGTACTCTTGGTAAGAATCCAAGGGGCTTGGAACAATATCAATATTTTTATCGGTACCCAATTTTGGCTAGTACTCCTTCTGTTTTTTATTCTTGTAGATCTTGTCTAGCAAAAATACCATCATTTGCACCCACCAAGTGTTTCCATATTGATCAAAATGATAGATAGTCTTTTCATACCATTGATTGGCTTGCTCTTGTATTCAATCCAATGCTTGTGCCAATCTGCCACAAACATTCCCTTTGGAGGCATCCTTGTTTCCAACTTTCCTCCAAAGCTCCTTTTATGTGTATTTCTAAATGGATGATCATCACCCAATTATTTGCGATGATTTTCATACACAAGTTTGCTTAGATGACATGAGTTGTTGCTGTCAATATTTGGCAATCCTCAATATTTAATTATGACATTTGTATAAATCTAGACCCTATACTAAACCATAATAGATCAACTACATCATGTAAGAATAATATTTATTGGGTACCATTAGACCATATCTACATTCTCTCTCTCTCTCTCTCTCTCTCTCTCTCTCTCTCTCTCTCTCTCTCTCTCTCTCTCTCTCTCTCTCTCTCTCTCTCTCAAGCATGATAGTCGAAGCTATACAACTTTGCCATGTCAGTGTATTTGTAACCGTGATAAATGGATTTGAAAAAATATAATGTTTTTAATTACAAAGCCTTGCAGGCTTTCAGCCCTCAGCCCGACAAAGACATTTGCGAACTTGAAGATCTGGAGACATGAAGCATGAAAAGTTTTGCGAACACGAAAGTCAAAGGAAACAAAGACGAATGGTTCGTGAACATGAAAGTCAAAGCAGACGAAGACGAACGGTTCGCAAACACAAAAGATTCACGAACGAGAATGTTTTGCGGTCCAGTATGAGAGAAGACAAACGACCAAAACGAAACCAATGACGGAAACGAAACCTTCTCTTGCCCTCCACGCTCCAAAGAGTACCAGCAAGATCATGCAAGTAACCAGAAGTATAGATATCTGATCTGATGGTATGACATCAGCAGATACATTTTAGGTCGTGGCTAATCTGCCACTCTTGTAATTTTCTGATTAGTTGTAGATGCTTAATCACTCTAATCTCAGATTTACATAGAGAGACCATACTTACTGGATGATACTTGACATATAGATCAACATAATACACATACAGTGTAAGGTAGTAGTCTGATGCTAGTAAGCAATCAAGACGAAATACAGACAACAAGTCCGCCTGCGTGTGAGACGAGCTCTGTGATCAAGATCCATAGAGATCCAACTGTCCGCTAGTAAAGCGAGACGATTACTTGTGAGATAACTATGTTTCTCCCATGCCAGCGCACTGCGTGAATTTGCATGCAGTGCTTGAAGAAAGCAGAGGAAGATCAATATAGATAATTTCTCTTGTTGTGTCTGATCTCGAATGCAAATGCGTCTGCTGTTACTCGTATGTCTGAGTTTTCTTGTTCATTTTAATTCCGCACCTTGTTTGAAACTATGTTGAATGCTGCATCAATTTTATAAATGTACATCAACAGTGCCTGACTACATTCTGGGGGACTGTAGGAGTGATTCAGCCGGCAGTGTCCAGCGATCGCATTTGAACTCCATCCGAATCCAAAGAGGATCGTGGTCCAGTTGCAAAAGCTTCGCGCCTGTGAAATCCAAATCATGATTCATGAACCTCATCGGTGGTATCAGAGCAGATCATCCTGTCATATTTAGACATAGCCAAGAAGCTAGCAGATCCAGGAGGCCAAGCATTCAAACAAACAACCATCAACAAGGGAATAGACTCCAAGAAGCATTGGCTTCAATCAGCAACATGTAGAGCAAGATTTGCACAATACTTGATTCTTTAGGATCTAACTTTCTAGCCTGGAAAGTTGAGACATCTTTGATACTCAAGGGTGAAGGACTATTCCCCTGGGTGGATGGCACAGAAGAAATGCCTATGACAACAAGTAAGGAGCTAAGTGAATGGAGGGAGAAAAATGACAAGGCAGTAGCCTTGCTATCATCTTTCATCAAAAATAGTCTCACACTTGACCTGGCTACACTCTCCAAAGCTAAGGAGATGTGGGATGCATTACTCACCAGATTTCAGACAAAATCAAGAAATCAAATCATGATGCTGGAAGATCAGTTGGCGAATTTGCAGTATGATGGAAAAGACCTCACTTCTTTCATAAGAAAGATGAAGGATCTGTTTCTGTCACTACCTGTTGAGAGCCTTACCCAAATCATTCTAGACGACAAGGACCCTGCTCGCGAAAGCTTTTGCCATGAACTTCGAAAAGGTGATTGTTGAGATTCGAGAGGAAGTTGAGGCCAGAGAACATCTTTATCACAAAGATGGTTCTGACTAGGCCCTCTACGGCAACAAAGAAAAATCAAAAAAGCAATTTAAGCCTAAGAGGGAGTCCAATCAGAGGCAGGATTGTGACCAGCAAGCAGAGGGAACAAGCAAAGGCAAGTGGAAGACCAAAGGGAGGTCGAAACAATAAGGTGCATACAAGAAGACTTGTGTGAGATGCAGAAGAGATGAGAGTAGATACCTGCTGGCTCAATTCCAAGATTGAGTGTATCCATTGCCACAAGAAGGGTCACGCAACCATGGATTGCCGCCAGATGCTGAGAAACAAGTAATCACAGAACAGACAGGAGAATAGCAATAGTTTATTCTATGTCGAGGAGCCCGAGAGCTCAAAAATGGGCGAAGAAAGAACGAATAGAAATTGTTTGACCGCCTATATCTATTAAGACGTGTGTGCAGCATCAACATCTAACACACATGAGGTGATCCTAGATTCAAGCGCCACCTCACACTTCATGACATCAAGACCAATTATGTCTGATTTCAGAAGTGCAGATCCATGAAGATTCATAGTTCTTGGAGATGGATCTAGACATCAAGTGAACGGTATTGGTTCACTATGGCTCAACACCAATAGCAGAGACAGACGACTCGAAGACGTTCTGTTTGTGCCTACTCTGCAACAAGATTTGCTCTCTGTAGCAAGAATAGCAGATGCAAGAATGTGTGTGATGTTTTCTGACGAAGCATGCAACGTGATTGATACCAGTACCAGTACTCTCATTGCTCAAGGCAGAAGGAAAGGGAACCTATATCATCTGAAGGTACGCCTACCTGTAGATCAGGCGCATCAAACCTATGATGACTCGCCAGACACTCTGTGGCACAGAAGACTCTGCCACATGAACTCAATGGCACTTTACCAGGCAAGCCATCATGGAGCGATAACAGGCGTCAACATCTCGAATGCAACTAGTTCGACCACCTGTGATGCATGTTTGAAGGGCAAGATGTCACGCACCATTCATCAAAGACTCCTATAGAATGACAAAGATTCTGGAGCTAATGCACTCTGACATCTGCGAACCATTCAACTTGATCTCAGTAGGAGATTCAAAGTATTACATAACCTTCATTGATTATTATAGCAAATTTGCCAGAGTGTATTTCATTCAGAATAAATCTGAAGCACTTGATAAATTCACAGAATATGTGAATTGGACATAAAGATGCACATGCAACAAAGTGAAGCAGATCTGAACAGATCGAGGTGGCGAATACATCTTGAATCACTTCATTGACTTCTGCAATGATCGTGGCATCATTCACAGAAGAACTGCAGCCTACACACCGCAGCACAATGGTGTTGCTGAACGAAAGAACAGGAACCTGATGGAAGCAACTAGATGTATGATGGCCTACTCGAAAGCTCCAAGAGCACTGTGGGCTGAAGCATTAGCTACAGCCGCATACATCCAGAACAGAACAGGCAAGTTTGGTATTCCTCACATGACACCACATGAGCTATGGTGGGGTAGAAAGCCCAACCTATCTCACATCAGAATCTTTGGTTGTGCAGCTTATGCACATATTCTTGATAAGCTTTGAAAGAAGCTTGATGAGAAAGCCGAACAGGGATTTCTGGTAGGTTATGACAACAATTCATCATACTACAGAGTCTACATCCCAGACACAAACACTATGAAAATAGTGAGAGATGTCAGATTCGATGAGAGTAGGACAAATGGCCAATGACGATCTTGTCACATACGAAGTTCTGGAGAGACAGTACTATGACCAGCCGCCAATGACAGAGGGAGAAGAGTACGAACATGAAAACGAAGATTTTTGAGTCATCTTCCATTCGAGCAATGAATCTGACGAAGAAAGATTTGAGAGGCAACCTGTTGCCGCGGTTCCTATAAGCCAAAATGGTTTTGGACCAAGTAGAGCAGACAAGGGCAAAGGCATAGCTGTTCCAGGAGGATCTCCCAGAAGGTCAACAAGACCATGAAGAGTGCCAGCAAGATATGTGCCAAGCAGCTCAACTTCCACATCAAAAGAGTTCTGCGGGCTCAATGGCAAACCACAAACTTTTGAGGAGGCGATTGAAGGTCCAGAAAAGGACAGATGGATCCAAGCCATGAACAAAGAGATGGAGTCCATGAGGAAGAACCAGGTATGGACGTTGGAGCCATTACCACATAAGCGCAAGACTGTCAAATGCAAATGGGTCTTCAAGCTCAAATACGGACTAGATGGGAACATCACAAAATACAAGGCAAGACTGGTAGAAAAAGGTTTCTCTCAGAGATATGGTATTGACTACTCTGAAACCTTCTCTCATGTCATCAAACATTCATCCCTATGTCTGTTATTTGCATATGCAGTAGCTTATGACCTCAGGATCCACATTGCGGACGAGAAGACAGCCTTCTTGCATGGCGAATTAGACGAAGAGGTCTACATGGATCAACCCCCAGGATATGTCTCGAATTCACTTCCTGACTATGCATGCAGAATGCATAGAAGCATCTACGGTCTAAAACAATTAGCCCGACAATGGTACAAGAAGAAAGATCAAGCCCTGAAATCATTAGGATTCCAGCCTCTGTTGGTTGATTCCAATGTATATCTCAGATCATCATTGTGGCTGTGTATGTGGATGACACTCTGATACTTTGCAGGAGTGAGCAGCTAATTGCTGAAGTAAAGACAGACATCTCGAAACATTTCGAGATCGTGGATCTAGGAGAAGCCAGCTGTTACCTAGGCTTGCAAATTGAAAGGGACTATGAGAGAGGTAAGTTATACCTTCACCAGTCCAGATACACCCAGAAGATCCTAGAGGACTTTGGGATGCTGAGAGGACTTTGGGACTGCAAAGAAGCGAACACTCCAATGCTTGCAGGGACGGTGTTGACGAATGATGATTGTCCAAAGTCTGAGGAAGAGAGAGAATAGATGCAGATCACACCTCACAGGAAGCTGATAGGATCACTGATGTACCTTGTTGACAATACACGTCCTAATATTGCTTATGCAGTATTCAGGATGAGCCAATTCTGTACGAATCCAGGCTCGACACATTGGAAGATTGCAAAATGAATTTTGCAATATCTTCAATTAACGAGGGATTATGGCTTGTGTTATTGTCGTGGTGCAGATTTCAGGATACTTTCCTACAGTGACGCTAGCTAGGCATCTCTCAAGGACGACTGTAAAAGCGTCTCAAGAGGATGCACCATCACCTCAGGAGCAGCAGTTCTCTGGGTCAGCAAGAAGCAGACCGTTGTAGCCCAGTCATCCTGTGAAGCAGAATATGTTGCAGCAACAAAGATGGCCAACGAAAATAATCTGGGAGCCCTAGTCTTGCAGATGGACAACACCTCTACAATACACCTAAGGAAAGATCTCGTGTTCCATTCCAGAACGAAACACATTGCGATCAAGTACCACTTGATCAGGGATCTAATTGAGAAGAAGATGTTGTAGACCACCTTCATCGGAACAAGAGACATGGTTGCTGACATCTTCACTAAAACCCTGGACAAGGGACTCTTTAAGAGACAAAGGAGCAGTCTTGGGATCGTAAAGCTATCATGCTTTGAGAGGGAGCTGAAGAAACAAAACGTTTCTAATTACAAAGCCTTGCTAACTTTCAGCTCTCAGCTCGACAAAGACATTCGCGAACTTGAAGATCTAGAGACACAAAGCACGAAAAGTTTTGCGAACATGAAAGTCAAAGGAAACAAAGACGAACGGTTCACGAACATGAAAGTCAAAGCAGACAAAGATGAACGGTTCGCAGACATGAAAGATTCACAAACGAGAATCTTTTGCAGTCCAGTACGAGAGAAGGCAAACGACCAAAACGAAACCAACAACGGAAACGAAACCTTCTCTTGCCCTCCACGCTCCAAAGAGTACCATCAAGATCATGCAAGTATCCAAAAGTACAGATATCTGATCTGATGGTATGACATCAGTAGATACATTTTAGGTCGTGGCTAATCTGCCACTCTTGTAATTCCCTGATTAGTTGTAGATGCTTAATCACTCTAATCTCAGATTTACATAGAGCGACCATACTTACTGGATGATACTTGACATTTAGATCAACTGAATACACATACAGTGTAAGGTAGGAGTCTGATGCTAGTAAGCAATCAAGACAAAATATAGACAACAAGTCCGCATGTGTGCGAGATGAGCTTTGTGATCAAGATCCATAGAGATCCAACTATCCGCTAGTAAAGCAAGACAATTACTCGTGAGAGATCCGTGTTTCTCCCACGCCAACGTGCTGCATAGATTTGCATGCAGTGCTTTGAAAAAAACAGAGGAAGATCAATATAGATAATTTCTCTTGTTGTGTCTGATCTCGAATGCAAATGCGTCTACTGTTACTCATATGTCTGAGTTTTCTTGTTCATTTTAATTCCGCACCTTGGTTGAAACTATGTTGAATGCTGCATTAATTTTATTAACGTAGATCAGCAGTGCCTGACTACATTCTGGAAGATTGTATGCGTGATTCAGCTGGCAGTGTCCAGTGATCGCATCTGAACTCCATCCGAATCCAAAGAGGATTGTGGTTTAGTCGCGAAAGCTTCGCGACTACAAAATCCAAATCGCGATTCATGAAAATCATCAGGATTTATTAGTTACCATATGATATATAGTTTTTTTTTTGTGACAAAATTTAGAGTTCAAATATTTAGTTTCCCTCCAATTTGCACTTCATCAAAAGTCTATATAAGAGATGAATCACTACCAAAATCTACACTTTGCTTCTCTCTGCTCATCCTCTTCTCATTCTGCCTCATACTGGCCTACTTGTGGAGGCACCCATTTATGGCCTCTGATTGGCACAAGCACACGAACTGGTATGCTTTTACATCTATTGTTTTGTATTTATGGTAGCATAAGCAAGAATCTGCATGCTTACTACACTGATCAGAGGAGGAACTAAGCTAAGAAATGTGATGGTATACCTTCATGGCTATGCCTTGTGCGTGTTTCCATCAGGCTATGTAACATATATGGCAATGCACATTGAAACCACACATTTGATAGTGTGCTGGCAGCGCGCTACTATTGCATGCGGGCTCATACATATTATAATGCTAAACCCTAAACCCTAAACCCATGTTTGACATTGCCAACTCTGATTTGACCAGTATATAGGCCTCCCACCAAGGAGCCTATCTCCCCACAACATCCATCATAGTGTCCAAGTCAAAGCAAATGCAAACTAGATCCACTATCGTGATGAACAACTCATCCACGATCCATAGCATATCAGGTAGGATAGCTCCAGAACCCTGTACCCTATACCATCTGATCACCGACTATCCATTACCCGCTGATAGCTCCCCAACAATCTGTCCACCTGTAGTGCAACTAGACTCCAGTTGGATCTAACCAAAAGTTGCATCCTGCTACCAAAAGATGATGGATAGAAATAACATGTGACGCCAACCTGGAGATAACTGTGCATATAACCATGCAGCTCACCTGATCACTCGCCAAAGTATCAGTTGTCACTCCTTGAGCAACCATCTCCATCCCTGCTGGCTCACAACCATGGCCATGCTGGATCCACATCACCCCATAATGCTCTCCATGTCCTCAAGATATGTACCACCACAGGTACACTCCATGCCACCTACCTCCAAGTAGGCTTGACCCGTTCCTAGGGCACCACATGGTGCACCAGCTGAAGAACATCATCCATACATCAAATGACATATCATACCTGTAACTGTAGCATCTCCCTGAGTGCCACCCTAATGGACTCATCATCCACATACTATGCTCACCTGAGGTCTCCGATCCTGGTCACCATCCTACTAGACAAGCCGAACTCCAAAGCATCACCTGCTCCAACTGACTCCTAGCATCTGCTCGCTCTCCCTTGCTATGTGCCACCCGACACCATGCCAATGCAAGCATATCCCTAAATCACCGCTCACGAGATCCTGAGATAACTGTCTCCCTGATCGAACTGAGGTATATGGCTCTGAGTGACTTCCTCTAGGCTTATCCCTGATCTCACCAGCTGAGAATCTGCACCATGGAAATTCCAACACATGTGCCAAACCTAAACTCCTGTAAATACAGCCAACTGCATGAAAGCTATAGATAGCTTATCCACGTCCGTGATGGTAGATGTCTCCCCATCGATGCTAATGTCCAAAAATGGCCCCCTATTGTAATGCCAACCTGTACTCCCAAATGAGCACACCATGAAGTCCTCGCCATCAGTATCCCCTGCAGTAGATCGCTAGCAAAGCACCCATCATGGTGCTTGCCCATCGATCACACCAGTTTTACATGCTCGAACCAAGCACATCGAAATACATTATCATTTTGTTTGAGAGAAAATTCTTGATGGAGCCACTGATCTTGTTTTTAATAAATCTGAAGATCAAGTTGCAGATATTTTTACTAAATCATTAGGTAGATGTAAATTTGAAAAGTTTCGTACTCTACTAGGAATAGAAGAATGTAGTTTTATCATTGAGGGAGAGTGTTAGAAATCAATGATAAACTTCATTGTTACACTTCTTAGTTACTGTTTATGATGTACTTTATTACTAGCTGTAACTAGCCGTTGGCTAGTCTAGTAATCTACTCCTAGGTTCTCCCTCTCTATCAGGGTTCAGGGTTTACATGTACGTTTTTACATTCAGTATGTTGTAGTGTGATAGAGTGATATTGCGTGTTCGTCTTTCGGCTCCTTACTTGGTGATTGCTTATGGTGAATGCTTGATGTTGCATTTCTGATTGCTGACAAGTTCTTCAATATCAGTCAACCTTTCGTTTATACATTTTGCATCTGTTCATTGAGCTTGAATACGAAAAGCTTTCACCTGAAATTCAATAGGCAAAATAGGATGCATCCCATATGTAAGAAAATATGGTGTCTGCTTCGTTGTGATTTTTTCTGTGTTGCGATAAGCCTAGAGAACTGATGGTAGTTTTTGATTCCAATTCGTCGCATGTGCAATAGTAATTTTATTCAAGATCTTACATCAAATTCCATTAGCTCTCTCTGTCAACCCGTTTGCTTTTGGATTATACAGTGTAGTTTTTCTGTGTTTGATCAGAAAATATGTTGTCAGCAACCGTATAGTGTCATTTAGAAAATGTGTACCTCGGTCACTTACTAATTCAAGTGGACAACCATATCTTGTGATAATAAATTTGAATAAGAATGCCACGATAGTTTTCGTTTCGTCGTCCTTGCTTCAACGTTCTTTGTAGCATAATTCGTTGCAACTAGAATATAACGACATTTCGTATGTCGAGTCGCTGGTTTAATTGGACCAATAAAGTCAATCCCCCACTTCTCAAATGGTGCAAGAGGCAGGATTGGTGTCAATGGCCAATTCATTGCTTTTGTAGGCTTGCCATATCTTTGGCATGGATCGCATGAACGAATAAAATTTGATACATCCTTGAACATTGTTGGCCACCAATACTTGGCAGTCAATATCTTATTAACTATGTTCTTTAGGACAAAGTGTCCTCCAACATCTTCTAAGTGCAAGGCTTTAACGACTTTTTTAATGTCTTCAGTTTCAAGACATCTTCGTAGTTGATGGTCAGCACCAAGCTTGTACTAAACATTGTTAATAATCGTATAAGCTGCTACCTTATATTGAAAAACTGTCTTTTGCTCCAAATCATAACCATCCGGATATATCTGATCTTTGAGATTAATAATAATATCAGAATTAGCGAATTTGTAGATGAAATCTTGAATAAATGTTCGTCTGGAAAATCATCATTAATTGGTTCTTCAATTTTTCCCATGCTGAGACGCGATAGATAATCAACATTTGTATGATACTTTCCTTGACGAAGCTCTACTTGATAAGTGAATTCCTGCAGAAGTAGAACCCATCCAGCAATTTGTCCTGATAAATCTGGTTTATTTACAGGATACTTAAGAGCATAGTGATCAACGTGAAAAATAAATGCATATCTCAGCAAATAATGTCAAAATTTCTTAACAGTAAAAATCATGCCAAGTGCTTCCCTTTATGTAGCCAAATAATTCTTCTCTGAGGCACTGAGCTGTCGACTCGCATAGTAAATGGGATGATCCTTCTCCTGGTCATCTTTTTGGCTCAGACAGACGCCAATAGCAAATGCAGAAACATCAACATAACTATGAAATAAAATAGCCCAGTTGGGTGGTCTCAGAATAAGAGCATTGATCAACCTTTGCTTAAGTTCTTCAAATTCTTTCTGCTATTCATTCGTCCACAAGTATTTGACTTGTTTCTTCAGTAGATGTGTAAAAGAGACAGCAATAGAAACATGATTTTGAATAAATCTCCGATAATAGCCAACATTTCCTAAGAAAGCTCTTAGTTCACGTAAATTGGTTGGTATCTGGAGATTCTTAAAAGCTCGACTTTATCTTTCTCGACTTCTATTCCTTTGTTAGATATTCTGTGTCCGAGTAATTTTCCTTCTTTCGTACCGAAAAACATTTCTCTTGATGAAGGGATAAACACGTATCTCGACACCGTTGCAATGTTAATTTCGGCTTCTATAGGTGTGTCTTGATATCACCATATACACAGAAATCATCGATAAATATTTCCATAAAGGTTCTTAGGAAGGCAGTGCAAATTAACAACATGATTCGCTGAAAAGTAGCTGAAAAAATCCATCACAGAAACTGTAACGCTCTTGACTAGCAACCTGATCTAAGATAGAATTAGTGAAGGGCAGAGGAAGATGGTCCTTCCTTCTAGCAGCATTGAGCTTGCAAAAATCCTGGCATATTTGTATTTTTCCAGTCTTCTTCTTTGGGATGACAAGAATGGGTGAAACCCATTCGCAGCTTAAGACGGGATAGATAATACCTGCCTTAAGGTGCTTGTTGAGTTCATCCTTAACCATGAGAGAGTACTTGGGGATTGAGACGATATTGTCTCTGTCGAACAGGTACAACATCTTCCTTAAGATCAATACGGTGCTCTCCGAATTCTGCAGGTATACCCTTCAAATCGTCGAGCGACCAGGCAAATACATCTTGATACTCCTTCAATAGTTCAGTGAATTCCGCCACTTCTGATTCTCCAAGTGACTTTGAAACATGCACAAATCTGCCAGGTGCAAGTTCAATTAGTTCAGTAGAATCTGGTAATATGATACCTTCTGTCACGCTGGCCTCGGTATGGCCATGAATTTTGCGCATGGTTGACTCAATAGATGTATTCTTGTTGTCAACCTGGTTCTTGTTACCAAATTCATGTTCAGATTCGTCACTCGAATCATCAAACTCTTTCGAGTTCGTGTCTGCAATGTTAATTTCTTCATACAAAACATCTGCTTCAGCGTTGCAGGCATCGAAAAATTCTTCTTCGTCAGTATTTTTATAACATTGAAATATTGAACTTCAATGTCAGATTTATTAAAAAAATATTTAAGGCATAAGAAGATTTCTTTGATGTAAAACTGGTGTCAAACAAAGGCATTTCACCTTCATATTTGTCACGGCTCCAGGTGATTATTTGTTCTGCTGGCTTACCTCGATTATTGGTCTCACCAGTCTGAAATCTCAGCTCTCTAGATTTTCAATGAACACTTGCGTTTGATTGATAAAACTAGGGCCGTCCAATCAACATAGAATAAGATGACAAACCGAGTGGCTTGATAACTATGAATTTCATTGTGAATGGCTTAGCTTGAATGTAAATAGTGACATCCTTCAGTTCTCCAACAGATTTTTGTCGCGTCGAATCAGCTAACTTGATGTTTCGTTGGGTCAGTTGAATGTCAGTCAGTCCCAAAGCATGAAACTATCCCCGGCAACGGTGCCAAAAATTGGTATATGTCATACTATACCAACAAGGTTAATATAGATTTTGTAGTAAATAGTGTCATTCCCACAGAGGACAGCGTTAGAAAGTTATGTATTTGATACAATTTATGACAAGTGGTTTTGAGTGTTATTCTGGTTGTCGACAAACATTAAAAAGTAACCAGTATTACTTATATTTGGGGTGTGTTGTGTTGATAATTTCAGAACAACAATCTGGCCTCTATCAAATCGAACGAAATGTGTTCTACAGATGAGATGCTATCAGAGTAGTACAACAGTACTACACTCTGGCTGATTAAGGTGTCAACAAAGAGTCGAGAATTGTTTGATGTACTGTGAGACAATTAATTAATCGCGTTCGTAAATTGTGTCCGTTTCTAGATAGAAGTCCTCAACAACTAAAGTCCAAATTAATGGTTAAAGAACACGAATATTTTTAGAGCACGTTAGAAACTTATGTCAGTTACAGTCAGGAAAACAGATCAAACTCAATTCTTCAAACAGGGACTGTCATCTCATTTGTATACATACATCTTTATTCAATGATCGTGCTAAAGATTGTACCAAAGATAGTTGTTATTCGAGTGCCAAAAAGAAAGTATTCGTGACAGACGAATAAGATGCTTTTAAGACAGTTCTTTAGAGCATGCTTTAGGGATACACAGCAAACGACTGTAATGCACTAGAGTGTATGTCTGATCAGAGAGTAATTCATGTAATGCGTTAGAGATTGCTAGTAGACTCAAGATCACTCACACTCAACAGTGCGGAGAACAAAGATAAGAGAGAATAACTCACAAAACTCTATTCACTTCTTCAATCTCTTACATATGCATAAACTCTTCTCTCTCGTCGATGCTCGAGGCTGAAGTGTGAGATGAATATATGTTTTACGGGGCAAACAAAGACACCTCTAAAACAACAGGTGCGTTGCTCCGCGAAAGAGTCTAGTTAACAATAGATTGAATATACTTCAATTATACCATGAAAGGTATATTTAACTAAGAGTTAAGATTACTCTAGTTTAACATGTCTTTCCATATCTAGTCATTTTGTATGGACAACCTAGTAAAGTTTATCCAAGGCAATGTCTTTCCTTTTAAAGGTCTTGCCCTTTATTATAAGGCAAATACTTAGAAGATATATTCTCGAAAAATGACTTAGGCCTCTTCATGATTTATACTTATCCGGCTCATCATTAGAGGAGTTTTGAGTTCCAAAAAGACCCTTTAAGAATTCGTGCAAGATGCTTTTTTTATTTATTATAACATTAATACTTTTGACTTGCCATAACTTTTTAATCTTTAAGAATTCGTGCAAGATGCTTTCTTTATTATTAAAATATTATAACACTAATACTTTTGACTTGCCATAACTTTTTAATCATAGCTTAAAAGTATGCATATAACATATCATTGGAAAGCCCTTGTTGAGCACTTTCTAATGCACTAAACTTTGCTAAATTTGAACTTACCACTAAAAAGTTATGCCATTTTCAGTATGGAATCAAAATGTGGACTCAAAAAGTTACGTTACGTAGATTTCAAATTTGAGTGTTTTGATTGGTCCATGTGTAAGAAATTTGAGAAAAAATATAAAAAGAATCTTTACAAAGGGTCTTTTTGGGATTTAGAACTCCTCTAATGATCTTCATTTCCGAGTATATCATGCCATATTTACATTGATATTCAGTATTTAATAATTTTGTGGCATCACAGAAATACTAAACAAAAATGCCTTTTTTGGACCAAAATCTGGCAAATTTGACCGATGTTTGTTGTTTTTTCTGATATCTCAGATCCAAATGGATCTTAAGACTGGTCCTGTTTTACAATCAGATTAGATTTCAAACAAGCAAATCCACTCAAATCAGAAAAAATCACTCCCAAACTAACCCTAAATGCAGATTTAACATTATTCATGCCACGACAAGATGCCTTATGCAAGCTAACCATCCAACAAACATGCTGCAAACTGAAAAATTGGCGTAGCTCCCTGGCAACGACGCCAAAATTGTAGTGGGTTTCTTTTCTTGCCTATCCTCAACCCAAGATCTAATCAATCTAGCATCAAGGAGATGAAGTTAGTTGTCATGCGTAGATTCGTTCCCATGAGAGCGATAGCATAGTTCAAATTTTAGCATGAATGGAAGATTCACATCTAACTCTAACATTTATTAACCCTAAGGATTAACACTAAATCCACAATGAAGATAGCTTACTCTTTCTCTCTCTCCCTTTCTCTCTCATAAAAAATGTAAAAACATGTAGTCCCAATAACAATCAAATTCAACAATTAGCAAAACCCAATAAAAGCATGAGAGATGGAGAAAAAGTAATAAAGATCAAGGACATTCATAAATTTATTTCACAAGAGAACCAATCTGCTTTATTGAAATGAAGATATGTACATATGTGTGAGAAACTCGAGTTGGTCCTTTTTATAATAGAGAGGAGGATCCTGGCCTTTGAATCCTATTGGTCCATTTCTGCCTCCCTAACTATTCAAATTTAAAAAAGAGTGGGAATCATCCAAATTGGAGGGAAACCCAACTTTATTCACTAACTTGACATTTAAGCCTTGTGACATAAAAAGTCCCGCAAAAAGGCCTAAAGTCCTTTTATTGACTTTCTAATTACTCAAATCTCTATGTGATCATCGGGTTGGACTTACACATGCAAGGTGCCAAATCCCTCTCACTTATTAGCTAGGGTTAGGGTTGCCTTGCAAACCCTCCAACAATGATACAGTTTTGAAACATGCCGATATATGTCGACTTGCCGCTATTCACTTATTAAAAAGAAAAAAATGGATTCAAAGAAATATTGTTAGTTTACAAAAAAAAGATAGACGCCAATAATGAGCGACAATGGTTAATCAAGCATTTGTACATCAATGGCATAGACAAAGCGCAACATAATCCATGTTTTATTTGTATTAATTTCGGTAGGACACTTGCAATTAAGAGGCTTGTTAGTCAAGATTTTGAACCCTTTCCTGACAAATCAAATAACTTGGTTCAACACTCTTTAAAACTTATAATGGACACTTTGGAAAGTAAAATACCTGAGGACTTCATTTATTCAAAGGAACTTCCCTACCTCCTATGCACTTTTAAAGCTCATAGAAACTCTTTTAGATGGATCACAAATCCCCCATGAGTGCTATTCTTCTAGACTTTCTAAATTCCTAATGGGGGTTCTTAGTATGCTGCATCTTTTCATTATGGAAGGTGCAGGCCTTAAGGCGAAAACATACAAGAGCTACCTAAATGGAGATACTGTTATGTACCATAATGGTACGCCCTTCAGTGATGGCCTCACAAGGGGTATGACGCAGAACTGGAGTTATCGACATGTCTAGGTGCCACGCGTCGCCATCCTAGGTGGTCACGTGTCACCGACAGGACCGTGCTTGATGGGACCCACTGAGCTATGCCTATATAGTGGTGGAGTTTCTCTCTTTCCATTGACTCAGTCTACCCGGGAGTTGGTGGATGGAGAGCACGTGCATTAGCCAGGATGTATCTCCAGGCCAGGAGATGTGTGCTAGGGAGAGCCGAGTGCGATGGCTAGCGGTATGGGATGCCAGTTATCGTAGGAGGCTTGATGTAGCGCAGGCATCCCAAAGGGAGCCGGAAACCACGACTTAGCTTCCCAGCCTTCAACTCTTGCCGTCCAAACCCACTTGACATACAAGAAGCCAACTCGCCAACAACGATCAGACTTAACCAATTGGAAGTTCAGAAACCAACATTGAGATCCAACCTGGCGCCATGCCAAATCGGGGGTCCCAATGTGGGTGACTTCCCTCCAAGCAAGCCGCCCGACATACATCAAACTTAACCAACTCGAAGCTTCATTAGAAACGAGTAACATCCATTCCAAGCAAGTGGTCTGACTTACATCAAACTTAACCAACTGAAAGCTTCATCATGAGCGCTGGAAGCCAACCTAGCCCCATGCCAGACTGGACAGCCATAAACAGATAACTTACACCCAAGCAAGCCATCCAACTCAGCCGACAGGTTAGAGCCCGTTCTCCAAGAGCTTAACCCATTCACGTTCATGCAAGGAACACTCAGAACCACAAGTCGCTATAGATATGGAGACAACTAGTTCCTAGACCAAATGGTCCCGACAGCATACCGCTGGTGCCGTGGACTGAATGGTCCCGACGGCATACCACTGGCATCCCAAGATACGACCCTCAAAGTTTGAAGCGGCCTTACAACTGGCGCTTTTACCGAACACTGAAACCCAGAAGGTAATCAGAGTTAGTTTGAGGAAAATCCCACTTTACTTATAAATCTAAGAAGACTACATTTCAAGTGTGTGACCGACCCTAGTCTCCGGGGCGTTGGCCTGCCAAGGCGAGTGCCGAAACAACATTCCAGCCAGGGAGACTGAGACTTGGTTGGAGCTCGCCCTGAGTTGCAACCCGCACTCCTCTATAGTATTGGTGGGATTCACCACCTCCCCTCATACCAAGTACTCTACCCAGGCTGGTAAAGCACATTTTCTCTCTCTAGAATTTTCTCTCTAGAAAGTCATTTTCTCTCTCTAGAATTTATTGAACCCCAGGCTTCCTTTAATCATGCCTAGATCATGTGAGGTGATTGCACATCGATCTGAGCTCTCTATACTTCGCTAGAACCGATCAAAGATTTTCAGCCATAGGAACTTGGTGCCAGCTGGATTCTGGTCACAATGGCGTCGGGAGCGGTGTCGACGCTGGTGGCGCTAAGAGCAGCAGGGGCGCTGCTGGAACCGGGGACAATACTGCTGTCGGTGGCACCGGAAGTAAGGCTTGTAAAGGTAATTTTACAACATTTGACCAGACATGATTGTGTCGATTGCTTTAGGGCATAGGGGTGGGTCGATTGTGACCCTACGGTTGGGCGGTTACGGTGCATCGTCACTGGTATGGGGTGTGCGGAACCTTCAAGGCAGTCGATGACCCTAGGGAGTTGTAACAGTTGGTATCAGAGTTGTCGATTTTCTTAAGGTGCACATGTTTCCTTTTTGCATTTGCTTTGTATTCCTTATTGGAATGTGGCTAGTTCAATTTAATTTGAATAGGTTGGTTTGTGGATGAAAGCTTGTTTTTTCATTTAAACAAGATGTTCTCAATAACCTTGTCTTTTCTATTCAAACTATGTGTTTCTTGGTTTGTATAGAAAAGGAAGATTTAGTTTGAACCTTAAATGGATAAGCTTAAAGAAACTTTTTCCTAGTTTTGGAGTTAAGCCATCCTTTTAAGCTTTGTTCTCCTTTTAATTTAAACTTCTATTAAGTTTGTAAGATTTGATACCTTTGGTCTGTTTCTTGTGTGCATTTAATCTGCAAATTGGTCCCCCTGTACTTTCAGTACCTATTGGATGATAGTGTTATCCGTACAGTGGGAAGACCTATGTTAAAGGCCTTCAAGTAATCTTGTTACTTTAGGTCTTTGCACACCCCGCTTTGCTCAGTTTTCGTTGATAACAAAAAAAAAAAAAAAATTGGTGAGCCAGGCTTCTGCCCGGCTGGCGCTTACAGCGCGAGACTCCTCGGGAGCTGGAAAAGGAGGTTGTTGAGTGATTCACTCCTGCAGTACGGTTATTACGACCTGCAGGTACTCCTTTGATTCTCAGCTGTGGGGGACATGGGGGGAGGGGATAACCCCCCCCGGATTGTTATAAGCTATGGAGCCATTGGCGCCGCTTGCGCCTCTCCTCGGAGTTTTAACGGGGGGGTGAAGGTGTGGATTGCGACGACGCCTGTGCGGGTGAGGTTGGGAGGTAAGTAATACCTCCTCTCACAAAAGTACCTTTAGGTACTTCCTCCTAGCTGCGTTGACAGGGATGGGGAGTAGCGCGCCTCTCCCGCAGGCATGTCACTTCCCTCTATGCTGTGAATGTGCGGATGAAAACAAAAAGTTAGGCTTCTAAGTCTGTAAATACCTTTCAAGAAGTCAAATAAAAGAATTTTGAACTCTAAGTTGATTTAATCCCAAAAGAGATTAATTGATTCTTGGAGGCCTGTCCTTGCTAGGCCATACTATCTCCTTCCTCCCTCTCTGTACCTGCAGATTTCCAAGGAATTGAAGAGAGCTGTGGTACGTAGGAGTTGAAGAGGAAAGATAGGGTCAGAATTGAATTTAATAAGTCTTTGGGGTCCTTAAGCCATGTGGCACCTTTGGGTGGCCCCACATAGCTAGAAAAGCCTAGAAGGGACAAATGGGGCCTTTTTTGGGCCCCACATGTCCTTTTTGCATGTGGGAGGAGAGAAGCTTAGGGGAGGGGGTAAAGGAGTTACATTCACTTCCTTTCCCTCATTCTCCCAAGTTTTTGTAGAGTTCTTTTGCTCTCAAGTTGCTTGCTCTTAAGTTGTTTGTTTCTTGAGGCCCTATGCTCTAGCTTTTCCTTTTTGCGATTTTTACACCATAGCTCTCCGTTTTTCCTCTAGTTTTTTGCCAGTTTCTCCTTTATTTATGGACACCCCTATGGATGAGAATAGAGCTCCAAGTCCCGCCGAGACTGATATGGAGAACATGACACGTGCCATTAGTTTGTTACAATAACAAATTGTGGACATGTGGCCAAAGCATGAACGGGCGGAGGCTGAGATTCGGGCTATGTCCCAGTCTCGACAAGCTCTCCTAAACCCAATGTTTACTTCGGAATTTTTTATCGGAGAGAAGAAGGACAGACACCAAGATGTCGTGTTAGCTTGGTTAGATGGACATCACATTTCTCCATGCACGATCTACTAGATAGCTCACGTATTTCAATGGCCATCATGTTTTTACACGGTAAGGCGTATTCTTGGTGGCAGGACCTTAAAGACTGAGCTACAGTCCCAACCACTTGGGATGACTTCCAGGCTACCTTTATGCCTGTCCTAGACGATTTTGAATATTATCGTCGATTTGCTACATTGCAAATGAGGATGAAGCCCTTGGACGTCTATTTACAAGACTTCCAAGAGGCTGCTTTGCGGTTTTTTTACCACATAGATGGGGTACTCCTTAAGCTGCATTTAATTTTGGGCTTGCACAAGAATATTTGTTGGAAGTACGTCGTAATCAGCCACAGTCCCTAGAGGATGTTGTGCATTTCGTTCGAATTTTCAACAATACGCACACAGTAACCCACAAAGAGCAACCAAAGCCCGAAGCCAAAGACAAATCCTCTGCCGATCCTTCTTTCAAAAAGGGCAAGGAGTGCATGGTCGGCGAAGCTTTTCCTTTGGAGAAGAAAAAGAAGCGCCCTCGGTTGGAGAGAGTGGACATCGACAGGGCCAAAAGCGACAAGTTGTGTTTCTCCTGCATGGAGAAGGGGCACCTTTCTAAGAACTGCCCGAAGAGAAGGGTGGCCGCTCTTTTAAGGCACCAGGTGATTCTTCTATTTCTTGCATCAATGTATCTTTCAAAGATGAAACAGTTTGTATGAATTGTTGTTTTAATACTGCAGTGTTTGAACCTCACAACCTCATTTGCATGAGTGGGTTCGTAGGCAGCCAACCTGTGAGTGTTCTTTTTTAATGTTGATGTATCGTCTTTCCCTAAAGCATTGTCTTTTACTGATGATAATCTAGAATCTTCGCTTGAGGGCAAAATCTTTAGAAGACTTAAAGAGGAATATAATGATATATTTCCTGAGCAGTTGCCTGAGGGTCTTCCTCCCTCACGGGGTGTAGACCATCACATAGATCTCCTTCCCGACAGCTCTCCTGTATCGTTTTCTCCCTACAGGATGAGCCCGAAGGAAGAAGATGAAGTTGCTAGTCAACTTAAGGAGTTGTTACGTAAATGCCATATTTGGCCTAGTAAAACCCCTTGGGGAGCTCCTGTTTTGTTAACCGACGAGAAAGACAGAGGTATTCGTCTTTGTGTCGATTACAAAAAGCTTAATAAAATGACAATTAAGACCCGCTATCCCTTGCCTCGAAGGGACGACTTAATGGACTGATTGAATGGTGCTAGGTATTTCACCAAATTGGACCTTAGGTCTAGATACCATCAAATTTGAATACATGAGGGGGATGTTTCCAAAACTAGTTTTCATACTAGATATGGCCATTACAAATTTTTAGTTTTATTCTTTGGTCTAACTAATGCCCCGACAACCTTCCAGCAGATGATGAACGATATTCTTTGTCCATATCTGGGGAAGTTTCTTGTGGTATTTCTAGATGACATACTGATCTACAATAAGACTCTTGAAGAACACAAAGCTCATTTGCGTACAATCTTAGATAATCTAAGGCAGGCAAAGCTATATGGTAAGGAGTCTAAATGTGAGTTTTTTCAAACTCGACTTAAGTATTTGGAAAATATCGTTTCTGATCGAGGTCTTGAGATCGACTATGATAAAATCCAGAAAGTTCGTGATTGGTCTATCCTGAAGACCATTAGAGAAGTAAAATCTTATCTAGGCTTCACAGGAGTTTTCCATAAATTCATTAAAGACTATGTCTTAGTTGCATTGCCTCTAATGAATCTTCTTAAGGGAGTGAAAAAAACCAAAAGGAAAACTAAAAAGGGTAATAAGAAGAAGGTCGGAAGGCGTTCGAAGATCAGTCATCCTGTTGTTTGGGCTAATGAACTTAATCAAAGTTTTGAAGCTTTGAAGATATTGGTGTCTACAACCCCTATCTTATGCATAGTGAACCCTAGCGAAACAGACGCTAGTGACTATGCGATAGGTGCAGCCTTTACCAGGACGGTAGACCCCTGGCTTTCGAGAGCAAGAAGTTGGACCCAGCTCAAAGTAGATATTCTACTTATGAGAAGGAACTTTTTGCGGTCATCCATGCGTTAAAGATCTGGGAACATTATTTGTACGGATCTAAATTCGTGGTAATGACAGATCATGAATCTCTTAAGTATATCTGTGATGCCTCGGACCTTAGGGGTCGTAAGGCCCGCTGGTCGAAACTCATTCAAGAGTTCGAATTCGACATTAAGTATTGTCGAGGTACGTTGAATTGTGTCGCTGATGCTTTGAGCCGGATTGGAAAAGTTAATCAGTTATGCTTTGTTGAGTTCCAATCTGAGTTGTATCTTTCACTGCGAGATCTTTGTTGGACCGATGAGTTTTTCGGTCATATTTGGCAAGATGTCCTGGCAGGAAGCTCTTTAAGGAGAGATAATCTTGGAAAGCAGGATTCCAAGAAATCTTGCGAAGAGAAGATACTTGATGATTATTCCATTCGGAATGGTTTGCTTTTCCGTAGAGGAAAATTCTGTGTGCTAGATTATATCGCGGACATTAAGGCCCAAATCCTGCACGAGTGCCACGATAGCTCCAAAGCGGGACACCCTGCTGGTATACAGAGGATGCTTGATCTTGTTAAAAGAGAATTTTATTGGCCAAAAATGAAAGGTCGCGTCGAGGCATATGTTTAAAAGTGTGAACAATGCCAAGTAAATAAAGCGAAAAGACTCAAAGCAGCTGGTTTGTTGCATCTATTGGAAATTTCCAGCAAGAAATGGGAAAGTATTTCCATGGATTTTGTGGTTGGACTTCCTAAGGGAAGGGTCATGATGCTATTTGAGTAGTAGTTGACAAGCTAACCAAATTGGCACAATTTATTCCAACAAAAACTACTGTCAAAGCTTCTGAACTTGCTCAACTTGTTCAGGTTGTGTGGATTGCCAAACGTTATTGTTAGTGATTGTGATTCCAAGTTCACTGGCAAGTTCTGGCAAGCAGTCTTTGAAAGACTGGAAACTACTTTAAGTCTATCATCTACGGATCACCCAGAAACCGATGGTCAGACCAAACGTGTCAACTAGTCGATGGAAGATATACTTTGTGCATATGTTTTCAGGCGACAATTAGATCGAAAAAAGTATTTTCCAATGGTTGAGTTCGCATACAGCAATATGAAACATTTTGCCACTGGTTTTAGTCCTTTTATGCTCTTGTACGGCTTTCAGCCTCGTTCTCCTATGTCCGTTGGACTCAAAGGTCTCAAGGTTCAAGCTGCAGCGGATTTCTTGCATGATATGCAGGAAATGTTGTAGGTGGCTAGGGAAAGCATTAGATCGGCTCAAGATAGAGCCCAATTCTATGCCAACCGAAGTTGAGCTCCTCGAGAGTTTGAGATCGGTGATTGGGTATATCTTAGAATCCCTAAGGACTCTAAGACACTTCGAACGGGGAAATGTCCGAAGTTATCTCCACGTTTTAGCGGTTCTTTCAAAGTGCTTAACAAGATTGGTAAGGCTGCATATAGACTAGAACTCCCTGTTGGAACTAAGGTTCATCCTGTATTTCATGTTAGTCATTTAAAGGAACGACTTGGTGGGAAAGATGACCTAATTTCCACAGATGATCTCGTGCTATTGGAGGATTTGACTGTTTTTGTACCCCATGAACCAGAAAGGATCATGGATACTCGACGACATCAACTGAGAAATCATTTGATTTGTTGGAAAGGTATGTCAGATGATGAGGAAACTTGGGAGAAAAAGGATGATTTAAGACTTAGATTCCCTGGTTTCTTTCCATAGAAGGAAGTTTTTATGGGGGTGGAATGTTATGTACCATAACGGTACGCCCTTCAGTGATGGCCTCGCAAGGGGCATGACGCACAGGACTGGAGTTATCGACATGTCTAGGTGCAATGTGTCACCATCCTAGGTGGTCACATGTTGCCGGTAGGACCATGCTTGATGAGACCCACTGAGCTATGCCTATATAGTGGTGGGGTTTTCCTCTTTCCATTGACTCAGTCTACCCAGGAGTTGGTGGATGGAGAGCACCTGCATTAGCCAGGATGTATCTCTAGGCCAGGAGATGTGTGCTAGGGAGAGCCGAGTGTGATGGCTGGTGACATGGGACGCCAGTTATCGTAGGAGGCTTGACCGGGCATGATTGTGTCGATTGCTTTAGGGCATGGGGGCGGGTCGGTTGTGACCCTACGGTTGGGCGGTTACGGTGCGTCGTCACTAGTATGGGGGGGGGTGTGGAACCTTCAAGGTAGTCGATGATCCTAGGGAGTTGTAATAGATACAGCCTTACTTTGGCAATGTGACTCCTCTATTGGCTTCTATCTCAATATAGAAAAGGAGATCTATTGCATGGAGGCCATGGACATTTCCAAATGTTATGAAAATATACCCCTAGATGGGCCGGATGGGCTGAAGACGGTTCTAAAAAAACTAATCCTATTCGCCTTCAAATTCACAAAAGAAAAAACCCTTCACTATAAATGAATATCGAAAGTTAAGGATTTCCAATGGTCCTCTGATAAATGGAATGCTATTGACATGGATACAATATGTATATGGAATTCTTTGTTGATAGATAATTGCATTATCAGACTTGATAATCACACATGGAGACAAGTCAGGGGGATCCCTATGGGATTCTCTTGCTCACCCGTTTGGTGTAATTGGTGTCTCTCTTACTTCAAATTGCAGTTTATTAAAAGATTGGCAAAATTGAGATAGATAAAATTCATGAATGATTTCAAGTTCTCTTTCAAATATATTGATGATATATGCTTTATCAACAATCCCTCAGCCTAGAGTATTGGACAACCCTTTTTGGATTTACTCCTTGGAATATCTTGATATAGATAAAAGCAACAGGGCCAACAATACAATAAAAATTTTAAACATTACCATTTCTTTTAATCTGATAAATGGTGAGGTAATCATTTCTAAGTACGACAAAAGAAGAGAATTGCCCTTTTAGTTTTTGCAATACATGCACTTGGCTTCCAATAGAACAGTGTATAATTCTTATAAAATCATCATATCTCAGGTCATTGCCGCCATATATTGTTGTAATAAGCAATATTAGGGGAGAGCTAGCTGCCCCTAACTGATTCACTGACTGCGGGTTTGGTCGGTGGGTTCTCTCTCTCTCTCTCTCTCTCTCTCTCTCTCTCTCTCTCTCTCTCTCTCTCTCTCTCTCTCTCTCTCTCTCTCTCTCTCTCTCTCTCTCTCTCTCTCTCTCTCTCTCTCTCTCTCTCTCTCTCTGTTCTTAACCTCATAGATGGACTTGAGACAATCCCAAGCTTTCTTGGATGTAGAACAATCACCAATCTCCCTCAATATCTCATTAGATACATTCATCTTAATGTAGTGGAGAGCCATCCTAGCTCTCTTCTTGTATTTTTGTACTTCTTGAAGGACTTGAGGCTCCTCCTCAATCCCAAGTACAATGTCCATCACATCTTGGAGTATCAAGATGGACTCCATCCTCAACTTCCATATTGAATAATTGGAAGTAGACAATCTCTCACTTGGTTGCAACAAGTATGAACTAATAGATTTCATGTAAAGTGGAGATAAATAAAAGTGATGAACAAAAAATGTTGCTTCTCTCTCACTATAGGATCCAATAATGGTGTGCTACCATCTCCTATGGGCAAAGTTAGGATCAAACACTCTTAGCACGTGTGAAATACACTAAGAAACCAAATTTGACTCAAATACAATGATATTGCATGAAACAAAATGGCTAAGATCTCAAAACAGTGCTAGATGACATGTAAAGGAGATTGGTAAGCATTCAACTGTGATTTTGGATCACACAAGCAATCTCTTGACCAAACCAAATGTGTCCACCCAGGTCTAGGTGCCCTACCTAACCCTCTTTAAAAGCTTATAGCTTTTGATTGGCACAACCAAATGGAATGAAACTGATGCATCAGAAACTAGACAAAAATAGCTTCAAAACAAGCTATCTAGCAAGATTTTTGGATCAACCATGAAAGAGAACTCTCAAACTGAAATTGGATGTTCCTCACACATGTCTGAGCACCTGATTCCGTACAGTACCAGGTCAGACCCAATCAATGCCCTATTGATCTCTTTTGATCCAAAATTGGACAAGATAGCTAGGAAAATGGATCTTGACAATTTCTAGCTCAAGATTGATGAATAGTTTTCACTCAAATGGATCAAAATGCATGGTAACCTTAGGTAGTCTCTGATACCATGTTGATTTCACAGGTGTGGACTGTCCACAACATGTACTTGTGATCTCCTAAGGTGTGTAGATGCACCAAGATCAAGACTAGATTGAGATTCAAGATCTATCTTTAATTCTATGGCAAAAACACACTACTACATGCATTCAATCACTTCCAACTCTCACTCACACGTGTGGGAAGTGTTCCAAGAGTAATCTAAGTAAAAACAAACTACTCTCCTTCGGTAGAGAGAAAATCATCAATAGCTCTCGGGTAGAGAGAGAAATCTAGAAAATAACTTACACTCAAAATCCACTCAATCTCAAAATCAATTAGATCCAAATGATGAGTACAATGATACTAGTAGATCCACGATCTACCACTATGCTTAACTATGATTGGACCACACTTTGCCACCTCTTAATCCTATTGGACCATTGATCCATGCACCTCTAAATTCTATTGGACCATTTTCAAGCAAACCTCAAATTCTATTGGACCACTCATGGTTCCACCTCTAAATCCTATTGGACCTCTTAACCTTCATCAAACAAAAGCATTACACTTGTCTACACTCTAATTGGCACAAGTTTGGCTCTATTTTGGCTCAATATTGGCATTACAAGTGGAAATGGATAATTTGCCATCTATGCCAAATTTGACCCTATCAACATCCTACACCTAAATGCTTGACTATGAAATTCTATGAGACCCCTATATCAAACATTTTTTATTTACTTTACAATTCTCCACACGTGGGAACATCCTCCACACATGTGAGATTCACTTACAAACTTCTATCATAAGAAATACCAAGCTAGATTTTTGCCAATTTCTCACATCTCATGAAGAGCCAAAGAATGTACAAGAGGCACTCAATACCAAGGAGTGGTATGATGCCATGAAGCAAGAGTATGATGCATTGATCACCAACAATACTTGTGGATCCTGCATCCAACAAGCATGTGATTGGTTGCAAATGGGTATTTTGGATCAAGTACAATCATGATGGCACCATCAACAAGTATAAAGCAAGATTATGTGCCAAAGGATTTGCTCAAATCCATGGCCCTATGAGGAGAACTTTGCACCCATTGCAAAGATGGTGACAATAAGAATTCTTATTTCTCTTGCTTGTTTCTTTAAGTGGAAGGTGTTCCAATTAGATATATCCAATGCTTTTCTAAATGGTTATCTTGAGGAGGAGATCTATATGGAACAACCTCAAGGATTCATCAAGGATGAGTTCAAAGTGTGCTTGCTCTTTAAAATTCTTTATGGACTCAAGCAAGCACCAAGATCATGGTATTCAAGACTTAGATCTTTCCTTATCTCACTAGGATTTACTCTTAGTGACTATGATCCTTCCATGTATCTAAAGTTTGTTGATAGTAATATTGTCATTCTTTTGATTTATGTTGATGACATTATTCTTTGTGGAAGTTGTATCAAGCTAGTTGATGAAACTAAACTAGCACTTGGATGTGAGTTTAAAATGCAAGATCTAGGAGAAATACATTACATCCTAGGCCTAGAGATTGATTTTTATGAAGATCATGTTTTTATATGCCAATCTAGATATGCTCACTCTATGTTGAAAAAATTCCATATGGAAAATTCTAAGAGCATAGATACTCCAATGGAGCAAATTGTAAAAGATCCTAGTAAAGGCGATGAAAGAACCTTCGAGGACATCACACTTTTTAGGAGTCTTGTAGGCTCCTTGATTTGGCTTACCATTACTAGGCCTGATTTAAGTTTTTGTGTGCACAAATTGAGTCAATTTATGCAAGATCCTGATATTCATCATTGGAAGATGGCCAAGAGGAATCTAAGATATGTATCTTCATCTTGTGATTATGTTCTACTTTATAAAAGTGAAGATCTTTCCATTGTTAGCAACTCGGATTCGGATTTTGCAAGTGACAAGATGGATCGAAAGTCTATTAGTGCATACACTATCTTTCTTGGAGGCAATCTAATATCTTGGCTTTCCAAAAAGCAAGATACTATATCTCTCTCTTCATGTGAGGCCGAGTACAAAGCACTCACTACAACCACCAAAGAGGTGCTTTGGATCAAGAGATTATTATTGGAGCTAAAGTGCATCAAGGAATATGATCTACCAATGATCAAGTGTGATAATATCTCGGCCCAAGCTCTTGCCAATAATCCCATATTTCATGCAAGAAGCAAGCATATAGAAGTGGCACACCATTTTGTGAGAGAAAAGCTTATTGGAGGAGAAATCTATTTGGAGCATGTCAACTTGTCCTCTTGTATTGTCGATCTACTCACCAAGCCTTTGAGCCAAAAGTGCTTTCATCAAGCATAGATCTAATCTTGGAGTTATGTCAAGATCAATGCTCAAATCTTCATAGATAAATTTTTAGGAGGAGTGTGAAGAATTAAAAAGATTATCTATGTTAGATATAGGGGTCTTATGTTTTTTATATCAAGCATCTAGGTGTAGGATGTTGATATGATCAAATTTGGCATAGATGGCAAATTATCCATTTCCACTTGTAATGCCACTATTTAGCCAAAATAGAGTAAGAGGTTAAACTCATGCCAATTAGAGTGTAGACAAGTGTAATACTTTTGTTTGGTGAAATTTAAGAGGTCCAATAGGATTTAGAGGTGGAACCTTGAGGGGTCCAATAGAATTTGAGGTTTGCTTGAAAATGGTCCAATAGAATTTAGAGGTGAATGGATCAATGGTCCAATAGGATTAAAAGTTGGAAAAAGTGTGGTCCAATCATAGTTAAGCATAGTGGTAGCTCGTGGATCTACTAGTATCATTGTACTTCTCATTTGGATCTAATTGATTTTGAGATTGAGTGGCTTTTGTGAGTAATTGTTTTTCTAGCTTTCTCTCTCTACCCAAGAGCTCATGATGATTTTGTCTCTCTACCCAAGAAGAGCAACTTGTTTTTACTTAGATTATTTTTGGAACACTTCCCACACGTGTGATGAGAATTGGAAGTGATTGAATGCATGTAGTAGTGTGTTTTTGCCATAGAATCAAAGATAGATCTTGAATCTCAATCTAGTCTTGATCTTGGTGCATCTACACACCTTAGGAGATCACAAGTACATGTTGTGGACAGTCCACACGTGTGAAATCAACATTCCAGACTATGGTATTTGATTATTTCCTCAAATTTAAAGCTCTTGTTGAAAAGCAATTCTCTTTCAAACTCAAAGTTTTGAAATGTGATGGTGGTGGAGAGTATATCTCCAACAAGTTTCATGATTTTTGTGAGCAAGAAGGTATCAAAAGAGAATTATCTCATGCCTATTACCCTTCTCAAAATGGGGTGGCCGAGAGGAAGAATAGAGCTCTATGGTAATGTGCCAAAGCTCTAGAAATTGAAGCATCCTTGTCAAAGGATTTTTGGGGAGAGGCCATCGATTGTGCCAATTATCTATGCAATAGACTCCCTCATCTTACTCTTGGAGGAAAGACACCTTATGAGATGTTGCATAAAGAGAAGCCTAAGGTTGATCACTTTAGAATCTTTGGATGTCTTTTCTTTGCTCATGTTCCTTTGGAGTTATGGTTGGATATTTATCTACCAAGAAGGCTTATAGAGTCTATATACTCTCTACTTGCAAAGTCATTGAAAGTAGAGATGTTATTTTTTCATGAAGACCAAAAGATCACCTTGGATGGGCCCAAGATCAAAGCATCTCATGATGCCTCTTCTATTATAACCAAGATATGATGGGGTCAAGGCTTGATGAGGAGCATCCTCATGCATTCACACCTAGAAGGTCCATGAGAGAGAGATCTGAGCCCAAGAGGCTCTCATATATTGAGAAAGGCAAGCATGTGGATGTTGAATCCACCAATTATGCATTTTTTATATCTTGTGAAGAGCCTAGAAGTGTCCAAAATGCACTCCAATCAAAGGAGTGGTATGAAGCTATGGAACAAGAGTATGATGCTTTGATTATCAACAAAACTTGGGAGCTAATCGATCCACCTACCAACAAGCACACTATTGGATGCAAGTGAGTGTTTAGAATAAAGTACAACAACGATGGTTCTATGAACAAGCTCAAAGAAAGGATATGTGCAAAAGAATATGCTAAAATCCAAGGCCTTGAATATGAAGACACCTTTTCACAAGATCTACCTATGATCAAGTGTGACAACATCTCGGCTCAAGCCCTTGCCAACAATCCTATCTTTTATGCAAGGAGTAATCATATTGAAGTTGCGCATCATTTTGTAAGGGAAAAGCTTATTGGAGGAGAGATCAGCTTGGAGCACATTGGATCATCTTCATGCATTGCCGATCTTCTCACCAAGCCATTGCTCAAGAGTGCTTTCATCAAGCATAGATCTAATCTTGGCTTGATTCCAAGATCCATGCTACTTTTAAAATAGATATCTTTAAGGAGGAGTTTGAAAAATAGTAGAAGCTAATTATGTTGAGTTAGGGGGTATGTCGACCTTTTTGTCTCAATTCACATGTTAGTAGGTGATTAGAGTTTGTGAGAGTTTCTACATTCTGACTCTTTTTGGCTTTCTCTCTCTACTTGAGGAGTTGTACTTTGTTTCTCTCTCTACCCAAGAGCAAAACTTTTTTATACTGAGTTTTTTCATCACAAGTCTCCCACATGTGTGAATGTACTTTGGTGAATGATTTATGCATGATTCATTGTGCTCTTAACTTAGATTTGTGAGATAGATCTTGGAATTCAATCTATAGCTTGATCTTTGTGCAATCACCACATCTTAGGAGATCAATCACACTTTGGGCTATCCCACAGATGTGAAATTTAACAGCCTAGTCATCAATTTTAAAATCTCTAAGAGAATTCCTAATATTAGCATAATGCTTAGCCCTATCTTGACCACTACAAATACTCTCATGAACTTATTGTAGTATTTTTTACATTTCATGCAGAAAAATTGCAATCTTTTGAACCTTAAAAAATTTCATCTCCCCATTAACTAGAGATCTAGGTTGAAAACAATATAAGCATATATGGCCTACAATGTATAGCAGAATGTTTTTTACTATTGTAAGCAAACTCTATCAAAGAAAGTAATATTTTTGATGAGAGTGTTTGTGTGAAACATGTATCCCAAACATTATTTTCATAGTCTAATTAGTTCTTTCAGTCTACACATCTATTTTATGATGATCTCAAATTTATGGAAAACTATAGACTAAAAGTTATATGTGAATGTGAAATCTCTATCGATAATAATATTATTTGATAGTCCATACCATCTAAATAATATTTCAACAAAGATTTGGGCTAAATTTGAAGCCTTTGAAATTGACTTTATCGGAATCTGTTGGCGTGCTCTCGAATAAATTAAGTGTGAAATAAGAAAAACAACATAGAGAACTTTACAGGAGTTTTACCAAAACTACAACATCAATTTGACTTAGATCGAATGGAGGAATGTCTTGGTAGGTGTCAGAGACAACCATGAAGGGAGCGAACAATTAGGCATCTGAGACAGACATGCTTCTTTCGAGATTAGACATTCCAAATTGAGTGTGTGAATTGAAAAAGAAAATTATCAGAAAGTATTCATAGTGCAATACACATAAGGAAATAGAAAATCTTAACTAAGCAATTGTGAATACAACAATCAGATCACAATCCTGTGCCCAAGAATGGCTCACAGTAATGGCGCACTATGTGTAGTGATCTTACTTAGCTAGCTACAGACTAAATAACTATCTCTATTCCTTGAATAGCTTTCACCATCTCTGAGATCTCTGATCCTATGGAATCAGATAATTAAGACACAATGGAGTTCGTGCAAGAACTCTGATTCACTCTTCTCCACTTGCATGTGTGTTCATCACATGTTCATCACTGGTTGTTATTTTACGTGAGTTGCCGTTATGTATATATACATGGAACAGTTACAATGACTACATGGACAATGAGCGTGAGACAACACAGTTACTAAAAGTGCTAAAGTGAACTATGACGTGGTTTGCATTTGGATAGGGCAGTGTGGATGACATGGATCTCGAACTCGAAGAATTTGAGTTCATAGGTGATCGAAGAGGATGTAGTCGAGGTTCTCAAACTCAAAGAGTTTGTCATCGATCCCGCTTCTGCTCCAGTTGATTGATTGCACAGATGTTCAACTTTAGTGAGTAAGCCTGCAAAGTTGTCACACACACACACACACACACACACACACACACACACACACACACACACTGTGTGTGTGTGTGTACACGTGTATTTACATAGTGTACGGGTGCTCAAGACGAACTCGAATGATTCATGTTCTGATGACTCAAATTCAAATTATTCTAATTCTGGTGCGTTGGAGTGATGTTTAATTCCAACACCCTCCCTTAAGCTTAACTCGTAGGATCTTGAATAAAATTTAGAAAGCGACATAATGCAACATGCTTTTCTCTTTACAGAGGCTTAGTCAAGATATCAATCAACATACTGGTAGTAGGACAGTAACTTAATTTGACATCTTTATTCTGAACTTTCTCTCTAAGAAAATGAAATTGAACTTCAATGTGTTTAGTTCTAGTGTGAGTTCGTGGGTTCAGAGATAGAGCAATGCAGCTCTGATTGTCACAATAGAGTATAGTTGGACTGATTTGAGAGATCATAAGATCCTAAAACAATCTTCTAAGCCAGATAATTTCTTTCACTATAGAGGTAGCTGCAACATATTATGATTCTGTGGAGGAGAAAGAAATGCATTTATGCTTTCGACTGTTCCATGGGTCCTCCTGCTAGAAAGCAAAGATAGCCAGAAGTGGATTTTCTTGTGTCCACACTACTAGCCCAATCAGAGTCAGAATAAGTAAGTAGTGCCAAGGCATCCTCTGTATTTCCATTATAACACAAAGCATAGTGCTTAGTGGCTTAAATGTATCTTAGTATTCTGAGTAGAGCCTTCCAGTGAGGTAGGCCGGGATCTGACATAAATTGTGACAATGTGCTGACTGTAAATGCTAGATCGGGTCTAGTGCATACCATTGGCATAAGGTCCATAGGCGAGTCTATTGACTTGCAATTTTCCATGCATATCTGTAGAGTACACTGGTTAGATACCTTTCTTGACTTAATGTGATACTTCACTTCTCTTTGTCTCTGTCTATTTCGATTCCCAAAAGGTAGTGCACAGGGCCTGAATCAGCCATTTTGAATTCCTTCGACAAAAGAGTCTTCGTCTCATGAAGGAACTGATTCGAATTGCTGATGATCAGTGAGTCATTTACATATAGAGCTATTATGACATAATATGACAACATCAAAACACATGTCACTAGCCCTCTATCATCATGCCAAATTTCAAAGGCCTACACTACCTCAAGCTAAGTCAAAACTACTTTTGGCCTAATCACCTATTCACATGTGTACAAGGGGTATTTTTGGCATAGGACCCCCAAAACTCAAGATTAATGATCTAAGATAATTATGCCTACTCTCTACATGTGGGAACATGCTCCACACATGTAGATTTTCATATGTACATGAAATTGAAATATACTTAAGCTAGATTTTGCCTATTCTTCACACTCCTCAAAAACTAGCTAAATAAGTGTGCTAGTTCTCTCCAAATCTTAAGTGATTCAAAAAGATCATAAAAATATATCATCATGTTACCAAGATTTTGAGAATTAGACACATCAAGATTTAAAAGACTATGCATGCTATGATAACAAAGAGTTTGCATTATATCTTCATGCTTGATTACCATGTCAATCTCAGATATAATGAGGCTAAATATAATGAGGCTAAATATATCATTATGGATATAAGGGTCCTTGGAGGATGATTCACTTATTCTCATAGTGTGTTTACAAATTGCCTCACAACATGAAAAAACAACATCATCCACATTTCGTACATGAACTAATAGTATGTTATCAAATTGAGAATCACAAATTATAACATTTTTGTATCTCACCAAAGCATCATAGTCATGTGGAATTATCTCAAGTCTACTTTAAGATTTTGACACATCATCAAAGCAACTTGAGTCAACTATCAAAGAAATCATGAAAGTGTTAGAGGTGGATGAGATCGTGTCTTCCCTTTGCATATTCTCACTGGCATGCAAACAAGCCTTGATGGCTCCTGGTCCTTGTATCTTGATGATCCACTTGATGTGCCTAGGTGTGGAGATTGGTACTCTACACCATCTTCTTCACTTGACTCCTCCTTGAGCCTTGCAAGATCCTTGACATCACCAACATTAGAAGCATATTCATCCACACTTGAAACATCATTTTTGACATTAACATCAAAGCCAACATCCATGTATTTGAGATCTGGATGCTCCAATCTCTCCTCTTGAGAAATATACTCTCCCGTGGCTTCCATCACATCCAAAATGTGATTAGCTTTCATACAAAAATCAAGCTTGTAAAGCCTACCATCTCTAATCCCTTTGGCAATGAAATTTTCATTCTTGATGATAAATCGAGCATTGAAACCAAACTTGACATCACAAATGTCTAGATATTGAAGGAACTTACAAGACATTTTGAAGTTTTGCTCTTCCTTGATTCAAGCCAAATAGGAATGGTTCCTATTCCAAGAATCTCACATTTAGCACCATTTTCTACATGAATAAACTTCTTAGAACAAGATAAAGTGAAAAAAAATACTCCCTTTAGGCTTGTGACATGTGATCTCACCCCACTATCAATCCACCGAGGATCTTCCTCCATAGAAATTGATGGTGTACATGCCATGAGTGACTCCTCCTCTTTGAAGTCATATCCCTCTTAATTGCTGAAGTTCACTAGCCTTCCTTCTTGCTTTTCTTCATCTCTCTTCTTCTTGTATGCAGTGGCTCGATTTTCTATCCTATCCTCAACCCAAGATCCAAGCACTCAAGCATCAAGGGAATGAAGTTAGTTGTCACACGGAGGTTCGATTGAGCGATAACATAAATCAAATCCAGCATGCATAGATGATCCACAATTAATACTAACATTCGTTAACTCTACGCATTCACACTACATCCATCAACCCTACGATCCACAATGATAATAGCTTACTCTTTCTCTCTCTCCTTTTCTCTCTCAAAAAAGCATAAAAAATAGCAATTTCAAAATATTCAGATCCAACAATTAGCAAATACAACAAAAACATGAGAAATGGAGGAATAGAGTAAGAGAGCAAGGACATTCACAAGTCCATTCCATAAGAGAACCAATCCGCTTGTATTGAAATGAAGATAGAACATGAGGAGCAACTCGAGTTTACCCCTCTTTATATTGGAGAGGAGGCCCTTGGCCTTAAAATTCTATTGCCCCATATTTACCTCCCTAACTATTCAAATTTAAAAACAAGTGGGAATTCAGTCAAAATTGGAGGGAACCAATTTGAAATTGAAATCTGGTGGTAACTTCTATTTTATTCACTAACTTGACATTTAGGCCCTACGACATAAAAGTCTCACAAAAAGGCCTAAAGTCCTTTTATTGACTTTCTAATTATCAAATAACTATGTGATCACCGGGTTGGACTTACACACGCAGGGTGCCAAATCCGTCTCACTTATTAGCTAGGGGGTTAGGGTTGCCTCGGGATCCACAAACCCTCCAACAATATCCCCCACCAAAATTGGTGGTGGTCCCATGACACCTCATGAGATTTATTCATTTAGGGCTCTGATTGGCCTCTCTATGCACCTTGATTAAATGGTACTGCATCTTCTCCGTGAACTCCAGGCGCACCATGTTGAAGTCTTTCTTTTGCGGTAGAAAGCACTTATTTGTCCCGACAATCCATTTTGTTGTGATCCATGCCATAAATCTTGATTCTCACTGTCTTCCTAGCATCACAGCACGATAGTACAATCTAGCAAGTGGCAATTGATCTTGAATACTATCGAACACCATCAGTTTATTTGGATCAGAAGCCAGTTGAGGTAGGCAATTATCCCACCTTGTTGCTAAGGATGCCAACATTGTCAAATCATTTTCAAAATGCGTAGATTGCTTAACGGTCAGATTTGGCGAATGTCCTATACTCGGCCGCATAAAATTGTAAGGCCCTGATGAAATCTATGGATATCTGTCAATTATACACTTGGAGTATGATGGGCCAATTTGGGATATGGATACTGATTTAATCCAATTGAATCCCCAAATCTTTCCATTTATTGCATCTTGGCATGGGCAAGTGATATGGATCTACCCATAATTGGTGAGGGCTGGCAACATAACTCTTGATATAATCCAAAGTCTTCTCAAATACAGTTGTTCTCCATGTCAGCTGTTATCCCAATGCTAGTAGTTTATCCAACTCTTTGCCTTCCTCTATCTCAGAGGTCTTGAATTTGATTATCCATCCACCCCTCAAGGACATATGAGGATGTTGTTGTAGAAATGCTCGGATCTGGTCCTCGATGGTGATTGATTTTTGAAACAAAGGCCTAGTCGTTGATGTAGATGGACCTTGTTCGATGGCCTGGCTTGTATTTCTAGCCCGTCCAAACCTGTATCCAAGCCTCCTTGATCTTGGTGCTGAGGAGAGAACAGTGGCATCACAAGAACTGGAATCTGAGGGCCGACTTCCAATACTTGAGCGGTTGCATTTTCGTAATCTTTGATTATTGCTTTTGCCTTTGCCAACTCAATGGTTGTCGTACATTTGATTTTATCAATTTTTTCTTGAAACCCTACCAATGAAGTGCGGTAGGTTTCAACTTTCTTGAACAGGTATCTAATTTCGTCTGGTGTGACTAGACAATCAAGCACTTGTGTCTAAAAATAAGAATCGTGTTCAAGGGTGGTCGCATCCAATTCACCTTGAAGACATCCCCATTCAAGCTTGGCCATATCCAATTGATCTGCCAGCAGCAACACCTATTGTTTGGCATCTTGGACAGCTTTGTCCACTTGGTCTTGCATTGTGGTGTTGCTTAGCTTGTTTCTTTGTCATTGGTCCTGGAACTTTTCCTTCCTTTAATATAACTGCTTTTGGCATCTTTATTGTCGGTGCATCCGGAATATCTCGAACTCCAAATCTTGTAGGATCCATGTGATTGCTGGAATTGGATCAATTGATATCTAATCCAAATTCATCATATTTAACGAAAAAGTGATTGGCGTATCCCAAGTTCGATCAAGTAAGAAAATTTCGATTAATTCGGATTGTTTATCTTGTTGGCACATATAGCATGTTGTACAATCCACTGTTGCAAGAGCTTGATTCCAATTGTCAGTTTCAGAGTCATAGTGGACTCCCAGAGTCTTCAATTGTCGATCATAGGTATGATCCATTGTTGATGAATCATCATCCCCTCTTTGGACTACTGGCTTGATAGTCCAAGTGATTGGATCTACTTTGAACGCACGCTCATGATTCTCAAAAGTAATTTTGCCGGTGCCCCAGTAATAAATCACTTGCGCAACTCGTAACCATGGACGTCCCAATAAACCTCGATATACATTTGGTGCATCAGGTAAGTCCATTACTACAAAAGTAATAACAAACTACACTCCAGCTATTTTGATAGGTACATCTTCAACCATTCATCTTCGACGGATTGTTGTTTGATCAGCTAGCTTAATGGCAAAAGTGACAGGCTTCAGCTTGGTAAGTCCCCATTTTGCACATACCTTGGTTGAAATCAAATTTACTCCTGAACCTCCATCAATCACGGCTGCTTCTATGTTGTATCGGCAAGGTGATGTTTTTCTGCTCCTAGGCATTAGAGGAGTACTAAATCCAAAAAAGACCCTTTGTAAAAAAAAAAATTTATATTTTTTTCTCAATTTTTTCTTACACATGGACCAATCAAAACACTCCAATTTCAAAGTTTGGTGCATTGAAAAGCGCTCAACAAGGGCTTTCCAATGATATGTTAGATGACATACTTTTGAGCCACGAATGAAAAGTTATGGCAAGTCAAAAGTATTAGTGTTATAATATTTTAATAATATAAACTACATCTTGCACGAATTCTTAAAGGGTCTTTTTGGAGCTCAAAACTCCTCTAGTGCTGCTCCCACATTGAGTACTTCGTTCGATTCTTCAAACCCGGCACAAAAAAGTGGCTTTTGATGGACTGCTGGTTCCAACTGAGTCAATCTTTCTACTAATACTTTTTTTGCTTTCAACACCAGCCTAAAATTCTCCCAGTGTAATATCCATTTTGCTAGATAGAATATTTACGATCATTTCGGTTTTGCACTTCTGGTTTGGATATCTTGAAAGGTTCTTTATGATGGTGCAATTGTGTATTAGCATCTATTCTTAGATCTGTTTGTGGCATAAAAGGAGAAGGAACTTCGAATGCTACTTTAGCGGCTTCTAGGGCTTCTTCTTCTTGCAACTATTTAATCCATTGTCTCATATCCTGGTATCTCTTCTTTTCTACTTTGAGATTCGGATACACATTTGATGGAGTTGGTATATCTGTAGTTGGTGCAGATTCAGCAGGTATTAGATCAACTAGAACTCTTTTTTTGTTTCTGAGCTCTGGTAACAACCATCAAAGGTGTGGTTGGTTCACTACTGGTCTTTTCTTGATTGTAATGTTCATTGGAGCAATAATCGGAGGTGGTTTGGGTCTTGCAGGACAATCTTTATAATAGTGTCCATAACCACAATCTCTACAGAATGGTACAGACTTTCCTTTGTTTGGACATTTAGCAACTCTGTGATTCTCTTCGCATGCAAAATATCTAAATGACACTCTGGCCCATTGTCTAGCTCCTTGTTGTTGCACAGCAGCATAGATAGCATACTGATCTAAAGGACCACTCTCGTAATCATTGTTATAGTTTCATCGCCCATTACCAGAATAAAATTTTGGTTCTATTAGATTTGCAAGTGGATCACTCTGGCTCGTGGGAGCTGGCAGAGCTAGTCGTTCTGAAAATCCAAGGCCAAAATTAAAAGGTTTTTCGTCAGGCCCCTTTGAATAAGTAGGTTCTCGATACTGAAGCTTAACATACCTTTGTTGGATAATCCGAGGATTAAACGAGCAAAAGGCTGTTTCATGACCCGTAGGATTGCACAAATGACAAATAGTATTCGTCATTCATTGTTTCAACGTTGGACATTCATTCATAGTATGATTGCCAGCACAAATTGAACACCAGACATTTTTCTGGACAGGAATAGTCTTTGCAAACTTTTCAGGTTCTTTGTTTGCTTTATATGGAAATCTTCCAAGGCTTTGATCTTTTCATCAAGTTGAGGCTGCATCTTTTCTAGCTGCATCTACTGCTTTTGACCTAGTTTCTCAAACTCATTGATCATCTTCTCTGCAGTAGCATTGATATTTGTTGATGCAATGGTGGTGGATGTTGTCGTGGTTTGCCTTGCTGTATAAGGCAACATTCCAACATTTGGTCCATCGTCAGGATCTTCATCATCCTCGTGAATTGCATCAGCCATATCGTTCAATATAATCTCTTACTATCTCTCTCTTTCTCATTTTAGTTTTACTTAAAAGGACAAAGGGATCTTTCATAAATTTCTTGCCAATGGGCTTAAATCTTGTAATGAAAGCGGCTTTAACTACTTCCCAATCTTGTCTTCTGCTTTCTCTTGGCTATAAAACCAATCTTGAGCAGCTCCAGTTAAGGCCATAGGAAATAACTGAATTTTATCTTGTGGAAAAACTTTCCCACAAACCCTACATGATTCAGAAAAGATTTGGATAAATCTGATGGGATCAGATAACCCATTGTATTTTGGTATATCTAGATGAGGAGACCTTCTAACAATAGTTGGTGGTGGGTTCAATGGTCCTCCCTATTCAGCCATAATTCCAAATTACATCAATCAGATTATGAGATTGGATCTAGATTTTTCAACAAAAATCCTTTCTCAGACCAAATCAAATCCGGTCTGTAAAAACTTTATCATTTGGAAATAATCAGATTTCTGCTTTTCGAAAAATAGCTCTTGATCAAGTGATCGACACTAAAAATGAAGATTTTCATAATCACTATTAGAATATATCATATTTGTTCAAAAATTTGACAAAGGCTAGATCTCGTAAATCAAAACCTAAAAATAGTATTGACAAATATTTCCTGGGCAAAGATAAACTCGACGAAGATTCTTCATTGTTATTTTTGGTTAAAAAATCATTGATTCATCTATTTATTGACAAATATGATAAAATTAACCTTGGCCGACTTTACAGTGAATAAATTTGACACAGATAAATATGTGATAGAATGGCGAAGGTTCTTTTTGACAAAAAAAAAAAATGAGGTTTTGTAGCTTGGCGAGAGTAAAAATTGACTTTTTGGAAGATCTTGATAGATCTAATCTTTGCTGAACTCACAAATGATAAACTACTATATTTAGAATCCTCAGAAAACTCGACGAAGGATATGGCAAAGAATCAAGAGTAATACTGGTATTTTTGCAAAAAAGAGATTTTTTTGATAAAAATATGACAATATGACAACTGATCTTTGAAAAACCTTCTCCCAACTTACTGATTATTAAAAATAGTAAGTGGACTGACACAGCCTCTAGCGAAGATTTAGGAGAAGATTCTTCTTAGAGAACTGATATTTTTGCAAAAAGTTATAAATTTTCCACAAAAGGTTACCAACAACTAGATAAAAAGTCACTTTGGCCTTCTATTTTTGGTATTATTCTTCGTCGACCTGGCAGTAAGTAGATCTGAATCACACATATGCACAGTGAAACAAGTGAAGGTTTTTTATTTCTATATTTTTAGGGTTATAATGGTTTTTCTAGTATTTTTTGATGGTTTTTTTGATGTTTCTACAAATTTGCTGGGAATTAATCTTCGTCCTTCAATCTGAAAGATTTGTGAGTGAAACCAAAGCTTTTTACAGCTCGATGAAGGTTTTTTGTAAGAGGATAAAAAGTTATCAGATCTGATGACAATTTTGTCTCTTTTTGCTCAAATCTGACAAAATTGATCGATTTTTGTTGTTTTTTTGTATTTCTCAAATCCAAATGATCTTAAGAATTGTGATCTAAATAGCTATTCCTATTTAACAATCAAATTAGATTTCAACAAGAAGATCCACTCAAATCAATTAAAATCACCCTCAATCTAACCCTAAAATGCAATTTTAATCCTATTCATGCCAAAACAAGATGCCTAATGCAAGTTAACATCCATCCAACATGTTGCAATCTGAAAAATTGGCATAGCTCCCCAACAACGACGCCAAAATTGTAGTGGCTATCCTATCCTCAACCCAAGATCCAAGCACTCAAGCATCAAGGGAATGAAGTTAATTGTCACGCGGAGGTTCGATCCCATGAGAGCGATAGCATAAATCAAATCCAGCATGCATAGATAATCCACAATTAAATTTGCTTGTATTGAAATGAAGATAGAACATGAGGAGCAACTCAAGTTTGTCTCTATTTATAGTGTAGAGAAGGGCTTTGGCCTCAAAATCCTATTGGCCCATTTCTACCTCTTTAACTATTCAAATTTAAAAACAAGTGGGAACCCATTCAAAATTGGAGAGAAAAAATGAGTTTATCACTCATTTTTTTGAAAAATGTGTTTTTTCTTTTGGAGAGACAAATTGTAAGCTTGTTATAACATGATGACCAAAAAAAAAAAAATGACTTGAAGACCCATTTTTTTTAAATTTATTAGATTTTTTTAAAAAGTATCCAAATTTAAAATACTGAAAAATAAATATATTGTAATGGTAAAAAAAATGTTGTATTTTGCAAGAAAATAACTTAAGCTACAAAAATTTGGTCAATAGATTTTTATAAATAGCTTAAAATTAGCTTATATTAAATAATAATACTATTTAAAATGAAATCGTTAGATACACAACCACTAAAATACCTAAAAAATATTTTTTGCTTACTAAAAACAAAAGTTATGGTTTTTTTTTTTGGAGTTTTAAAAGTTTTCTTAATTACAATTCTTGTATCGAAAAAAATATTTTTAAAATTATGTTAAAAATTTGAATCAATATTTTTTAAAATTTTAAAATTTTGAAAATCTTTACTTACACCCACGTAAGTTTATTAAATATTTAAACAGTAAATAAATGCAAATAAAATTACTTTACAATAATCGAGATTAAACTATTTGTGATAATATTTAAATCACTTTGAAAAAAATATAAATATTTTCTATAATTTTTAACAATATTTTTTTTTACAAAAAATGTTTAAAAAACACATCTAAAATTAAAATATTGTAAACTTGACAAATCATTACAATTTTAAATTTTGGTAATAATTATCAATGTTAGAATTTTAAAAATATTTCAAATTTTAAATTCTAAATCGTTAAAAAATAAATTTAAAAATATTAAATCAATAAAAAAGAATTCAAAACACAATACATCAAAAAATATAAACATAATTATTCTTTAAAACAAAAGAGAATTTTTTATTCCCAAAAATCATCGATGTCATTTACATCTTCTTTTTTTGTTTTTTCTTGAGTAGCCACTGTACTATCAAGTGGCACCTCTTCTACAATTTCCTCGACTACAGTTACCACATTGTAATCTTGAACCGAGACATCAGTAAATTCTCCTGTGTCGCCTACTTTTCCGCTAGCAGGAGGTTGAGGTTCCTTGGACAAGGGAATTATTGTATCCTTGCTGTCCAAACTCTTTCCCACCTCAGATAATTCATCTGGCAAAATTGAAAGATATTTCATTCTCATTTTCATAAAATCAACTAAATTAGTATCTAAATCTACTCCAACAACATGTCTGCCTTTATGAACAACACATGCACTCGTAGTGCCGCTACCGCTAAATAAATCTAAAACCCAATCAACTGGGTGAGAAAAAATATCAATTAAATGATTAATTAATTGTTGTGGCTTTGTGGTAGGGACAAGCCACATAACCCGTCATTGGATTTTTTAATTTCTTTGTCACAGCTAGGTACTGGAACAAATTTCCAAAACTTGTCAGTCCGGAAGTGTTATAATGTAGCATCGAGCGTTTGTCATTCAAAGAATAATAATCGATGGTTATGTATTCTATTTCATTGCAAAGTCGAGCTCCTCCCGAGTTTCTGACATTGGGCTTGTACCTGACATGGAACATTACAAGTAAAATCAAAATTTTAATTTTAAAATTAAATTTTTTAAATAAAATTATGAATTAAAATACGAATTGATAATTCAAAAACTTAAAAACTTACCACACAACATTTTCAATTCCCACATTACAGAAACTACCAAGAAGAATGAAAAATAACAACTCTCCAAAGTGGAGAAGTTGTGACTTCAAGAAAGCCCTGCATAAAACTATGGATTTCAGTGAATTTGAAAGGAGTATCATCATTTAATGATTCCTTCATCTGAAATCCATGTGGTATATCGACGATGCAGAGTGTATAAGGCCTTTTTTTTAAAAAAAATTAAAATTTCTCTGCAATCACCCTTCTCAACATAGTAAACATGGTTGATCATTGACACTTTTGGGAAGGTAGGTCTCTAATGAATCCTCCTCCGCAATGGTCTCACCCCGTGCCAATCTCTCCCTGTCTCTTTTTTCTGCTTTTGCCTTCAGAATATGTCTCTTGAATTGCTCTGGAAGGACTTTATATTTTTTTGTCTTCGGGAGACTGAAAAGAAAAAAGCTATGCTTAGCATGAGAGACAAAAAATATAAAATAGAATAGGAGACTTAACTTATCAAAAAAATATAATTAAATAAAGAAAAAGCTATGCTTAGCATAGGAGACATAGACTATAGAAAAGAAACAATTAATAAGCACCTATGCTAAGCATGGGTGAAATAAATACCATGTCTCTAAACAAAATCAAAAATGGACTCAGGGCTTCATTTTAGCTGCTCAGAGGATAAAGCCTCTGGCACTCATCGAAATCTTGACAATTTAGCCCAAAATTTCCATAAGCAAATGTGATAATATTACACATTTTCCCCTTTGAAAAGTGCTCCGAGGGGTCCCACGCCCTTGGAAAAATGTGTAACTGGTGTCTGGAGCCGGCGAGCGTAATTGCGTTAGTGTGTGCTCATTCACTTCTCCTTTGTATTTCCAGGTGATGGTGCAAGAGCTTTCCAAACCCTAATATAGGTTCAACGCGCAAATGTGCTATATGACTGGTTTACTCACCACACCATATCCAACAAAAATACCTTTCCTTGAAGATGGATCATCCTTGGTCCTATCATCAAGAGTGATGTTGACATAGAATGTGCATCCAAAAGTTCTTAGAAAGCTGACACTCGACCTCCTCTTGAATAGCATCTCAAAAGGTGTCCCTCCATCCAAAATAGCAATCAGCCATCTATTGCACAAGAAATTGGCACACAACAAAGTTTGATCCCAAAATGGTTTGTCAAGATTAGCACTTAACGTCATGGCTTTATCACTTTCACGAGAGTCAATTGGCAAAGATGTTATGGATCTATTTTTGCAAGTTATTGAAGACTCAAGTAAGGTCAAAGGAGTAGCAAAGAAGTGTTGTTCAAGTTTACTTTACTTGTTCTATCTCATGTTTGAGCATTTTCATGTGGATGTGTGCAAATTGTCAAGATATGGTAAAACTAGCTACATTGGTGAGCATTATTTTGATGTTGGATTTGTACTAGCATTCTTGGCTAGTTTTGTTAATGGAAATGAATCTATTGGCAGTTCATTATGTCACTCATTCATGGCCAAGTCATCAAGTGATGATGGCATTCAATGGCAAGATGGAGATGGAGGCTCATTCATGGAGTTTCATGGTGGATACATGGCAACAAAGGACAAAAAGGGAGGATACAAGAAAGCAAATGGTTATCACTCACATTTATTGTTTGTTTTCTGTATTTTTCCAAAGAGTTCAAAGTTGATAGCATGAAGAAATCATCTCATTTACATTCTATGTGATTCTTCATGGCACATTGAAATGATATGTATTTTTCCAAAGAGTTCAAAGTTGATAGCATGAAGAAATCATCTCATTTACATTCTATGTGATTCTTCATGGCACATTGAAATGATATGTTAACATTTTGTGAGGGAGCAAGTCATTGCAAAGGAGGTGGAGCTTCAACATGTGTCTTCAAGGGAATGTGTAGCTAATATCTTCACCAAAGCATTGGGATAAGACTTGTTCATGAAGCATAGGACATTTCTTGGAGTGTTATCAAAGTCCATGCTAAAACTAGTTGAGGAGGGAATGTGAGAAATTCAACTAGTTTAGTCATATTTGCTACATTTGTTTATTTGGCAAATCGAGGCCAACTTTATATGAGACTTAGACTTTGACTTTTCAAAGTTATATTAGTCTAAAATCCATTTGAATAAACACTTTTGGAAAGTGTGGAAAATGTAGAGGTCGAGTTTGAGTAGATTCAAATTTAAAAGTAGGGTACATTGAATCTAGTCCCAAAAATAGTAGGGCTTACATTTTGGAGGGAAACCAAGTGGCAACTTAGGTTTAGGACCTGTTATAAAAGGATGTAACTTGTGGAAAGAGAAATATTTCTCTCTGTCTTATCTCATTCATGCTTATACATGGTTATCTTGGATTCTATTATCCATTGGCGCACTATATTTGTGATATCTCGCAATTCTATGTGTAGAATGATCAATATTTGCTATTTTCAGGTTCACATGTGTGAAATACAATAGGGTACTGTTTTTGTAAGGACAATAGCTTCTATTTATGTTTTGATTCATGTTTGATCAAGTTCCATTAGAGTTTGCATCTCATTTTTTGTGTAGATGCTATTTTTTTCTACATTGGCAAGATTGGTGGATTAGCTTGTTTTTGTAACCAAAGATTTTAGTAGGTTTGGATCTGAATTGATCCCAAATATTTCACACCACCACCTCCTCCTTCTACAAGCTTGTTTAAGTCCATGAAGACTTTTTGTCAAAAAAACAAACATTGCAGCGTGAATATTTTTGTGCCAAAAAATTATTTTGGAAAGCTTTAGTAACATCAAGTGGCCAGATTTTCCACTTGAACAAAATTGCTTGGAAAATAAACACTCTTATGGTCACCAATTCTTATGGATCTATTCATGCAAGGGCATTTCATGACTGTAAGAAGTCATTTCAATGCACAAGTTGAGTTGGAACTGCTAGATCGATGATTGGGAAATGACAATTTGAAAAAATAATATTGCCATTGGATTGAGTTGAAAAAGACTTGGAAAGACTCGAAATGTAGAATGGCCTTCAATTGTTTTTGAAAATATTCACTTTGAAATGGCAAAAGTGTTAATCAGATCGGATAGAAAAGCAAATTATTGATTCTCATTGAATCAATCCAAGAGCAACAACTACCAACTAGAACACCTTGCTCCAACTCCAACTAGATGTGTGTGTGTGTGTGTGTGTGTGTGTGTGTGTAAGTCCTTTAGTATGTCATTGGAAAAGTGTCAAAAGAGTGTTAAGATACATCTTGACTACAAGGAATTTTGGCATAATCTATCAAGGAACTAACTTGTGTTTGACAGAGATTTTGCAGGTGAAAAGGTGGATAGATAATCCATGAGTGCTTTTGCTACATTCTTAAGTGGAGGAGTTATATCTTGGCTTTCAAATAAGCAAGATACCATCTCTCTATCCTCAACTGAATCTGAGTATAAGGCATTGACATCAACCACCAAGGAGATCCTATGGCTCTCAAGAGACTTTTGGAGGAGCTTCATGTAATCAAGGCCGAGGAGATTCCATGCATTTATTTTGATAATCAAACATCACAACAACTTGCCATCAATCCTATCTTTAATGCTCGAACCAAATATCGAGATTGCACACCACTTTGTAAGGGAGAAAGTGCATGCCAAGGAGATCAAACTCCATCATGTGTCATCATTCGAATGTGTTGCTGATATTTTAACCAAACCATTGCCAAAGGACTCATTTATGAAGTTGAGATATGCACTTGGATTTGTAGATAGATGGACACTAGATTTGCCAAGCTAGATTTTGAGGAGTTAAAATTGTCAAAATCCTAGCTTTGATCTATGATGTTATGTGTATAACTTGATCCCACACGTGTAAAGCAAGTTCCCATGTGGAGCAGGTTCCCATGTGTAGATGTTAGGCCTAGGTGCATTCATTTTTATTAGATAGAAAAAATCTTGATTTACATATGTGTGAACTAGCTAGTCAAGTTGAAAATTGCCATTTGGCAGCCTGTTACTAATTGATCAAGCATACCCATGTGAATAATGGTGATTTCCCATTGATGAGTGATCTTGATTTTGAGGTAAATCCATGTTGTTCACCATTTGTGTTGTGACTTAATGCATTGAATGCTATCAATAGTTAATGTACTTCACTCTCTGACCATTGTCCGTACAATGATAGGTTTTCACACGTGTGAGGTCACCCATCCACTAAATTGATCAAATTAATTGTTGTTCTTGCTAGTTAAGTGCATGTTTTTGATCTAGATCAAGATCTAATCAATGGATTTGTGGAAGATCAATTTAACTAGTACCCAACACCTCATGTGGATCGATTGAAGTTCCATTTATGGTCCTAAAATCAATATATTCAACAAAAAAAAGTAGAGACCATAGCATGAGACATCAACAAGAGTAAGGCCAAAATGTTTTGTACTCTCAATAAGCTCTCAAATTGACTTTTACACATGATCATTCTTATTTTTAGAGTTCTATGCATCCTTTATGCACAGTCTCAAATGATTGTACTCAATACTTTTGTCAGTAATTAGAAAAATTATGTCAATTCAAGATTGTTTAATGTGTTATATTTTTTGTAGGCTTCAAGCTAGCCTCTCACTTTATTCACAATCTCTATGGTTTGATATATATCATGATCCTCAATCTTTATTACTTTTTGTGTTTGTTAATGTGTCTTGCTACTAAGTGATGAGAACTGATTTGTTAGCAAAGTCTTTAATGTTGTCAATGACATCCCAATCATGTCTGATTAGCTCATCTAACTTCCCTTGATAGTTCTATAGCAACACTTAGAAATTTGCAAATAAATTATTTTATCATATCTTACAAAACTGACTGGTAGCTACTACTTTTGCCTATCTAATACATCAGAATCCATACATCACATTTAGTTAATCCATTTTCCAGCATGGTACAAAGTCATGTGATCGATCCTTCATAGTTATCCAACATGGTATCAGTACTTTCTAGTCTGCTACCAACCTATGAAAATTGGGCAATGATTACATCCACTCAAGCAAAAGTTATTCTTTCGAGAGTAATCACAATGTTACTCTAAGATAAAACTCGAAGTCATGGCTCTTCAACTAGCACAAAATTTGTGTCTCAAGCTTCTAAGAAGGGCATTAAAGTAAAGAAGAAAAAGAAGAATACAAACAAGTAAGCCAAGAGCTCCCAAAAGTAATGGCATCCAAATCTAAATCAGTTACACTCTTATAACTATAAGACTAAGTTGTTCTACAAATACCGCAAATGGACAAATAATGAAATTCAAGACTTTAAACTTCAACAACACAACAAGCGGTCCGAGATCAACGAGTCAATACTACATAAGCTTCCTGGGCACCAACCCAAGAGTAGGTTCAATCAGCTTTTATGGCAAAGCATGAAACTAACCAAGATAACTATTCTTGGTATCTTGATTCTATAACTTCTCCACACATGACAAACCATATGGGATGGTTTCAATAGCACTATAGCTACCACCTTTGTCTACTGAAACCATACATAGTTTTGGTTGGTCTTGAAAAATTTTGAGCACTTATATGGTTTTTCACAATTTTTTTGTATTAAACTTTGTGTCTATTCTCTTTCCCTCTCTTCACCCTATCCACTTCACCCTTCACCAATCTATCATCTTAATCCACTAATAGATCTACATTATGAACTAAAAGAAAGAAGAAAAAAAAACCATTTCAAAAATAAAGACAAGACAAAAATAAAAGATCGACTTGTGGACAATTTACCATACCCTTTGTTGTATATAGGTGTGAAGAGGTTGACACCAAATTCATAGTTAGGACATGTTGTATAATTCTATGTATATTCTCTACAAGATTCTATCAAGGTATTAGCATATGATTCTAGCCAATACAAATACCATATTCTAGCCAATACAATATTTTCAAGGAAATGAAAAAAAAAAATTGGAGTAATTGGTCAAAACAATAACAAAGCTTAATAAGGGTTGGTCTAAACAACAACAAAATGTAGTAAGATTGGCTTGAACAACAAAAAAATATAGCATTAAAAGTTCTAAAATTTCAATTATACATATTCTTCAAGAATCAAGGACATTTGGCATAAATGTCAATCCAAGACTAGGATATATTAGCCATATCCTATTAGTTTACCACATGCTTGTGTAATTTCTTTTTTTTCCATCATTGCAAATGGGTTACAGTAGTGGTTAGGTTATGAACTCCCCCTCTATGACATGCACAATGGTCTACTTTGATCGCAATAACTTTGTGGTTCCTTACTTTGATATAAGTCTCTCAATTTATTACTATAAATACTCAACTCTATTTTTCTATGTCACAATTGTCTCTAACATGTCTAAGCATCTACTTTTGCATTTCTACAACCCATGATCTCTCATTCATAAAGAGTTCTTGTGTCTATTTTCTTTCCAAAAATCATGTCTAGCTCACTAGCATAGATATAAGGATTTGGGTTGGGTATGGATATTGATACCATAGTGATACTTGTCAATCATAAATAGACCTACATTTTATCCGTCCACACTAGTTCTCACTTGAACATATTAGAAGTTATGAAAAAAAAAAATGGAAAAAGCAAGATTTTTGCTTACCCATTTCAAATCCAACATGGCTCTACCACAATATGCAAATTACATAATGAAATTACACTGCAACATCCATGCTCACAAACCAATGGCCAGATCACATTATACTTTTACAAATATATACTATATATGTGTGTGTGCAAGTTTATTAGCAATTTCACATTGCCATGATGTAATGTTCAATACTTGGAGTGTAGAGTGTAAATCTCTATGTAGTCATTATTAAAAGCACAATTAATCCCACATCATCACATCACAATAGAGAAAATGAAAATAAAAATACATTAATCTTACATTGCATCTCCTTAACTACTACTTGAGGCACTTGGACCTAGCTTCAAACTACTATCATAGGTTTAATATGCTATTAGTCAACAAAATTGGCAATGTATTGATAATCATTTCTAACAAAAGAATGGTCAACATATGACAACTCTAGACATTAGAATGACTCTAGAGAGTGCTAAAAGCCTTTAAAAAAATAATGAAGACATGTTTTTTGAGAGGAGAAAGAATGTTATGTCCTTGATTAACTACTTAGTCATTGTCTAGCCTCAAATCAGGATACGCTTGTGTGAATTTAAGCATTATCTAGTTGGTGGTTAGCAATCGATGTTCTTTATTGCTAGTTATGATTGTGAGATCATTCAGGACCCCCTAGATTGGACATATGTGGAGCAACTACAGGATAGGTACCTCAAACATGTGTGCTTGGGTTGTGGGTACTTAAAGAGTACCAAGGGCTTCATGCAAGGTATTTCAAAATATTGTGGCCTGGGTTCATGAGAGCTTTCAATGATAATCTAAATTAGACAAACGCTTCTTCCTAGTGGCAATAGAAAAAATGAATAAAGGCCTAAATGCAAAAACAAAGACATGGAAATATCAAGTTATGATCAACAAATTTGACCATAATGTTATTATTGTAAATAGAGATGCATTAACAATGACACATATTCAAATTGCACAATGTGAGTGACTACATTTTTTTTCGTATACAGAGTTACGCAACTAGTAGGTTACACACAACATATACAGCCTGACAACTCGATGTGGGCAATGCCAAGTGAGGAGCAAGCTCCTAAGAAAGATGTCACTATGCAGCGGCTGGGATTCGAGCCTGCGCCTTGTCGGTCACAGTCAACAACTCTACCCATACACCACGCTGCAATGGACTATATTGATTACACATGGAAATAACCATGTATTGAACAAAAATTATATATATCGAGGTGTCGTGCGTGCGCGCATCTATACATCATATATATATATATATATATATATATATATATATCATAGTGGCACGTGGTACCGCCATTATGGTACCGCGGTACCATAATGGTGGTACCGCAGTTATGGTGCCGCCCTCAGACCAGCGGTACCAGGGCGGCACCACAAAAATAATATTTTTTATTATTATTATTTTTTTTAAAAAAAACCCTTTTAACAGGCTAAAACTAGGTAAAAACTAAGATGTTACTGTACAAGGGGACTGTACTGGGGGCACTGTGGGAGAGCGGACCCAATCGGAGTGCGGCATGTGGGGGAGCAATACATGGGGCAGGTACAGTAGCACATGGGCACTGTGGAGGAGCAGACCATGGACCCAATCGGAGTGCAGCATGTGGGGGAGCAATACATCCGGACAGGTACACCGTCACATGGGCACTGTGGAGGAGCAAACCATGGACCCAATCGCAGTGCAGCATGTGGGGGATCAGCACATGGGGCAGGTACAGTAGCACATGGGATCATCAACAAAAGCAAATTGGGAAACAGGTTGTGGGGTTAAATAGGCACTCACGAGACAGTGAGAGAGCCAGTGAGAGGGGGTGAGAGGCATTGTGAGAAGCTGTGAGGGAGAGCTAGTGGGAGGCTGTGAGAGAGAGGCATTGTGAGAGGCTGTGTGACAGACCGAGTGAGAGGCTGTGAGAGGGGGGCTGTGAGAGAGCCAGTGAGAGCCATTGAGAGGCTGTGAGAGGCTGTGAGGGTCATTTCGAGCAACAGGGTATCGTGAGATGGCGGAGGGCGAAGCCAAGAGGAAGCTCGAGGAAGATGTCCAAAGGCACAACGAAAGGCTAGATGTGGAGGGGCCGTCCCTGTAGGAGGCAAGTACAGCGGCGATAAGTACTGAAAGGGACGCTGTGGTGGACGGTACTGGTACATCCTGGGTGCTGCCAAAGGAGGAGGATGTGCTGTGGGTGCTGCCAAAGGAGGATCCGGTGCCGTGGGTGCTGCCAATGGAGGAGGATGTGTCGTGGGTGCTGCCACTGGAGGAGCGTCTGTAGATGTGGGTGCTGCAAGAGAAGATCTGGGCACAGATGGTGGCCTGCCATGGAGACCTGTTGCTGCAAAAGTGGATGGCGATGAAGGGGCTGCAAGCCTCAACGGTATCGGTGGCACTGGAGGTGCTGTGCGGCGCACATACACCCTCTGAGGAACTGGAGGAACTGCAGGCACCTCGTGTAGCTGCTCTGGCTGAGACTCTGTGTAGGGCATGCTGGCCAGAGAGGATGGGGATGCCCTGACGCTCGGCATCTGCTGGGCCTCTGAATCCAAGTCTGCAATCAAGTCGTCCAGCTGGGCATCCGAATACAAATGGTCTGGGCTTTGGGACTCATCATGAGCACCATCCTCGGGAACATCCCGTGCCTCATCCTGTGCACCATGTGGACCCGGCATGGCCTCCCAATCGGTACAATCAAAGTCATCTGGTGACTCCTCTGGTGTGCTGTCATAGAAATGCCTATGGCTCGGTGATGCACGCATCCAAGCCGCTGCGGAAGGTAAACCCAAATCAGTATGCCCCCTATCAAGAGCCTCCTCCATCATATCAACATAAGAAGGTATGCCACTGGCCCCCCCTTGTGTGCCCTGCCCGTCTCCCGGTATAATCTGTGGCATGTGTCCCACCTCTATCACGTGATGCACCTATCACCCCTGCTCTAGGCGTGTGCCCAACACCTGTATCATATGCCTCATCCCGCTCTGATCTGGCGAACACAACCCGAATAGGCTCATCCTCATCCTGATCATCCTCTGACACTGGCTCATCTGCCTCGTACAATAGGGGCTCTTTGTGCTCAAGCCCAAGCTCTCTCTCTCTCATCTCGGCAAGCTCCCTCTCTCTCTCTGCCATCAACTGTGTGCCCAGGTCATCTGCAGGCATGGGATGGGTGCTGTCCGTAGGCAAGTCAACCTGGCGCTCCAAATCGGATATCTTCGTCTGCAAGGTTTAAAATTGGCATGTCAGAGAAACAACTCTATCAAGAAATGAAACCAACATACCAGGAGTCAACCAACATGCTATGAAAGGTTAGCTTATCACCTGCAATGCGCTCGTAATGGTCGGAAGTCTCCTGGCGAGACGTGCGTTGGTGCTACAGAACACCAACTGCTCCAACTGACTCACTGACAACCGGTTTCTTCTCCTCGTGTGAATGAGTGCCCATGTGCTCCAATTACGCTCACACACGGAGGCAGCACAATCCTGTGGTGCGTGCATTGAAATACTTCAGCACATTGTCTTCAACGAAACACAACAATGGAGGATAAAATGAGATGCATACCTGAGAAAGGATACACAGTGCAAGACGCTGTATAGATGGGTATGTGCTACCGAACATGGTCCACCAGGTAATGGGTAGCTGCCTCCTCTCTGGATCCTGAGCAGCCGGGTGGCCGAATGTGCCCATGCCGAAACGAAATGCAGCGAGCTCCTCCATGAGCCTGATAGGATCCAAACCTATGTGTGGACCCACCCTATGAATGTACTGAAGCCAATCGGCCTCGAGCTCCCTGTCTGCGATCTGTGTCGGAGAGAGGAAGAGGGGATGCAGCATGTGTGCAACGCTGTGGATACTCCTGTGGAAGTAGTTCCACCGCGTCTCCCAGATGAACTTCAGCTCTGTCATCCTGCAGGTGAGAGGCATGTGGTTTAGGGCATTACGAAAAAACGTAACATCGACAGAAAAACAAACTAGCAAACACTGAAAAGATAAAGAACAATTACAACACTGTACAGCTTACCTCTCTGGCTGCAAGATGGGCAGCTGCAGGAACTGTCCAATCCGGTCCATGAGCTCATATACCAGTCCAAGTGTCGACCCCTCGCTGTCAGCCATGTGGAGCACAATGTAAAGTGGTCGAAGCAGTCCTGACAATGTCTGTGCATCCCTCCAAAACTGGTCTCCCCTCACCGTGGAAGAAAAGTGCTCCTCATCCTCAGTGCGCGGAAATGTACTGGCACACCAAAGATCACTGGCAACCATCTGTAGAAGCTGCGCCCTGCACCTGATCAGACGGTCAATGACCACCAAGTCGAATGCAAAGCGTGTGGGGGCTGGCTTACGGAGGTCTAGATGGCTGAACACCCGGAACATGGCAAGAACATGCCTCTTCCTCGTGACAAAAGTCACCAGGAAGAGGGCCTCACGGACGATGGCTCTAACCCAGGGAAGTGCACCTATGTCCCCCATCAGAAGGTCTATGTCGTGCGCGGCACAGGGGATATGAACAATGTGAGGGAACTCGGCCTCTAGCAGTACACCCATCTGAATGCAGTTCGTGGCATTGTCCGTCACCACTGTGACGACATGCTGTGGGCCTATGGACAGGATGGAAGACCTGATGACATCAAACATGAACTCTGCAGATATGACTCTCCCCCCCTTGCTGCAATCCACTGCCCTCAAAAACTGTGTGCCCATGCAGCTGGAGACCAGTATGTTGAGGATCGGCCTCCTCCTGACATCAGTCCAGCCATCGGACGTGATGCTGCAACCGTAAGTGGCCCAGTGGCGACGTAGAGGCTCCATCTCTCTAGACAGTGACTCGACCCTATCCCTCAGCATGTGTGTGCGGACAACCTCTGAACTAGGGACTCTCCAGCTAGGGCTGACAGACTGTGCAAGGCGGAAGGCCCTTCTGAAGGGCTCGGAGTCGGTGATGGCAAATGGAAGGTTCAGCTCATAAATCAGGCTGGCCACGGCCTGTGTGGCCTCTCTATCCATGTGCGGCTGATGCGCGCCGCGAATGCTCTGTTGCCTAAGAACTCTCCCAGCTGGGCGACGGGTAGCGGACCTCCAGCACGGTGCACCAAACGTGACGGGAATGGATGATGACGCGACAACCTGGGCACTAGTGGATGCATCAACTGTAGACGTGGAATGGGGAGAGTGGGATGCACTGGCCGGGATGGGTGCAGCAGCGTAAGTGGGGTACACTGGTGGAGGGTGGACATCTGGCATGGGATACGAAAACTGCTGGGTAGGGTGGTCATCCGGATGTGAAGGGAGGGAGGAAGGGATCTCCTCAACATCCTGGAAGGCCTCGTCACTGGCATCCGGGGCCTGCTCCTGCTCAGGAGGCGGAGAGTCCATGAGAAAGTCGTAAACTGGGGGAGTACGAGCAACAGTAGGTGGTGGTGGAACCACAGTGGCAACTGGCGGACGCGGTGGGACAGGATCCACCTGAATGGGTTTAGATGGGGGTGCGTGAGGCAGAACTGTCTGAGAGGGACGAGGGGCAAAGGGACTGGACGAGGATGCACTCCCTCTCCTCGTGCGTGCCAACCAAGCAGGCAGCAACTCGGGGTCAACCACGTAAGGAGCGGTGCAAAACCGAAGAACACCCTCCGAAATGGTGTTCTCTCCCGCCACAAGACGTGGCCCGTAGGTATCCAAAAGTCGTTGCCTGACGGGAACGGACATGCTGGCACAGGGGGCGGCATTCAGTGTGCCACCATCTCTCGCGCGTGTGCCGAGTAGGTGACCTTTAAGGCGAGTGAGGGTGGCAACGAACTCTGTCAGGCAATATCGACAGCGCACTATCCTTGCACCAGACTTGTTAGACTTGTCGGGAACCCGCCTGACAATGTCCACCTCGTCCCACAGATCGGCAAGGTTGGAATGCACCATCTCTGTAGAAAGGACTGGGGAAAGAAGGCAGAGATCTCTGTGGGTGCGATAGGAGTCGGAAGGCTTGAAAAAACCACAATAAAGGCCGAAATAGCAATAGCAGGGGAGGACGCGATCAGTGAAATGCGAAGACAGCCGGGAGGGCGCGGACAGTAGGGCGATGGGCGGACAGCAGGGAGGGCGCAGACAGTAGGGCGACGGACAGGGAGAGAGATGAAGCGAGGGGGGGGGGATTAGGTTAAAAAAAATACAGTAATATATTAAATATTAAAAAATATTAAATATTGTGGTACCGCGGATCAGTATGGATCCGCGGTACCACACTGGATCCGCGGTACCGGGATCCGCGGATCCTGGTACCGCTGGATCTATGATATATATATATATATATATATATATATATATATATATATATATAGATAGATAGATAGATAGATAGATAGATAGATAGATAGATAAGATCTGTGGAAATTGGAGCCATTAGTACTAACGGTCACTGAGATTTTTTCGAGTAGACAAATAACGAAGGATTGGTGGTTTGTGAAAATGTCAAAATGAGTGCAATAGAATTAATGATCCCATTTCTTAAAAGCAGTATCATGGCCAAGAATCCTTTTCATGATTAGAATAATGGTGCTCATAAGAACATACACATCGGGTTGTAGGCAATGATGCCATTTTCTTGACTTAAGACATTAAGAATCAAGATTGCTTTCAAAGTGTGGGACGAATAAGTACGAGTGGCATTTGCTCATCAGCATTTCCTGCAAACATAGAAAAAATGTGATTCATAAAAGGCATATGGATTTCAGATATATTGATTCGCTCATTGATTGGTAATTGTAGACTACATATATTAGTAAGCAATACTTTATGAAAAGACACGCACATGATACAGTATTACTTCTATGAATCCATACTCATGAAGATAGACATTATAGGTAACAAATAGGTCCATGGGATAAAACTTTCGCATGTGATCACTAATCATCCTGCCAGAAAGAAATGCAGAAAAGTTGCAATCAGGAAGAACCAGAGCATGCAGATCATAGAATGAGGAAGCTTGAACTATCTATTAACTCTTCTTTTATGATAACTTTACCAGCTGGATTATCTCTTAGTGCTGCTTGGAGGACTTTGTCATTAATCCCATGTGATGCCTGCAGTTTTCAAACACTAAGGTCACAAAAAAACCTTCATCAGCAAATTTCTCATTGAAGTACCCACTATCATCTAATTTCACTTGATCTTATGTTCAAAATGAATGCTTATGAGTGTGACGTGCAAGCGTACCAAGTTTGCTAAATGGCAACAAATCCATACTGTTGCTGATTGATCTTCATTATAATGTTTCCTTGGATAAGCAACAAGCCCCAACCCCAACTCACGCAAGTTCCCTACTCGCTTGCGATTTCAAAAATCACATTTGTTTGCTACACTGGTGCCCACAAAGAAAAAGAGGAAGAGCGTTGCAAAGAGCATGTTGCAGGCCCACCCCCGAAGTGCACTGGACCAGCTTCGCCAGCCTCCCATGGATCCTATTGCTCTGAAATTGCTATGGATCCTATTCATCTTTAATACTTTGATTCCTTTGTTAAAACGGAAGATACTATTTTTTTTAAAAAATTGGTGAAGTTCCGGAATGGAACGCGTTCTGGAACGCGCGTTCCAGAACATTATTGGCATGATAGTATATACTTGCTTTCAAGGCTGTCCATTCTTGTTAGCCAATCACGAAAGCTTCACAGATGCTTGGAATTTGAACAATCTTAGGAATTTCACACTCCATCCCTCTATCATACAATAGCTTGAGGCTACCACAATTGAGATGTTCAAACCTTTCATGCTTTACAGTGCTTTGATGATTTTCTTGAGTAACATACGAATGTTGCCCTAAAAGAATCTCAAGCACATACAGCTTGTTGCCACAACGGGAGCCTTGTGCAACCACTTTAAAGTGATCTTCAATATCATAGACAAGAAATTTATCCTAATGAAATTCAACTTTTAGGCCTTGATTTGTAAGAAAGCCTCCAGATAGCAGATTTCTAGCAAGGTTGGGGAACAAAAGAGCATTTTCTAAATTCCCTTTAAGACCAGATGGATATTCAACTTCTATGTTGCCAACTCCTATGCTATCATCACCCAAATAAGCTTATTTTTGTTGCCTTCATGCACATAGTAAGTACTAAGTAAGCCACACCTTATGAGATGTCATGTGTGATCGTGCATCGAAGTCTGGGTACCACTCACCTTCACTTGGAGCAAACCATACAGAAGTATTCATCTTTATTGCAACTTTCCCCAACAAAATTGGTGGAATGCCTTTGAGAGTTGGTTTGAGATCTAGTAATGAATCCTCTCAAACTTGTACTTGACTCTGCATTCACTTTCAATGGTCCCATCCTTGCCACAATAGTAGGATGTGCCTTTCTTTCTTGAACCATTCGAGAGAAAAAAAAATCCACCACAAATTATGGAAACTAGATGCGAGTTGAAAAGCATCACCTTGATTCTAGATGGTCTAGTTTTAACTTTTATATAGTTTGAAAAAGTCTAGAAGGCTATAGCTCCAAATAAAATTACATATGTATGCACCTTGACTGAGTACTGGTGAGCCCTCTTTGCCTCGGTTCAAATGGTGTCAAAATGCTTATTTTATTTGAATCGGTTTATTGGATTTCTGGTTTCTTGTTTCTATGATTCAAAGTCTCATAAGACCAATAATCTCTAATTTGGAATTAGGGTTGAATTTTGCAGAATAGTCACGCTCTCTTAGCTAGGAAAGTTCTCTAATACTTAGCTGCGGACAAACAATCATAGAGCACATATAGCGAGAAGTATGCAAATATACTGATAATGTACTGGAGAACAATTGGAATCAAGTAACAATGATATCAAAAAAAGTTGTCCATGCTAAACTAAATAGGGTAATATAATTAAGCTAGCAACTACTAATTTGAATGATCTACGAAGAAACTAACCAAGAGCAAAGAATCTCATCAATAAAACATTGATAATGAGTCCTCCCCAAGACCTATTTATATAGTCTGAGCCCACAAGTTAGGGCTAGAGAGAGCTACGGCCTAAAAAGGATCATGAGTCATAAATATTTTTCATAAGTGCCAATTAAATTTAGATGGACCCAATGCATCAACATCTATGGTTCAAATGACAATACTAAGTGCAGGCCAATGGTCCGTATAGATGCTCCTATCTATGATATTTGTTCTGTAACTCTTAGTGCAATTCTTAGTCACAATGATCCCACTAATATTTCATTTGCCATGCCTAGTCCATATGCATAGCTTGAAGCCTTCATATAAACACTGTGTAATCTCCTTGAGAAGAGTGTCATCTTCAGCAGTTTCTCCTGCTTTGCAGTATCGTCTTTTGCATTTTTATGTTGTAACACATTTTCGGTTTCCAGCATTTTTAAACAGAATAATGCAAACACCATCTTTTGTGAGTCAAGGGGGGCTTGAATGAAGCCAAATGAGCCATAGATGGGGTCACAAGGACCACAGCTTACTAAAACTACTTGGAACCCAAATGCCAAAATTTGAGGAGATCAGGTGCCCAATTAACAGACATGCAAGTTTGAACCTTAAAAGTCTCCTTCAAAGGTCCCGGAGAAGTGGATGTGGATAGGGTCTTATAAGAGTATAAAAAGAACTTGTTAGCCTTATTTGTGATCAACCAAATGTTCATAATTATAGTTTAGCGTAGAGTACTTGAGTAAAGTGAATAAGCTGTTAATGTTTCTCTTTGAAGAACCATCAAAAAACAAAACTTTTGTGTGCTTGCTCGTGATGAATAGCTGTTAGTCGCTATGCCCAACTGACAATACATTATTCCATAGATTGATGGTCCAGGCTTCCTGATTCACAGTGTATATCAGTGATAAATCTGCTCATTTGTCTACTCTGACTCACTTCTGAAGCTTGAAATCTTCTATTCATGAAAATTTGCTCCGAATCTTCCTTTCAAGGAAAATATTAGCCAAGCATAATGTTTTGATATAAGTAAAAACCATTAAACACATGATGAAAGGAAACCTTACTCACAGCTAAAATCTGTACTTGTCTTAAATCATTTGCATCCACAACAGCAACTTCACAACCTTCAGCAACAGGAAGAAAATACATGATGTAAAAATTTGTGCACATGAAAACCGTGTGCAAAGTTTTTTGGACACAGGATACTGCCAGATGCTAAGAGAACTAAACTGGTGTAAAGGCCAGATAAGAAGAGACCTGTTTTGGCCTTCAGAGCATCTACTGTTGCTTGCACATGGATCTGTACATCACAATGTAGACAACATAATAGTAAATCAAAGGAGCTCTATTTTTCCTACACAAAATGAAAGTAAAGCGACAAATTTCTCACCGGTCCAAGTGTGATGTACTGGTCATATGGTGGCAAGGTTCCACTGACATCATCTATCAGCCTTGCCTACATTTGTAGAAACAGCTTAATATATTAACAAGAGTTACAGAAAAGTCAACTCTAAGCTGACAAAGAATTAACTTGAATTATGAAGTTGAACTTGGAGCAATAAAAAAGCAGAAATAATACCTGTTTCCCAGCAATTCGGTAAAACATTCCTCTGATACCCATCAACCTGGACCCCGGAATCACAGATTACTCAGTGGCAGCTGAAGAAAACTCTATGGATCAGAAGCACGAGGAGAATGAGGGGAGAAGGTACCTTGCAATTACTGCAATAATCACTGCGACGATAACTCTTAACCTCCCTGAAATATCAATCAAAGACTGCATACAAGCCAGTTTTTCAGATAAATTTCCATTTAGCATGAAAGGTATGTCAAAGGTGGTAAAATTTCTGAACGTGATACTACCAAACTTGTGAAAGTCAAAGTAAAACTTGGCACAAAGTTGTACCTGCATACCACATGCGGTTGCAAGAGATGATGTTGGCAGGAAACAACGGCAGGCTAACTTTGCAACTAGACCGGGCTGTAAACCACGAGGGTGACGGAAGCGTCCTGAACAAAGAAATAAACAGCTTCAAAAAATTGTCTTGACAAAAAATGTTCCAGCTAGATACCCAAAGATCTTTCAGCTTCATGCACAAGACCATTAATCTGTTGATTGGAAACGCTTGCAAGTGCAGCAGTTGGAGAGATTGTACCAAAATTTGCTTAAGCATCCTAGCTTACCCTGCATGATGGCTAAGGGTGTCTCGCCAATTGCAATCATATCACCAGCCTTACAGTGGGGGAGTGCATACCTAAAGCAAAGACAAGTACATGCACTCAGAATATGAATGCGCTTAGCATTTCTGAGTACTCCAAATATGCAGGGGTACAAGATAATGTTTACTAGGAAAATATCTACCACCATGAAAGCTATTCTTGAAAGAAGGTAATTAGACTCTAATGGCAATTCGTATGAAAATATCACAGAAAAAAGCGCAACCAGAGCAAACGATGTAAAACCAATTTTATTATCTATGTTGGTAACATCAACTGGATGAGTTTCAGCATCAAAGGATTTTGGGGGCATAAGCACTTGAGACTCGAGAGTCAACTGAAATCCTCAAAAAGCCTACAAGAGTCAAGAAAATGTTTTTTCTTTTTTATTTTTTTGAATTGTGAATTTTTCTTTTTCATCTTTTAGCAATTGAAGAAACTTTGAGTGTACACATGTACAGCAAAGCTTGTCGTAATTTTTCAGGTCAAAAGCATCATATAATTCATAAGTTGTATTAGTGTTGTCAATGGAAGCAAATCTAATCAGTCTCAGCAGATTCTGCAGGCAAGAGAGCTGCATGTTAGCTTGAATATTCTAGAAAATGCTCTTGCGTATCTGGTTTCTGACTAGAGTATCAATCATGGCGATATTATTTGAAAGAATCAAGCATCTCAATTCCATAGAGCCCAAAACCTACCTGCCAGACTATCAGCTCCATCAGGTGTACTTATTATCATAGTTACAAGCATGCTCTTGTACACCTAGTACAAGTGTTAGTGTAAGGATTGAATTTATCTGCAAGTACGATGTGGACTATTCTTTTCCATACAGTTGTATAATGACAGTTTGTTTTTCTACAAGAACCGATGGTTTCAAAACTAACTAAAATATGCCTTTCCACAAGAAAATTTGCTATCAGCTTGTTAACTGTCTAGTATATGTTTCCTGTTTGCAAATAAGAAAGAAAAACAATTGTAGAATCGACATAGCAGTGTGGGCAGCAAGAAAAACATATATACTTCGAGAGATGAGCTTAGACTTAAGAGACATGTTCACATTTGTGATATTACAGCAGACAGAGAAATGAAATCACATGCAACTACAGGCTGCGGATGTCCTAAAGTAGCACTTGCCGTCAGGACCTTCTAGTTGGCACCACAGTAAAGAAGGAAATCTTACGTCTGAAGGACTTGCAAGGGATCATCCAGATGAGAAAGAAGATGTGTGCGTATGGGCATAACATAGCCCAATCCTTTGATCCTGCACTTCAGACACTTCAGTTATCGGTACATGCAGATCTTTAAAGTGGTCAACAACCAATACAACACACTTCTACATATTTTCCTTGTAAAAACTCTGAGTGATGTTAGTGATACTCACTCTTGCCACTGTGGATTACTTTCAACAACAGGTGGAAATGACAAAGGCAACACTAGGTGTTGAGCATGAGAAGACCGTCCATGAGGTCCATAGCATACATATTCCAGCTCCAACCTCACTGCCTAAACAACGACTCCCAAATGTTGAATCAACTACCAGTACATCAGCTTATCAGAGTTTGGCAAGAAATAAGCCTACAGCAACAAAAATATTTGACTATGAGTCACGACTCCCAGCATATGAGCATTAAGCGTGAAGCATGCATTAACTAGAAAACTGAATTTAATGCATGCAATATTCAGTGGCGCTGCTTTTGTAGCACTAACCCAAGGATGAAACGAGTTACAACTAAAATTGATTAGCAACGTCTTGAAATGTCATAATGTGACAAATTTAGGTCGTTTCATAAGAGTCAAAACAATGAGGCTTCTCTATGGCAGAGCAGTAAAAATTGCGAGAAGTTTGACATGCAAATTTCTTCAGAAGTAGGTGACGTGCCTGGAGACCATGCAGCTGTCTTCCACGAGAAGACTGGATATCAAGTATCACCTGGAGCATTTGACAATCTGCTCAGTAGATAACAAGGTTGGGTTTTCAAGATTTTGACACATATACTTCAGTGCAATAACCTTGTTACAGAAAATATCTAGAGAATGATTATGGAAAAATAATGGGATACAAAGATATACAACTAAGTGAATCTGCATGTATCGAGTAGCATATCATACATACAATTTGGTAACATGAAAACATCCACCCGCCACCCTTTGAAGCTGCTTCAAAATGCTTTGCGAATGGTATTGGTTGCTTTTATACTTGAATCATGATATTAGAGCAGTTTGTTGAGCAGCTCAAAAGTCACATAATTTGTCTGATTTTTTCTCTCTAGTTGCTTTCTCTATCTAGTCGTTCTCTCTATGCACTCTCAGACTATTTCCTCTGTCTAGACCTAAATAGACATTTTTTGCCATAACCTCTTTAATTGTGATCAAAATTGAGTTATGTCAATTGCATTGGTTTTCTAGCAGCTAGGTGCCCTAGAAAAGTGTATTTCTTTGCTGGAGGTTTTTGGAACCCTAAATTTGTACTTTTGAAGATGGTCATCTCATTAGTACATTTTGATGACAAAACTTGGAAATAAATATATTTTTGGGAGCGCAGGATCAAGGCAAGCACAGAAAATCCATCGATACATTGCTCAGAGTTATCCTTCAAAAATTATGGCAAATTTTAAATTTTGGTCAAAGGGCATATCTACTTGTTCTTTATTGTTTAGATTTTTGGCACTTCATCTTTTTTGTACTTGTTTGTGTGCTTTTGAAAAGATTTGGATCATTATGTTTCCTACTATAATACGCTCCTATTGCACTTCACATTTTTCAAATCTGATTCCTAGGAGTTAAGATACTGTAGACACTTTTTTTAGGTCAGTTTACTAACTTTTGTTCATGATTCACTTTCGCATTTTTTTGTCTGCTTTCTTAAAGAGATTCAAATCATTCATCTTTCTACAGTAAGTCGCTTCTATTGCACTCTACAGTTCTTGTTTGGGATCACTTGAAGTCCACTTATGGTGGTTTCCACCTCTCCAAAGGTTTGATAGTCTTTAGCACAACCACCTCTTGACTACAAATCTAAAAATCAGCCATCTTTGATGATTTTTCAACAACTCGTCCATCTTGCATAGGCGTTGTCCAATTTTATTATTTTTGGCTCTTCTATTGAGGTTTGTGATTCCCTATTAGCCATTCCTTCATGGATGTTGCAATCCGACTTCCTCTTTTGTCCCTATTCTTTGGATCACAGCATTAAGCACAAGAGTCCTCTTCTTCATTCTTCAAGCCAATCTATTATTCATGTCCTAGATGACTATGTGTTACGTACCCATAAGGGCACGTAACGGAACACCTGAGGTTATGGCCTCATCTAATGGGACAGAATGCTAGTCTAGAGCTATAGGTCAATTCGGTGCCATGTGTAAATGTTCTATTGCTGCGAGGTGATACCTTGTTATGGACCTGTGTCAGTGTGCAAACGTGACCCCTTTGGTTGGAGATGACCACACTTGATCTATGTATATAGAGATGGATCTCCAAGAGCTTGTCATTCATTCTCTCCTAGAGAATGAAGGGCCTCACGATGTAGGTAGGTGAGGGTCGAGGGTAAGGTATGGTGGTATGGGACACCGTGGCTTATCAGAGATCCGAACTTGCTTGAAGGTGGTCTATGGCTCCAGTGCACGAGGGAGAGCTGGTAGTACCTCTATGGTTGGGCAGTAATGAAGCATTCGTCACACGATTGTTTCTTAGAAATGGTCAGTTTCTACAATGGGGATTCTAACAGTTGGTATCTGTCATGCCCATGACTGGTCTCGGGTAGCGTATCCACGCTAGGGACCAGTAACCTGACAACCCGTAAGTTAATTGTGACTATAAGGGATTTGGGGCCCTTATGTGTACATGGTGATAATTAATGGTTGTAGGCCTAAACACTTGATGGTGGATTGGTATGGGTCTATCAGTGAGTCATTGGGGAACCAGATGACATGGCCCAGATAGGCTGCAGAGGTGTCCAGTGAGGTGTCACAGTGCACTAATAGTGGTGCATGGGCCTTGGAGGGTATAAGTATACCTATTGGGCTCTCACTAGTGTATGCTTGATAGCATGGCCGATGGTAGGATGTTGCTAGTGTGATGCCATACTCCTCTTTATGATTGATCCATAGCTTGGGGGCTAGATCCGTTCGATCTAGGTTTGGTTGGGTTGGTTTGTCCACCATCAGGTTCCCTTGTGTTGCTTGTGATTGGCATGCTTAGAATAGGATCCTTTGATTGAGGACTTTATATTGGTATCAGAGCCAGGTTTCGATCCTGGGACCTGTGGGTTATGGGCCATTCTCTGAATGGTATGGATTACAGGAACGCCTATCCTGTGAAGGCAATCTGCAAATCTGTGGGTTTGGGAAGATTTGGGCAGCATCTACCAGAATGAAATCTAGTGTTTGTAAATCTGTAAAAAAATTATTGCTTATGCATTTGGTAATACAAATGAAGGATTAAGCGAATTCAGCAACACCCTAAAGCATTTGTTACTGCAAAAACAGCAGTAGAATGGGACTTTTGCATAAAAAGTATGATTTATGCATTGCTGAACTTCTGTTTTCTACAGAAAACAGTTCTCAGGCTTTAGGAGATTGGAACAGCTGTAAAAGCGCCTACTATCATCTGTAATCTGAAAAAATCAGCAGAGATTAGGTGTGATATGCTTCAAGCAAGAATTTCAACAGTAATGGGAATATGGTGAAGAGAAGGCGCGCCCCCATCTCTTCTGAGCCGCCATCTCTCTCTCTCTCTCTCTCTCTCTCTCTCTCTCTCTCTCTCTCTCTCTCTCTCTCAGGTTTGGGCTGTTGTCCGCTCGCGAGGGTTTCTGGCCCGAGAAGTGGGGGGGGTAAGGTTAACTTCTTGTTAACTAAAAGATTTTTTTTGGAAGTTAAACTTTGAGATTGGTTGGTAGGGGTGGGGGGGGAGGGTTGGTTTGAGGTTTTATGCCAAAAAAGTCTTTGTTTCAGTTTTTTTCCCATGGGCACTTCTTAGTGGTTATAGACTACAAAATTTATATGTTAGTTAGGGTTGACTCTAATGGCTTCGAAAATTGTGTACATTTGACTTGGATGCATCGACATGGTTTTTCGGCAGTGTTATGGCTTAGATACCATTTGCACAATTCATTGGTATAATTTTAATAAGCACATTATGGTCTGTAAAAACTACATTTTTTGGACATTGCTTTATTAAAAGAACTTATACCCGTAATGATTCTTAACTGAACGTGAGTTTTCGGTTAAGAAGAGCAAATGGTTATGTGTGAAGTTCCGGTGGGGAGGAACAATTTTTCCGTTTTCATGGAAATTCTCCCGACATCACCTGAAAGTGATGATCCCCCTAAATTTATAACAAGCCTACCTTGAGTAAGACTATTTTGGAACTTTATAAAATCTCTAAGTACCGAAACAACCAAATGCAAAATCATTTTAGACAATTATAGGCCATTAATTCAAAACAGCTTGGGCTTAAAAACAGAAATTTTTTCCAGTGAGTAAAGCCAGAAGTTGTTATTGACTGGATACATCGTTGGCCAAGCTACTTTAGCTTATGCAACGTCCCAGAATAAAAAAGTGAATGTCGTCGGTTTTTTGCTTTGGGTAAGGCCTCCTCGTGGTGGAGGACGCAACCCATAGAACTGTGATTGGGCTGAATTCTTGGAGGAATTCCGTAAGGCTTTTTCACAATTGACGAATTAGATTCGCTTTAATCAACTGTTGTGGGCAACCGAGAACGGGAATCCTTGGGTTTTTTTGAAGGTGCCGTTTCTTCTTTAGAAACAGACACGGCTAAAAATGGCCCAGAAGCCTAGGATGGAAAAACTAAAATGGAACGAAAAAGTTGTTTCTTGATGTGCTTGAAGTCGTGGGCGTACCAACACTATTTGTTGTAAGAACAAGAAAAATCCGGTTCATTCTTCCCCATTTCTAAATCTGTCACCGTGAACCTTACGGTGACCGTAAAGATTGTGAAAAGGGGCGAAAGAATGTTTGTATGAGTTGAAGTTGGAATTTTTTATAAATTCCCGAGAACTTCATATACTTGTATTATTTTTTTTAACACTTTGATCAGGAAGTGGAGGGCCTTCGTGGCGGAAGAACCTGTGGTATGAGACGCAGGCAATTCCAAAATGAAGATCTGAATCAGTTGACCATGGTATGGCCGTAAGTCTTAGTGATGCCAAATACTATCGGTCATAAAAAACGGGTGCTTTGTTGGAAATTTGAGATATTGGTCATGACCCCTTTTTTGGATATCTCAAATTTACAAAACCGGAAACCCGATAAGCTATTTCTTTATAAAGAATATGTTGGTGAATTTCTTAACACATTAATTAACCCGATTTTTGTGATTTCCTGGAAGGTAATTTTGATTACCCGTTGACCTAACGATGTCACAGAAATGGTTAATGAAACTGTTTTCTAAAATTGTTTTCTCTACTTGAATCTTCAAGAAATCCTTTTCTGATTTACGGGTTAATTCTCATGCTTGATAACCAAGAAGATCTTTGGTTTAGTCACTGTGTTGGGACATCATTGGTATTTGCTCACAATGATGCAACACTTCTTTTGGCTTTCAAGATTTTCTCGAATCTCTTCTTAGACTCTTCTCCTAGGCAAATCTCAAATGATTTGCACCCCTTGGAAACTCGTGGCGTTTCCTGTTAAAAAGGGGGAGAAGTAGGAAGAAAAGAGAATTATCAAGGCGAAACATCGGTCAAAGATTCAAGGAGGAATCTGTCATATCGATGATGCACCTGTTTCAGAAACGATAGGATATTTAGATATTACAAAAATCCTTAATGGATTATAGTAGATATCTGGTTTGAAGATTTAAAGGGGGGAAATTTAGAAAGTACTCTTGCGGTAGAAAAGTGGCTGATTACAAGTCCGATTGATTTGTGTCAGAACTTGGAATTCTATTACAAGATGGGAGTTTGTTGAAAATTGTTCCTTGTTGGATATAGTCAGCTTGATCTTAGTTTGGATTGAGATCCGTGGGTTGACGCAAGGACGGAAGTTCATGCTAACAATATATTCTTTTGAGTGAATCTCCAGTTGAGATTTTTTGGATGTGAAATAGCACTCTTTGAGAAATATTCTCTCTTAGAGAATAACCAAGTTACAGGATTCTCGGTTATGAAAGTGTTGGGTACAGATCTGGAGAGAGAGATGCAGACTCGTCATACTCTATACCGGGAATATCTAGTCAAGTAGAATGATTAGCCTGTTGAGAATGCCACCTGGGAAAGAGGCAACATCCTTCGCAAGATTTTTCCAGACTTTGTCTTAGAGGACCAAGACGGTTCTTAAGGGGGAGGGAGTGTTACAAGCACGTAACTAGTGCCGAACCCTAGAGAACACAGGAAGTCAGATACCACAATCAGGGTTGTGTCCAGCGTACACGACCAACAGGGCATGACAGTGTGAGTAGTGTGCCCCGGTAGCCATGGTGGGCCTAACACATCCTAGGGACCCTGTCAGCAGGATAGGGCCCCACGTTGGGTCCCGACGTGCAGTCGGCCACGTCAGTGCCACGTGGCCGACACTTGGCAGTATGCATGCTACCAGGCCTCACACTGGGCTAGGAGGGGCTTGCTCCATATCAGGGAGTAGGCAAGGTTGGGTGGATCAGTTAGTGTTTGCCCTACTGTGGTGTTAGGATCTACTACATTCATGGTGCAGATTCTTGACATATTTGGTCACTTCATATAGTGGGTTTGTTCTTTGTTGCTCATGTTTGGTTTACTAGTAACAACAAACTTCGTGTTGGTTAACCATTTCTTTTGCAAAGTTGGTGGTCCATGGTCCAATGTTCATATTGATCCTTTCATGTGACCTCTTTGTGTAGCTCTTCCCCAGCTTTTCTAGTTGGTATGGTAAGTTGTTGCTTAGTTCCTTTGTAAAACAGCAATCTTTATTCACATCAATGATTTTCTCCTTGCAATTATTCACATCACCAAATTTCTCCTTGCTGTTGCATTTTTTCTACCGAGTTGGATTTCCAATGCTCCCATTGATTCCTATTGAGGATCTATATGGTGGTATGAGCATTCTTGTTCTCATAGTGGAGGCATGGTGGTCTATTTACCTTCTCAGTCCAATTCATAGTCTCTCTAAGCAATATCAAGTCGCACGCATTTGTACATATGAAACCAAATTGAACACAATAAAAAAAAGAGGATGGAGCTTTCCTATCGTTTTTGATTTGTTGCCAAACTAACAATAAATACAACATTGACTCTTTCTAGATTCTACATAACCAATAATCAAAGAGGCCTTTGTCAGGCCCAAAATGTTTTTACTGGTCATCTTCTTCCACCAGCTAACCGCGATGAAATTTAAATGCAAATTCCTTTCTTCTTATTCCTTGCTTACCACATTGTGACAGGTCTTATGAGCAATTATTACTAGCAAAAAAATGATGGCTCATCAACATTAAACAATCCACATTATTCTCTGCCCTGTCAGGATCCACATTACTTGGCTACCACAGTCCCTGCTCAACCCTCCATGGCATGCTTCCTTATAAAATCTACCTCGAGTTATTGAATGAGCAGAAATGGCTACACCAAGTTCCAAAGCCGTTTGTTACACCCAATTTGCAACTACACTAGTTCGCGTCCCTTCTCTTTGTTTCGCAATTTCACTTATCAATCATGCCTTTATAGACTTGAAGATCAGAGAACACAACATTCAACATAAGGGAGATAAGATACATTGCTTGTATTAGTTGATAGCATAGTACAAAGTGAGAGAGATGTCACATGAGAAAGAAAGAAAGGAAGAAAAAAAGGGTTATTAATGTCTTGAAATACCAAAAGGAACATAAGACTAAAGTTATGTCTCTAGTGTGTGTTGACCAATAGGGAGTATAAAAACGTCTCCAATAAACCTATGTGAAAACCTACGTATGCATAATCATCAACTATAGGCTAAAGTTAAATTAGTCATTTTTGTGTATCCACTACACTCTGACCATCCAACCTGCATAGCTGTAGATTCTCCAGCTCGAGTGATGTAAGCAGGCCAGTATCCATCGCATCGCTTTTTTGGTTTTTCGCCAGGATGCACTGGAATAATCTGTCATGACGCCACAAAGATTCACAAAAAAAAAACAACAAAGACAAGCTTAAAGTTGGAAGCCTATTTAAAAAGGAGAGAGCATAAAAGTGTGATGACATCATCCAGACTATGGGCTCGTAACTATTACAGTAGAAGCTTTTGAAGCTAAAATGTATACCTGAATTTTTGACGAAACATCATCAAGTATATCCCTTGAGAAGATTCGCACTTTGCCTTGGACCTCTGGAATGAAGAGCTCATTTCGTTTAGTGATATTAAAAAATCTGCACACAGAACATGACAAATGATGGAAGTAAATGCAAATAAAAATGCACAAAGTCTAAATCCAAGACCAAAAGTCTAATAAACTTGCTTGCAAAGCATAAATTTGGCTCGAGGAGTATATGGACCCTCCCAGATTAGATTTTGAAAGATAGAAAAGAACGTCTGAAACATAAGAACAAATTCTGAAGGGGCAGAAGCCGCTGTCAATGACGGTAAGGAGCCCGGGTAAGGAGCCCGTCAGAATTAAATGGATACCCAAGATTCTTGGCAAAAAACTTAAATGACCCTTTTGGGAAATATGTGCAGCATGTTGCTCTACAACAAAATCACCTATATAAAATAATAACCATTGAGATAGATTTGTACCAAAGCTTGACCTCATAGATTTGTAATAAAGCTAGAGTTATAGTGCACCCATAGCCCAAGGGAAACACTCCTGGGCAGCTGATCAAACAAAGAACTGTCCACACTATTTATGAAGGTCCGACTTCAATCACACATACATTGATTGTTCTTCAGCATAATCACAATGCACAGCAATCATTCATCGAGAGAGAAACTCCACGAGTGTCTTAGAGATGAGTCCAATACATAGAGGAGCGTGTTCGCTTGTAACTAACCTTTAACATAAAGAGTCTAAACTTCACAGTAGATAGCAGTCAAAGTGGTTGCTCATGATCTATAAGAGCTTAATGAATCAACCAATGAGGAATTAGACGCAAAGGGCAATATAAGTGGTTAGAGATACAAGAGAAAAAATTGTAGACGGTTATCAATGCTAGAACAGACTTGGCGTATCAACAAAGGAGGGTGGTTAAACTCAAGCAAAGAGGCAAGAAAAATTGGGACACTAATGATAGATCATCAAAAGAGATGCAAAGATGCAAAGATGGAATAACGATCAAAAAGGATATGGTACGATTGTCAAGTTCATCTCTTTAAAAAAAACATGATAGCATCCTAGTAGCAATTAATTCATGTATGCTATAGTAAGTTTCAAAAGCATAGTGTTTGAGACACACAAGAAATTATGCCTTATACTTTCCACGCTAAGGAAGCGGGCGGTGGACACGGATGTGCGTCCGGACGCGTTAGGGGCGCGTCCGCATCCGGTTTTTTTTTTTTTTTAAAATTTTAAAAAAAATTAGACTAAAAGAAATTTTTAAAAAATAATATGAAGCCAGGGGTGCGTCCGGCGGTACGGACATGTTCGTTTCCTCCAATCCTGGAATGCAACACTGGTAGATGGCGAATCAAATCCTGCAGTATCTGAAGGGCACCTACAATTTTGGGTTGATCTACAAAAGCAAGCATGATTTTTTCCTACAACACTACAGCGATGCAAGTTGGGCTAGCTGCAAGGATGACAACAAATCAATAACTGGTGGATGTTCAATACTTTGCGAAGCTGCGATCAGCTGGACCTGCATGAAGCAGACACTGGTAGCTCAGTCTAGGTGCGAAGCAGAATATGTAGCAGCTGCAAAGGTGGCGAATGAGGTAATATGGTTGAAGATGATGTTGGAAGGGATTGGTATATCGCATCAAGAGCCCTCCATCATGAAAATGGATTCACAGAGTGATATTTACTTAGCTCAAAATCCAATGTTTCATTCGAAAACTAAGCATATACCTCTGAAGTATCATCACATTCGAGATTTGATCTCGAAAGGAGAACTTGGTGTCGAATTCGTGAAATCCGAACACATGATCGCAGATCTCTTGACCAAACCATTAGACAAGCCACTGTTTAGAAAACATAGAAGATCAATCGGAATCGGATGAAAAAGGCTATATCGTTCAAGAGGAAGTATTGGAAATGGTGAACTCAACCAACCTTTTTCGACACATTCCCCGAACATCCGATAGTTCGAGACACATCATCGACGCCTACAGTTGGACACAATGACACATTCACATGACCATCGAACAGTTGAATAGTTACCTAACTATCGAATGTCTACAAGCACTAAAATAAACTATCGAGCAACAAACTGTCGAGTGATTTGAATTATCGAATTCGAAACCTGACAGTCGTGAGATCCCAAAATGTCACGATCTGTTGTACTTATGCAACTCAAAGTATTTATGCAACTTATACTTTCCAGACAGAGCACTTACACAAACGCCACTTTGCATTACTCTTAACATTAAATTTTTGGTTAGATAACGACGTCAGATATAAGACAAATTGCTAGCAATAACAATAATATATAAAATTTGTGAAGAGGTATGATAGCAGAATTGGGGCAAACTAGCTTACATCACTAGGCGAGTTCATGTTGAGCTGCAAAATAGCACATTTCTATCACTTATGATAGACAACGATAGATTTTCAAAGGACTGATTCACATCAAGCTTACTAGCTCATATGTAGTAAGCAACTTGCTAGGAGCTTGTCTAAGGTTTAACAATGAAGCTCTTATATTTGTACATGTGAGACAATTCTTACACACCCATCATTCGAGAAGACTAATGTGCATTTTCTACCACAAGCAGTATCTAATTCGATACAACAATACCAAGTTCCAACATAAGTTTTTAAGAGTCAAGTGCACAGGACCAATGTCAGCAGCTTGGACACAGACTATTACGGCCTACTTTACGAATCAACATTGTGGGACAGATGTTCTCTATTCTAAAAGATTTTTTTTTTTTATTCTATTTGTGAATTTGGCATTCTTTGTTTCCCAACGAGTTCATAGCACTTTGCAACTCCTCAATCAAGTGTTCCTACCTTAAGATTTTGAGCATTTTTTTTTAGTCCTTTTCACTTTTGTTAGTTTCGTCACTTTTGCACTTTTTTGGGTCATTCGTCTTTTACCCGTTTCCACTTTCTTCTTCAATGTTTGGTTCGATATTCTTTATACATTAAGCATAGTTAGGGTGGCAACCGAAACGCATACCTGTATTTTTTTTTTTTTTTTTTTTTTTGCAATATGGAATTCTAATTGCAGGAAATTTTATGCAAGATCTAATGGTAATTTTTTGAAAAAAATTTAGACACTAAAGAGACCATATTTTTGTCAGGTCTGTATCTTCCCAATTTTGGTTGGATATTGTGCTGATTTATTTTGCTAAATATCTTGCAAATTTTTTTAAAACTTACATTTTTTTGCTTTTTACAATTAAAATAGTATATAGAAATCATAGTGGCACGTGGTACGCCATTATGGTGGTGGTACCGCCATTATGGTGCCGCCCAAAAATCCACGGTACCAGGGCGGCACCATTTTTTTATTTTTTATTTTTAAAAAATTAAATTTTTTTTTAAAAAAAATTAGTGGGCAATATGGGTATCAGCTTGAAGCTCTTGACGAGAGCAGTGCATTTATGCAGGTTGCCGGTGCTTTTAGCTTCAAAATGTGTTAGACAACTAAATAATGCACCTCTCAGTTTAGTAGTCACTAGTTAACCGTGAGCTCAGATCTGTAAGGCCCCCGTTATGAGGAGAAGCCATTACTGAGCACGGTTGTTAGTATAGGGGGGGTCACCTATGAGACCATGACGGTTATGAGATGGCTAGATTATAGTTTCTATATAGCAACAAGTCTTGGGGGGTTCGGGGGGCGGTAGCCCTCCGAGAAACAGGGGGTCCGGGGGGCGGTAGCCCCCCGGCAGGGGGTTTGGGGGGCTGAGCGAAAACACACTTTTTGGTGTTTTGCATCCCCTTGGTCCTTTGGCTGTTCGCTCTCGTCAGAACCGGCAACCTGTATAAATGCACTGCTCTCGTCAACAGCTTCAAGCTGATACCCATATTGCCCACTTGATTTTATTTTATTTTTTTTAAATTAAAAAAAATATTAAAAAAAAATATTATATATTATGGTACCGCGGATCAGTATGGATCCGCGGTACCGGGATCCGCGGATCCTGGTACCGCTGGATCTATGATAGAAATATATATATACGATATATATATATATCATAGAATCCCACGGTACCGCCATTATGGTACCGCCTCCTCTCTGGATCCTGCGCAGCCGGGTGACCAAACATGCCCATGCCGAAACAAAATGCAGCTAGCTCCTCCATGGGTCTGATAGGATCCAAACCAATGCGTGGGCCCACCCTGTGTCCCTGTCTGCGATCTGTGTTGGAGAGAGGAAGAGGGGATGCAGCATGTGTGCAACGTTGTGGATACTCCTGTGAAATTAGTTCCACCGCGTCTCCCCAGATACCCCTGAGCTCGGTCATCCTGCACATTATACTGGGGGTGGAAGAAAGTACAACGAGATAGCAGCAAAATACAGAAAAATGTAACATCAACCGACAAACAAACTATCAATCAATGAAAAAGATAAAGAGCAATTACATTATTATATTGCTTACCTCTTCGGCTACAAGATGGGCAGTTGCAAGAACTGTCCAATCCGATCCATGAGCTCGTACACCAATCCAAGTGTGGACCCCTCGCTGTCAGCCATGCGGAGCACAATGTAAAGTGGACGCAGGAGGGATGACAATGTCTGCGCATCCCTCCGGAACTGGTCACCCCTCACCGTGGACGAAAAGTGCTCCCCATCCTGGGTGTGCTGAAACGTACTGGCACGCCAAAGATCGTTGGCAACCATCTGCAGAAGCTGTGCCCTACACTTGATAAGATGGTCGATGACCACCAAGTCAAAAGCAAAGCGTGTGGGGGCTGGCTTCCGAAGGTCCAACTGGCTGAACACCCAGAACATGGCAAGAACACGCCTCTTCCTGGTGACAAAAGTCACCAGGAAGAGGGCCTCAGGGATGATGGCTCTAACCCAAGGAAGTGCACCTATATCCCCCATGAGAAGGTCAATGTCGTGCACTGCACAGGGGGTATGGACGATGTGGGGGAACTCGGCCTCTAGGAGGACACCCATCTGAACCAGTTGGTGGCATTATCCGTCACCACCATAACGACATGTTGGGGGCCTATGGACAGGATGGCAGACCTAATGACATCGAACATGAACTCGACAGAGATGACTCTCCCCCCCCACTGCAATCCACGGCCCTCAAAAACTGTGCTCATGCAGCTGGAGACCAAAATGTTGAGGATCGGCCTCCTCTTGACGTCAGTCCAGCCATCGGACATAATGCCACAACCGTATGTGGCCCAATGGCGCCTGAGAGACTCCATCTCTCTAGACAAGGACTCTACCCTATCTCTCAGCATGTGTGCGGAAAACCTCTGAACTAGGGACTCTCCAGCTAGGGCTAACAGACTGTGCAAGGCAGAAGGCCCTTTTAAAGGGCTCAGAGTCAGTGATGGCAAATGGAAGGTTCAGCTCATAAATCAAACTGGCCACAGCATAGCATCGAACATATGCCCGTTGGTGATGTTGGTTTTAGGAGTAATTTAGGAGAGATTGTCACCCCTGATCATGTTCGTAGAGATCCCACTGCAGGACGCCGGAGTTAGAGTCTAGATCAGAGAGGAGGAACAGATTAGAGCGAATGAGAAGAACAAAGAGGAGGCTTCTTTCTCATGAGTTGGAGCAAGTGCATGATGTGGTTAGTAGGGATGGAATTGATTTCATCACATTTGAAAGAGTTGCGATGACACACATACTGTGTAGATGTTGGTACATTAGTAGGGGAGTTGGATTTATATGGGGATGTCCAGTTGAGTACATTCAGAACAGGGTCCATCACACATGTCGGTTCTTCGACAAGAGGTCTACAAGCAGGTGCGGGGATTTGTTTGACGTATTTGGATGCGGCTGCGACTTCGTCTAACCGATTGGATCCGATGGCCAATGTTGAGAATTTTGAGATGGTTTGTACGCCGGAGTTATGGGCTCGGCTCATTTTTACATTCGCCATGTCCATTTACATTTACTTTACTTTACGAATAAGCAAGCCTTGGGCCCATTTTTATTCATTAGTGACACTTAGACTATATGGTTGGCCTTGGGCCTTATTATTCATTATTTGGACATTTGGACATATTACTGAAGAGTGGGGGCCTTCTTGGAGGCCGCACTATTATCCCTCCCAACTGGGCCCTTACCACTAGAAGCTTCCTTTTAGGGCTTCCTTTAGGCTATAAGTAGGGAATCTGTGTCATTTGTTACTCAGCTGATGATATTGATCTCTCTCTTTAGTCTCCTTAATCTCTCTCTTTCCTGCTTTCTAGGGTTAAGTCTCGCTTATGTGATGCTTTCATAGCTTAGCTCTAGATCAGTTGTGGTTGCATTCGTAACTACCAATGAGAGGCAGAGAATCATTTGAGGGAGTAGATTCGATATCTGTTGCGTATGTTACGCCCGTAGAGGTGCGTAGCCATCCCTCGTATAGGACCCCTAAAGAGAAGTCAAGAGCGGCCAAGGTTTAGAAAAATGAGACGTAGATATGTTGTTAAGAGGAGATATTGGGATAGGGTACATGCGACAATGAGAGATAGAGAGGAAATTGAGAGAGTTGAACCGGGTTCAGTGGAGTTTGGTACACCTGAGGAAGTGCATAGCCACCTTTCGTATAAGACCCATGAGGCAGAGTAGATTGGCAGATAGTAGATCTATGACTTGCCTATGTGGCATGCTACACAAGCCTATGGTAATCCTGCGTGGCTTATGACATGGGAAGTACCAATCCTACATGGTTTTCCACGTGGCAGGCCTATGTGGCTTGTCACGTGGGGCCCTCTCTCTCTCTCTCTCTAGGTCCACTCAAGCCTACCTGGCAAAGCCTGGTTGGCTTGCCACACAAGCCTATGTGGCAACCTGCAACATGCTTGCATGGCAGACATGAGGCCGATGCCATGCCTATGTGGTCTTCCACGCAAGCCTATGCTAGGCCTACATGGCTTGCCACATGTTAGCTTTCGAGCCCACCTCTCTATCTCTCTTCTCTCTGGGTCCACTCAGGCCTCCATGGCAGAGCTCGATTGGCTTGCCGCACAAGCCTATGGTAGGCCTACATGTAGCAAACCCCAAGCTTGCATGATTTGCCATGTGGCAGGCCTACATGGCTTGCCATGAGGCAACCTATGATAGGCTTGGTAGATAGTAGGCCTATGTGGCCTATTACACAAGCCTATGGTAGGCCATGTGGCAAGCCACACAAGTCTATGGTAGGCCTATGTGGCTTGCCACATGGCTAGTCCCAAGCCTACACAGTTTTTCACGTGGCAGGCCTACGTGGCTTGCCATGTGGCAACTTTCGAGCCCCAATCCTCTCTCTCTATGTCCACTTACGCCTACGTGGCAGAGCCTGGTTGGCTTGCCACGCAAGCCTGTGTTAGAGCTACATGGTTTGCCATGTGGCAAACCCCAAGATTGCATGACTTGCCATGGGATAGGCCTACATGGCTTGCCACGTGGCAGTCTACGACAGGCTTGGTAGATAGCAAACCTATGACATGCCTATGCGGCCTGCTACACAAGCCTATGGTAGTCCTACGTAGTTTTCCACGTGGCAAGTCCCAAGCCTACATGGTTTTACACGTCGCAAGCCTATGTGGCTTGCCATGTGAAAACTTTTCGAGCCCCATCTCTCTCTCTCTCTCTCTCTCTCTCTCTCTCTCTCTAGGTCCAGTCAAGCCTACGTGGTAGAGCCTAGTTGGTTCTTCATGCAAACCTATGGTATGCCTACGTGGTTTTCCACATGGCAACCCCAAGTCTACATACATGTGTTCGACCTACGTGGCTTGCGATGTGGTAGCCTGCGACAAGCCTATGGTATGCCTACGTGGTTTTCCACGTGGCAACCCCAAGTCTGCATAATTTGACATGTGTTTGACCTACGTGGCTTGCCATGTGGCAGCTTGCGACAAGCTTGGCAAATAGTAGACCTATGACATGCATATGTGGCCTGCTACACAAGGCCTATGATAGGCCTATGTGGCTTGCCACGAGGCAAAACCCCAAACCTACATGGTTTGCCATGTGGCAGGCCTACATGACAGGCCACAATGAGACGACCTCCGGCCACATTCAATCTCTGATTTGTGGGAGAGAGTTGTTTTCTTAAGGGGGCTCTTTTTTGTTTTTGCACCCCCTCCCCTTTCCTCGAAAAAATAAAGAGGCCCCATCCCCGAACCCCACAAAAAAGTTTTTTTTTTTTTTGGACCGGGGGGGAAAGAAGGAGAGCATTTAGCCTCCCCACACATTCTTTTTCTTAGGGTGGGGGAGAGGTCTACATTCCCCATGCCTGTCTCCCCCCATTTTTGGGGGGGGGGAGGGAGGTGGGCCTTGGCACAACCCCCCCTTTACATTTTCCACTCTCTCTGCAACATGGAGGGGGCACGCGCAATTGAAAATAAAAAGAATGTTGTGCCATAGAGCACGGGGAGGGGGAGGATGGCTAAGTAGATCATCAATCGCCCGCTTTGAGCATCATCCACACGTCTCGACCACAAGCCGCCACCCAAATCATCAACGACGGGCATAAACCCACTAGTATATATATCTATCTGTGTGTGTGTGTGTGTGTGTGTGTGGGACGTCCCGGAACACGTTCCGGGTTTTTGGCCCGGAACGTGACCCTACAATGTTTTTTTTTTTCTCAGGTGCATTAGAATTGGTCAAATGCATAAGGTGCATAAGGTGCCCAAAATTGGTTCCGAAATGACTAGAAGCCAATGTAATCATGATCCTCTCCTTTTTCTCTCTCCTAATACCCATATTGCATGCAACTTTTTTCAAAAAAAGAACAAAAAGCACCCATGAATTGCAAATCGTGACTCCCCAGCAAATCGGGGGTCGGGGGTCGCAATTTGGATCGTTGTCCAAATCGCAAACAGTGAATCGTTGCTGCATCTTTGAGATAATATATATATATATATATCATATATATTAAAGATATTTTAGAGAGCAAATGTAAGGGTGTTATTAACCCACTCTACTTTCTCTATTCAAACCTAGACCTTACTCTTTGCCTATTCATACATTCACACATACAAGCCTATTTTTTGACTACACATACACACACATACATACACAAGCACACACACACATACACATCCATACACATGCACATATACATACACATACACACATATTTACACATATACATACACATATGTATAGATACACACACATATACATACACATACGTATGCACACATACACACACACATACATATATATATACATATACATATCCATACACATATAGACACATACACATACGTACACACACATAGATACATACATATATACACACACATACACATACATACACGTACACAAACATACAATACACATACGTACACATACATATACACGTACATACACATACACACGCACATACACATACATACATATACACATATAGATACATACAAATATACACATACACGTACATATACCTCACAATACATACACATACATATACATTCACAAATACATACACATACATATACATATACATACACGTACACATACCCATACTCACATAGACACACATACACACATACGCATACATGCAGACATACACATACAGACATACACATAGAGATACATAGACATATAGAGATACACATAGACATACACATACACACACATGCGCACATACATACACATACACGCAAACACATATAGTCATACACATACACACATACATACACATATACACATGCATACACATACACATACACATATATATAGACATACACATACACATGCACATGCACATGCACATGCACATACATACACATACACACAAACACATATAGTCATACACATACACACACACACACACACACACACACACACATATATATATATATATATATATATATATATATATATATATATATATATATATATATACACAACTATACATATACATAATATATATACATATATATACACATACACATATACATATAAATACACATACACACATACATACACATACACATGCACATACATATACATATACACACACATACACATACACACCATCGGTTGCCTGCCATCGACGGGCACACCAGCTAGTATGTGTGTGTGTGTGTGTGTGTGTGTGTGTGTGTGTGTGTGTGTGTGTACACATATCAAAGATGCATGAGGCATTTTGGAACACGTTCCGAGATTTTGACCCGAAAAGCTGTCCCAAAACACTTTATTTTAGCGTGGTTTTTTTCAAAAAAATTTGGCATTCTAAAACATTAGTTGCAATGGAACACGTTCCGCTACAAACCATGATATGTGTGTGTGTGTGTACATAGATAATACTCGATATACATACACACCAATGGAGCTTCCAACAAAAGTATCAATGGCAATTTTTATATGAAGGATCAATTTTGGCAAAGAGCAAATATTATACAACAAGAGAATGTACTAGAATGAGATATACCAAATATAGAAAACACCCAAGCATGTTTTTGGCAAAAGAATATGTAATCATCCAACATAGGATCGTTGGCAAAGTCAGTCATATACACATGGCATTCCAAGTGGAAGAAGCTAAAAGTAAACCACCAGCAAGGCTAGAAATCCATACTGCATAGTTCCACAAAGTTGGTAACGACTTGGCTCACATACATCCCAACTCCACGTACCACGAGTGAGCACCAAGCCATCTCCCATTCTTTTCTGCAACAACACAAAAAATCTACTAAGGTAAAACTAGAAGAACAAAAAGGTGTAACATAGGTAGGAATACTCATAACATAGACAACTATGTAAGCAAAAAGACTCCTGAACTTATACTGTATAAAAATATTCTAGTCCATTTGCTTAGTTTTCAAACGATATAATGTTAACAAGGGCAAGTCTGATCAAAAGTCTAGTTTTGCAAAATATTACCTCTTATGTTCCTCATTGTGCTCATAGAATGACATTATTTTACAAATATATGCTTTAGCTCTGATTTGTTCCTTCATAAGCTATAAGTATACTTATCTAGCAATAAACGTATTGTCATCCATATCCATGCATTTTGTTTCGGCATTGGTATAGTTGTGCCTATATTTCAATTAGTATCTAACTTTTTACTATTTTATAACCAAAGATAATCCAAATGATCAAAAATCGCCAAAATCATGGCTTCAGTTGATGGGGAAACAGATTCATTAAGTTTTAGCAAGCAAACCCCAAAAACCCGACAACTCATACAAGCTATGACATTAACACCATGATAATGAAAGGGGTGAGAGACCCATGTGGCAATACGCATTTGTGAACCACCCGCTTACATGTCAACAACAAAGGTTGTCCATTGCATCTCATGATGAGAACTCGGATTAGGTCTCCAAACCCGAACCAAAGCATGTGTCCAATGTCTAATCCTAGCCTTATATTATTATCAATGGCGTAGGTAGTGTCTTGGTAAATGTAGTCAATCAAATGAGAGAACTTGAGTGTCAAAGTTTGAATTACTTGTGGATCAAGCTTCAGCCACCTACCTAGCACTTGTTCACACATGTGGGACCCAAAATATGTCAAAGAATAAGCCTCCAAGTCATCCTCCAACATTGGCATTTAGCCCAATCTAACTCATGTGGCACATAGTTCGATTTCCAAGCTTGATTGCCCTTTCGAGAACATGTGACTTTAGGGTTAAGGCATAAATTTGACATAGGCTTGAGGCCTGATCGCATACCTTACATCCTAGTGGAGAAATACAAATGGCAAGAAGCACAATCTATTCCAAAAACCTATATTATTAATTAGGAGCATTCTCCACATAAAGGCCTTCCAAAAATAACTCGAGGAAGTTAGCTTTGTACCAAACAGGACCATTTGTGACGCACTTGAAAGTATTCACAAGTGAAGTTTTTGTTCATATTCCAAAAGAAAAACAAACTTGCAAAAAGCTTGAAATGCATTTTTTTGGGTATAGTAGTGTCTCTAAACAATATCATCTCTTTCATCCAAGAAGACAAATTAATGTACTTGTAAAAGAAACTAACTATGATGGAAATGAGGAACATGTCCGTCATGGTTTGTAATACGTATGCACAAGATCACTGGGAATAGTGAATTGTCGATTATATTCTCCTACCAAAAAGCTATGGACTCGGCTCATTACATTCGCCACATCCATTTACATTTACTTTACTTTATGCATAAGCGAGCCTTGGACCCTTTTTTATTCATTATTGACACTTAGACTATATGGTTGGCCTTGGGCCTTATTATTCATTATTGGGACATTTGGATATATTACTGGAGAGTGGGGGCCTTCTTGGAGGCCGCACTATTATCCCTCCTAGTTGGGGCCTAGCCACTGGAAGCTTCCTTTTAGGGCTTCATCTAGGCTAAGTAAGGAATCTGTGTCATTGATACTCAACTGATGATATTGATCTCTCTCTTTAGTCTCCTTAATCTCTCTCTTTCCTACTTTCTAGGGTTAAGTCTTGCTTATGTGATGCTTTCATAGCTTAGCTCATTTTCATTGTCGATTTCGTTTTTCAGTTTTCGTTTGTCTTCGTTTCCTACGCTCCATTATAAATAATAAATTAAAAAAAAACCCAATTATTTGGATCATTGGATTATGTATTCTTTTCAGTTACTTTTGATTTTATTTTTTATCATGACTTATGATTTTCGGTCTCTAGCCCCTTTAGATTACCTTTTTATTTTTAATAGTGATAAACCATCTAAACATATGTTCGACAAATGGGTCCACACGTCTTCAGTAGTACTTTGATACTTCTCGACCAACTTGTCCAGGTCCTATTAAGATTCTTGATGCAAT
>CM055101.1:6793131-6894372 GCA_029204225.1 Diphasiastrum complanatum
CTGGTATAGGTGCCGTTGATATCCAGGGAGGAATATGACAACCTTGGGTTCAGAAGTTATGCCATTAAGGAGGAGCTACCAAGTTTGGAAGCACTCCAAATGTGTGCTCATTTCTGAAGAATCAAGACAAGAGTATAAACTCTTAAAAATGGAGAGACCTAGTCTCTCAACATTACTGGAGTAAAGCCCTCTTTACCACAGACACGCACAAGACTGAGAATTAAGAACATCAACACCAATCCTCTTCAAGCAAGAACAATCTTATTTCCGAGGAGAAAGGAGAAGAGGATGAGTCCTCTCAAGCTTCCACATCCAAGAAGAAGAAGAAAAACATCAAGTGTTTCTTTTGTGGCAAGAAGGGGCATTATGCCACCAATTGCTTCAAGAAGAAGAGTCAATTCAAGCAAAGCCAACATTTCCAATGAAGAGAAGGAAGATGCTCAATGCAAGTGATGGAGAGGGATCTCTTATGGTCTCGAGATTTTCTCATCACCTTTCAAGAGGGATGGTTCATGGAATATTCAACAGTGGAGCTTCCTCCACGATATCGTGTAGCTCCAAGCATTCTTTTTCATCCATGTCACCTTATGAAGGAGCCAAGAAGTCCATCTACACAGGCAAATGATCATGCGAGTGCTATTGAAGGGCATAGGGACCATGCCTTAAAGCTTTCATCATCAAAAGTTCTTTGTTTGTCTAAAAGTACTTTTTTGTTCCTAAGTTAACAAAAAATCTTATTAGTGTTGGGCAACTGTTTGATAGTGGACTAGATGTGATTTCAATGTTGATACATGTACAATCAAGAAGCATGATGAGATCCTTGCATTTGGGTCTAGATATGGTGGAATCTACAAGCTTGATCCCAAAGAGTATGCTAACGTCTTGTGATGGATGCATTTGCTTCTCATATGTCTTTGGAGGAACTATGGCATAGAAGGTTGGGACATCCTAACTAAAGTTCTATAGTGTTCCATTGGTCAAGAAAGCCAAAGCTATTGGCTTGCCTATCTTATCTCCAAGAATTTCAAACCATGTGAGGCTTGTGCCATATCTAAGTCTCATAAGAAGCCTTTTTCACAGTCATCTATCAAGACTACACATCCATTGGAGCTCATACACTCGGATGTGCACTTCTCATCTTCAAAGAGCAAGGGTGGTGCTACTTTGCTTTGTAACTTTCATTGTTGATTTCACAAGATTTACTTGGGTATATCTTCTAGCTTCAAAGTCTATGGTGTTTGGACTATTTTCTAAAGTTCAAAGCTCTAGCTGAAAAGCAATTTTCATACAAAATCAAGATTCTTAAGATGTGATGGAGGTGGTGAGTTACACTTCCAATAAATTTCATGATTATTGTGAGATTGAAGGCATTAAAAGAGAGTTTTCTTATGCATATACACCATCTCAAAATGGGGTGGGCTGAGAAGAAAGAATAGAACCTTGTGTGAATGTGCCAAAACCATTAGAAATTGAGGCATCCTTTGCCAAAAGACTCTTGGGGTGAGGCCATCAAGTTGTTCAAACTATCTTTGGCAATCGACTCCCTCATGTTGCACTTGAAGGAAAGTGACCATATGAATCACTTTTATTTGAAGAAACCTAAGTTGATCACCTTAGAGTATTTGGGATGCACATACTTTGTCCATATTCCCTTGGAAACGAGAAAGAAGGTTGATCCTTGTGCAAGCAAAGGAGTAGTGGTTAGGATATTCGATCCAACAAGAAAGCCTATCGAATCTACATGCTCTTCTACTTCTAAAGTAATTGAAAGGCAGAGATGTAGTTTTTCATGAAGAAGAAAAGTACAATCTTGGAGGGGCCAAGATCAAGCAACCTCAAAATCTATCACCTTTTGTTATTGAAGACAATCAACATATGGAGGAGTTGAGATTTGAAGATGGAAGTCCTCGGATTTTCACTCTAGAAGATCCATGAGGGAGAGATCCGAGCCTAAGAGGCTCACTTATGATGACAAAGGAAAACAAAAGGATCTTGATTCCACTTATGCTTATTTTGTTTCTCATGAGGAGCCCAAAGATGTCCAAGAAGCCCTCAATACCAAGGAGTGGTATGAGGCCATGAAGATTGAATATGATGCCTTGATCACCAACCACACATGGGAGCTAGTGGATCCACCACCTAACATGCATATCATTGGATGCAAGTGGGTGTTCAAGATCAAGTACAATCATGATGGCTCCATCAACAAGTACAAGGCAAGATTATGTGCTAAAAGATTTGCACAAATATATGGCCTTGACTATGAAGAAACATTTCTCTTGTAGCAAAGATGGTGACAATAAGAATCATAATCTCTCTTGCCTTATTTTTTAAGTGGAAATTGTATCAGGGTTCCAACGCTTTTTTGAATGGCTATCTTGAGGAGGAGATATACATGGAACAGCCTCAAGGATTTATCAAGGAGAAATCTAAGGTGTGTTTGCTATTTAGAAGTCTTTATGGCTTGAAGCAAGCACGTAGATCATGGTATTCAAGACTCAACAACTTTTTACTTTCATTAGGATTTGTGGCTTAGTGACTATGATCCTTCTATGTACTTAAAGTTTGATGGTAGTAATATTGTCATTCTTCTAATCTATGTAGATGACATTATTCTTAGTGGAAGTTGTTTGATGCTAGTTCAAGAAACTAAAGATGCATTAGGAAGAGAATTTAAAATGCAAGATCTAGGAGAGATCCATTACATTTTAGGGCCTTGAGAATTGATTTTCATGAAGAGTATGCTTTTATTTGTCAATCTAGATATGTCTTTTCTATGTTGAGAAAATTCAATATGCAAAATTGTAAAGGCATAGATACTCCCATGGAACAACATGTTAAGATCCTATTAAAGGTTGATGAAAGATCCTTCAAGGACATCACACTTTATAGGAGTCTTATAGGCTCTTTTAATTTTGGCTTACTATCACTAGACCCGATTTGAGCTATTGTGTGCACAAATTGAGTCAATTATGCAAGATCCTAAGATCCAACATTGGAAGATGGCCAAGAGAGCTCTAAGATATATATCTTCTACTCAAGAATATGGTTTATTGTACAAGAATGAAGATCTAACCATTGTTGGCTATTTAGATTCCGATTTTGCAAGTGATAAAATGGATCGAAAGTCCATTAATGCATATACTATCTTTCTTGGAGGCAATCTTTGTCTTGGCTTCAAAGAAGCAAGATTCCATATCTTTATCTTCTTGTGAGGCCGAGTACAAAGCACTCACTACAACAACTAAAGAGGTGCTTTGGATCAAGAGGTTAATCATGGAGCTAAAGTGCATCAAAGAAGATGATCTTCCCTTGATCAAATGTGACAACATATCGGGCCCAAGCTCTTGCAAACAATCCTATTTTTTCATGCAAGAAGCAAGCATATAGAAGTGGCACACCATTTTGTAAGGGAAAAGCTCATTGGAGGTGAAATCAACTTGGAACACGTCAACACATCTTCATATATTGTTGATCTTCTCACAAAGCCACTTGCAAAAGTGCCTTCTCAAAGCATAGATCTAGTCTTGGTCTTATCTCAAGGTCGATGCTTGATCCACATTAGATACGTTTTTAGGAGAGTGTTGAAATATTGAAAAATCTATCTAATGTTGTAAGTAGGGGTCCTAAAAAATGCCAAAGATGAATTGAGCTCTTTTGGCTTAGTAAAGACCCATCTTCGAATAAAATATTCAAGGTAGGTGGAAGTAGAAACTCGAGCTACCATAGAATTGCCATTTGTACTTTGCATGCCACATTTAATGCATGAAAATACTAGGTGGCACAATTAGACATATTGAGGTGGCTTGAATAAGTCTAGATAGCTTGAGAGGTGGATTCATAACTCCAATTCAAACTCAAAGTAGGAGAAGAGTCCATGGATCTATATATATGTGATGTACTCTCATTGAGAAGATGATGAAATTTGTGTGTAATGCAAATTTGGAGACTAAGCTCTTTATGCCCTCTCTCTCTCTACTCGAGTTTCATGTTTTGTTGACAGATCTTGCTTGTAACACAATAATATTTCTTGTATGATCAGCTTTCCTATTGTCAATCAATGCTAGTCTGATCTTTATGGTATTATTGACTTAGAAGATCAAAAGTACATGTGTAGGCGTCCCACACGTGTGAATTCATCAACATCCTAGTATCTTCGTTTTTTTGTATTAAGATTTGGATAGACTCCCGATGCTGTTGGTATATCATTCAATGGTATAGAATCAGCAGGTACTGGATCCATTACTAGTTCTTTTTGGCTTCTGTGCTCTGGTGACCACCATCAAGGGTGTGCTTGGTTTATTTTGAGCTACTGGTCTTTGCTTGATTGTTATCAAATTTACAGGTGCTATAGCTGGTGGTGGATTCAATCTTGCTGGAGAGGCTTTATAGCAATGCCAGTAACCACAGTCACGACAGAATGGTATAAATTTCTCTTTATTGATCATTCTACAACTCTGTGATTTTCTCCACATGCAAAGCATCTGAGTGGTGCTCTGGTCCAATTATGGAGGCTTGTTGTGAGCAGCAGCATAAATGGCATATTGTTCTGAAGATCCACTTGCTTGATCATTTCCATAGTTTCCATTGCTCAGCATTTCCGTAAGGTTCTGGTTCCATCAAATTGGTTGGAGGAGCGAAGTGCTTTGGTGGGGCAGGTAAAGCTAAATGTTTCAGGTATCCAAGAGCATATTGTCGCGGTCTTACTGCTGGATTACATCCATATTGTGGTTCTCGATATCCCATCTGGGCATACCATTGTTGAATTATTCGAGGGTTGAAGTTGCAAAAAGCAGTCTCATGATTAGGTGAATTACACAGATGGCAAACACTGATTTCCAATTGTTTTTTCAACTGAGGACACTCGTTCACTGTGTGATTTCCTATACAACCCACCAAACATTTTTCCTAGTAGGAAAAGTCTTTGCAAGCTTTTCAGGTTCCTTGTTTGCTTCCCCCGTGGAAATTTTCCAATGCTTTGATCTTCTCATCAAACTACAATTGCAACTTCATCTGTCTCTGCTGGTTCTTCCCAAGTTTCTTGAACTCATTGAGCATCATTTCTGCAGTGGCGTTGGCATTCGTTGATGCAATAGTGGTGGATGTCATAGTAGTCTGCCCTGCTGTATAAGGCAACATACTGATATTTGGCTCCTCATCTGAATCTTCATCCTCCTCCCGAATTGCATCGTGCATAGCATTTTGCAAGAGTGCAAAATCATTATGGCATTTCAACTCACGTCTGATCCGTTTAGGTAGACCTGACAAAAATCACATAATCATGGCATTTTCATTAATCAACTCAGGTTTGCATTCAGATCTAAGACGTTTCACCCGTTCAATGTAATCTAGAACCATTTCTCGCTTTCCCATTTTAATTTTACTTAAAAGTAGGAAAGGGTCTTCCATAAACTTTCGTGGTTTGAACCGTGTGATCAGGGCTCGCTTAACAACCTCTCAATCTGTACGTTCAGTTTCATCCTGATTATAGTACCAATCTTGTGTTGCGTTTGTTAAGGCCATAGAAAACAGCTTAAGTTTATCTTGAGAATAAATCTCACCATAGACTTCACAGGATTCAGCATAGATTTGAAGAAATCTAACTGGATCTGTTAATCCATTATATTTGGGTAGATCCAATCGGGGTGCTCTTCTAACAATAATTGGATTGACTTCCTGTGGAGCACCTCCAGGAGCAGCTCCAGGGACAGCCATCTTCATAAATTTAGATCAAATAGATAATGAGATTGGATCTAGATTTTTCAAGAAACTTTCTCAGATTAGATCTACTAGATCTATTCCACTTTTCAAGAATCTGATTCTATATGATGAAAAAAATTTCGAAATTCAATCAATCGATACTTCTCAAAAATGGTAAATCTCTCGAAATCCAAATCAGAACACATCTGATGTGATCCAAATTTTGACAGAGACTTGATCTGAAAAATTAGAAACTAAAAATAGGACTGACGAAAGTTCACTAGGCGAAGGTTGTCTTGGCAAAAGTTCATCAGTGCTATTTGGAAAAAAAAAAAACTCTCTGAACATTTTTCTGGCAATTTCTAGGGAAATAACCTTCGCCAACCTCTCAGGTGAAGGATATGACACAGATACAACTATGAAAAATCGGACAAAGGTTTCTGACACAAGAAATTATAGTTTTGTAGTCTGGCGAGGGTAAAAATTCAAGAACTTCTGTGATCTGATCAAAAAGAATCTTCGTTGAACTCAAAAATAGTATTTTACTATAAATAGAATGTTTTTGGAATCTCGACGAAGGTTCAAGAGTGATACTGGTATTTTTGCAAAGAAATGACTTTTTGGCAAAAATATGACAATATGACAACTGATCCTCTGAAAACCTTTCTATTTTTGGTATTATTCTTCGCCAAACTAGTAGTAGATAGATCTGAATCACACCTAAGTGTAAACAAAAACCAAAGGTGTCTACACTCGACGAAGGTTTCTTGAAAGAGGATAAAAAGTTATTAGTTCTGATGATGCTTTTTGTCTCTTTTTTGACCAATCTGACAGATTTGACCGATTTTTGTTATTTTCTCTGATATCTCAGATTCAAATGGATCTTAAGATTGGTGATTTGCATAACTTTCCCTATTTATTAATCAGATTAGATTTTAAACAAGCCAATCCACTCAAATCAAGCAAAATCAATCCTGAACTAGCCCTAAAATGCAGATCTAACACTATTCATGTCACGACAAGATGCCTAATGCAAGCTAGCCATCCAACAATCATGCTGCAAACTGAAAAAGAGACGGAGTTAGTTGTCACGCGTAGGTTCGTTCCATGAGAGCGATAGTTTAGTTCAGATTTCAACATGAATGAAAGATTCACATCTATCTCTACATCCATTAACCCTACTCTTTACACTACACATCCACAACAAAGATAGCTTACTCTTTCTCTCTCTCCCTTTCTGTCTCATAAAAAGTATAATAACATACAATCCCAATAAGACTCAGATCCAACAATTAGCAAAATCCAAATAAGCATGAGAGATGGAGGAAAAGTGATAGAGAGCAAGGACATTCATCAATCCATTTCTGAAGAGAACCAATCTGCTTTATTGAAATGAGGAAATGAACATGAGGAGCAACTCAAGTTGGTCACTTCTTATAATAGAGAGGAGAACTCTGGCCTCTGAATCCTATTGGTCCAGTCTTGCCTCTCTTTTTATTCAAATTTATAAAAGTGTGGGAACCATCAAAATTGGAGGGAAATCCAACTTTATTTACTAACTTGACATTTAGGCCCTTTGACATTAAAAGTCCCGCAAAAAGGCCTAAAGTCCTTTTATTAACTTTTAACTAATCAATCAAATAACTGTGTGATCATTGGATTGGACTTACACAGGCAGGGTACCAAATCCCTCTCACTTATTAACTAGGGTTAGGGTTGTCTTGAGATCCGCAAACCCTCCAACATACACCGGTAACAGATTCCCCTTAGGATTTTTCACAAAATAGACTGGTAGGCTGTTATGGTCCTCCATTGAATTCGGTGACATGCAAGAGGATATAACCAAAACTTCTACCTTGCCACTGTTTGTTGAAGAAACTCATGATTTAGATGGATCAATCTGACATCCATCCTTCTGGTGAGATTCTTGTTGGCTTGATTTTCCTTCTGACTGTTGAACTGCTGGATCTTGTTGTCAACAAGCCTGTTGCTTTGTATTTTGTCCTTTTAACAAGAGGGGATTCTTGATTGGACACCTAGTACTTGGATGATCTCCAAAGTAGAAGGTACATTCATCCTTTTCAAAAAAATTGACTGTGCGAGCATAAGCTTGAGGACGGCCTAAGCTTGAGTGCAAGGTTCTTGGTCTTCCGCTGCACTCAATCTGCTTGTCTTTGCTACACTTAGTTGCCATGCATGAGATTCCATTCTTGTTGGATCATCGTTCATTGTTGACTCTTGTTTCTCTGATTCCCCATCTGATGATTCAACACTGTGATAGGGAGAATCCGTCATCCCATGTTGCAGTTCCATCATGGTAGCATCCTTACAAAGTTGTGCAAGTGACGCATAGGATGCTAATTCTGCCATACCAGATCTGATCTTGTTGGGCAGTCTAGCATAGTATTTTGCCATGACGATCCGTTCAGGAATCGGTGGATTACAATCCTTCACTAGATGATAGATCCGATAGGTGTAGTCTCGGATTGTTTCAGTAGGAAACTTTTTTAATTTCGATAATCCTACAAGGGCGGTCTCCATAGTTCAGCACTAGAATGTCCAAAGTAGCTGGTTGGTGAATTGCTTCAAGGTTTTCTCAATGACTCTGGTGTTCCAACTTTTTTTTTTTTGGGGGGGGAGATGGAGAAGAAGAAAAAGAGAAGAGAATCGGTAAACGGCAGATCAGTATGGATGAGAATAGAGACAGAAATGGATTTATCTAGCAGAGATGGAGACAGAAGATGGAATAGAGATGGGACAGAAGAATGATGGATGGATAATGGTTGATGTGGAGGGAACTGATCGGCTTGATCTGAGATTCATTCAATTGATTCAGTCCAGGGATATTGGATCTTGATGGATAATGTGACTGCAACCTAGATTTGACAAGATCTGATTAGTTTTAGTTGGATAATAGTGTGATTTTAGCCCTTTTTCTTGGTTTTTTGTGGTTTTTTTTTTTTTGGAGATTTCTTCAGAGTGAGTGAATCAAACCTTAAACCTTCCTACAATAGTTGTATCTGAACCATTTCTAGACAATGTGAGTTCTGCAAGAGTTCTTGATGGACAGATTTGTCAGGATTTGGTAAAAAACTCATTTTTTTTGGCACTTTTTCTTAGATATTAGAAAATCTAACCATTGGATCTTCACAAGAATTTCATAGTAGCTAGATCTAGGTTAGATCTATCTATTGAACTCTTTGCTTCTCAGCAGATCTTAAAAAAATCATGGAAAAAGTGCATTTTTTGGGGTTTTTTAATTTTCTGGGAACAAACTCTCGCAGACTGATATACACTTGTCTGAGTCAGATTCACCTGCTCACCAAGATGTGAGAGTTATTTCCCAAGGAAACTCAAAAAATCTTGAAAAAAATGCATTTTTTTGGGGTTTTTTTGCAAAATTTTAAGATTTTCTAGGAAAAAACCCTCGCAAACTGGTATTCACTTGTATCTAAGTCAGATTCACTTGCTCACCTAGCTGTGAGAGTTACTTCTCAAGGAAACTCAAAAAATCTTGAAAAAAGTGTAGTTTTTGGGGGTTTTTTTGGCAAAATTCTAAGTTTTTCAGGGAATGAACCCTCGCAGACTTGTATGCAATTGTATCTGAGTCAGATGTATATTCTCATTAAGCTGCGAGAGTTACTTCCCAAGGAAACTCAAAAAAATCTTGAAAAACGTGCATTTTTTTTGTGGTTTTTTTGCAAAATTTTAAGATTTTCTAGGAACAAACCCTCACAGACTGGTATGCACTTGTATCTTAGTCAGATTCAGTTGCTCACCAAGATACGAGAGTTACTTTCGAAGGAAACTCAAAAATCTTCAAAAAAGTGCATTTTTTTGGGGTTTTTGGGGCAAATTTTGAGATTTTCTAGGAACTTATCTTTGCAGGCTGGTACGTACTTGTATCTGAGTCAGATCCACTTGCTTACCAAGCTGCGAGAGCTACTTCCCAGGGAAACTCAAAAATTTGTTGTCTGAGAAGGTTCTAGGCCATTTTTGCTCTTGGGAACCTTCACAGGGGCACTTTTTTTGGGATCTAACTCTCGTAAACTTCTCTGTGTCCTTGTCTCAGTGAGATGGAACTTCAGAGAGCTCTGCGAAGGTTACTTCCCAAGGAAATTCAAAAATTTGTTGTTTGAGAAGGTTCTAGGCCACTTTTTGCTCTTGGGAACCTTCATAGGGGCACTTTCTTTTGGGATCTAACTCTCGCAGTCTTCTCTGTGTCCTTGTCTCAATGAGATGGAACTTCAGAGAGCTCTGCGAAGGTTAGTTTTGAGTTTTGAATTTTATTTTATTTTTTTACAAGGGATTTTTGAATTTTTATGGGTTTTTCTCTGTTTTTTCAAAATCTATTGGGAAGTAAGTTCCACAAGCTTCTATGCAGGTCGGGGACAGTACCCTGGAGCTGCTGCCAGTCATGCAAAGGTTAGTTCTTGTTGGTTTTTGATAAATCAAAATCTGATGGAATTTTGGCTCTCTTTTTCTCTCCAAAAATATATTTTGAGATTTTTTTCTTATTTTTATGGATTTTATGAGTTAATGAAGGGATTGGGTGCTTGGATCTGATCCTCCCACCCGCAATCTCTCCCTACAATGCAAACAAACAAAAAAATCACGAAAAAACGACAAAAACTAACACTACTCTACCTTTAAAATTCGATTTTTTTGATGAAAAAGAATGATGAGAGAGAAGAAAGAGAGAGATAGAGGAAAAGAGAAAGAGAGTAAGAAAGCTATGCGGTGAAACGAGTGTGTGGCGCTCCCCGGAAACAGCGCCACTGTTGTGTCGTCGATGTAGCATAGAGGTCCATCGTTGGGAGCGGCAACCTCGCCTTCACCTGCATAGCAAGAAGAGAGAGGGAGAGTAGAGAGAGGAGAAATAGAGTGGAGAGAGGGAGAGAGAAAATGCCTAGGTTGAGAAAGGCTTTGGGGGCTCGAGCGCCTATCCAAAGCTATTCTATCCCAACGTAGGGAGAGATGGAGAAGAGAGAGGAGAGAGAGGGAGAAAGAGAACGCCTAGGTTGAAAAAGGCTTTGGGGGCTCGAGCGCCTACCCAAAGCTATTCTATCCGAACGTAGGGGGAGAGAGAGAGAGAGAGAGAGAGAGAGAGAGAGAGAGAGAGAGAGAGAGAGAGAGAGAGAGAGAGAGAGAGAGAGAGAGAGAGAGAGAGAGAGAGAGAGAGAGAGAGAGAGAGAGAGATGGAGATGGAAAAACCGAGAGAGTTTTATTAGAATGAGAATGGAAGATGATACAATACAAAGGAAATGGCTCCCTCTTATAGATTTTAGAGGTGAGCCTCCTTCGCTCTCATTGGCCACTTCATTGGGTCAAGGATTCTAATCCAAGCCTTTATAATAAACACAACTTAAATCTATTGGTGCTAAGAAAGCAAAAGGGCACTCACATGACCGTAAATTTTGCATGCTTGCTCATGGATCTGGAGGAATCTGATAGGATCTGATGACCCATCATATTTAGGTATTTCCATACATGGTGCCCTCCTGACTGCTTGCAATGGTGCGACAACAGAGGATCCATTGGTGCACAGTTGCAACTCTAGGAAGGTTTCACTGTTCTTTTCGCAATTGATCATCCAGATCTCAGATTCATTCAGTGGTAGAGTCCAAGGATATTGGATCTTGCTGGGATCATATCAATATGATTGGCCGATAGTGTGATTTTAGACCTCTTACAGTGGTTTTTCCTTGATAACTTTTTGATCCTTGCTCTAATTGGCCTGAGATTTTCATAGTAGCTAGATTTGGTGCAGATTTAACTATTGTTCTAGTCTGTGAAGGTTACTCATATGAGGGTTGGCTGTTGTCGTACTATACCAACAGGGTTAATATAGATTTTATAGTAAATAATGTCGTTCCCACAGAAGACAGTGTTAGAAAGTTATGTTTTTGGTACAATTATGGCAAGTGGGTTCGAGTGTTATTCTGGTTGTCGACAGACATTAAAAAGTAACCAGTATTACTTATGTTTGGGATGGGTAATGTTAATAAATTCAAAACAACAATCTGGCCTCTATCGAGACGAATGAAGCGCGCTCTACAGATGAGATGTTATCAGAGTAGTACAGTAGTACTACACTCTGGCTGATTAAGGTGTCAACAGAGAATCGAGAATTGTGTTAAAATTGAAAAACAATCCATATTGATTTATTGGCTTGCTACAAATGTTGTACCATGCAAGTATGTAGCTCATTAATGCAAAATGCCAAGTTTGGCCTACATAGAACTCGAGCTACATGGTTATGTATTATCTAGTTTGATAAATGCAACTTGCATATAGTTTGTAGACATAGAATTAGCATGATTATGCTTGTAGAAACTCGTGGCAACTCACATGCATTAATTGTAAATGATCCATAGTGACATACAAGACATGCACAAAGCTTAATGGACACATGCATGATGATTTGGACATTTCTAGTTAGAACTAGTACACTTGTAAAAAGTTGGTAGAATTTCATGCATGACAAGTGACAAATGTCACATAGACTCTAGATGTCACTTTAGATGTCATTTTGAAATGGATAGATATGGTTCTACCTCGAGCTATCTCAATCTCCATAAATATGTGTAGCTCTCCACACAATCAATGATGAAGAACCAAAGTTTTGTAGCTATCTCATGTCATTTTGGATCTAAACAAATATTGCTTGTTATCTCTCTAGTTCTCTCTCTCTAACTCGTGTTGAGACTAATGCTCATACATTGAGATCTTGTATTTTTATTCATTCTTTGATCATTGCTATTGTATTCTGTTGATTAGCATGCTAGATTGTGGATTAGCCATTTCTTTTGAACTAGATTTTGTTAATCAATCTAGAATCAGGTTATAGTGCCAATCACAAAGCTTAATTAAGATCAGTCACTCTTGTAGACATTTCCCACATGTGTGAATTCTGAAAATTTTGTCATGGTATCAGAGCCACATTAAGCTTTGCATGCTAACAACTCTGATTGTATAAGAAACTGAGAGCTAAATCAAGCAAAAAAATAGTTTTGCACTTTTTCTAACCCTTCTCTGAAGTGTATTTGGATCAAATCGGACTAGAACTGAATTTTTAGACCTGAATTGAGGAAGTATAGAATTATGGAATTCCGCATGTGTGAAAATCAGAGTTTTTAAGTCCCTTTGTACTCCTTACTTATAGATCCAAAGATAGTAGTTATATAGCTTGATGGAAAGCATTTGATCTGTACTTTTCATAGAAATTAAAATCAAATCAATCTGATGTGTCTAGCCAGAGTTATAAGCTCTTAAAGAGGATAGGGATAGGTTCAAAATCCAAGTGACAGCATTTTGATTCGATTCAACTATACTTTGTTCTGAATCCATTGTTTTGAGCATCCAACACAAGAAACTGTAGATCAAGACTGAGTTTGAAGTATTTGAACACCCTTTGAACCTTCTGAGTGTCAATAGTGTTTTCTTTTGAAGCATTTCACACGTGCCAAAAGTAGAATTCAAACCAGCCAAAGTGTCTCAAACCACTTTTTGTGTCTGATCTAGAAAACTTGTCTTGTGGAATATTTGAGATTCATCTCAAATATAGTTGCAAGTGTTTTACATAGGAAGGTAGTTCAACCTTGAAAATACCTATAGTGAAGAGAGTAGCAACTCTAATTCTGATAGGAACAAGCTCAAACATATCTCAATCCAATAACTAAGAAGTCTTCATTATGATGGCACCTCAGGGAGGATATCTTCTAGAAGCCAGTGAAAGACTAAACGCTTCTAATTACTCAATTTGGAAGTTAAGAATGGAGTCTGTTTTGATTCTCCGGGATGTTATGGATATTGTGCTTGGTGTTGAGGAGGAGCCTCAAGCACAGGTTGAAATTCCTAAATATAAAAAGAGATCTAGAATGGCTCTACATTTCATTAAGATGAATGTATCTAATGAAATTTTGAGAGAGATAGGTTCTTGCACTACAGCCAAAGAAGCTTGGGATGCACTAAAGACCATCTATGAAGCAAATAATACTTCTAGAATACTCACTCTTAGGAATCAGATTTTCCAAAGTTTCCAAAGAAGTGAAGAAAGTGCATCTAACTATGTTCTCAGAGTTAAAGATTTACATAGAGAGCTTTCATGTGTTGGTGTTACCATTAACCAAGTTGAGCTAGTTCAAGTCATACTGAATGGCTTGAGAGATGACTATGATAATCTTGTTCAGTCTTTTGCTATTAAGGAGGAGTTACCTAATCTAGAAAGTCTCCAAGGAATTCTTATTTCTGAAGAATCTAGACAAAGCTATAAATTCTCCAGGATGAACAAACTTGAACATGGTGGAAGTGACAAAGCCCTCTTTGTTAAAGGCAAGCAGAAAGGAAGGAGTAAGAACCAATTCTCTCAAGCATACAACAAAGACAAAGCCAAAGATCGAGATCAAGATGGTGAAGAGGATGAAACATCTCATCCCTCTAACTCAAAAACCAAGAAGAAGAAAGTGAAGAGCTTCTTTTGTGGCAAAAAGGGGCACTATGCCTCTAATTGCTTTAAGAAGAAAAACCAACTCAAGCAAGCTAATCTCTCCAAAGAGATTGAAGAAGATTATGTTGCAGGTGATGGTGAAGGATCACTTATGGTGTCCAGTTTTACTTCATCACCTTTCAAGAAAGATGGAGCTTGGTACATAGACAGTGGGGCATCTTCACATATGTCCTATTCAAAGGAGTCATTTGACTCAATCTTACCTTTCAAAGGACTCAAGAGATCTATTTACACAGCTAATGATCATGAGTGTCCAATAGAAGGAATTGGCAACATTCCATTCAAACTTGCTTCTTCAAAGTTCTTGCACTTTCTAATGTTCTTTTCATTCCAAAACTTACAAAGAACTTAATTAGTGTGGAAAAGTTGCTTGATAATGGTTGTGATGTAAAGTTCAACTCCAATACTTGTTTTATCAAGAGAAAAGATGAGATCCTTGCTGATGGAACTAGATGTGGTGGAATTTTTAAGTTGAATTCTTATGAGAATGCAAACCTTTGTGAAGTTGTTTTGTTATCTAAGGAGGAGGTGTGGCATAGAAGGTTGGGACATCCTAACTTTACATCTATGTCTTCTATGGTTAAGAAGGAGAAGGCTATTGGTCTTCCAAAATCTCTTTCTAAAGATTTCAAGCCTTGTGAGGCTTGTGTCATTGCAAAGTCACACAGAAAGCCATATCAGATTTCTTTTATAAAGACTACTTATCCATTGGAACTCATACATTCAGATGTACATTTTTCCTCTTCTAAAAGTATTGGTGGTGCAACATGTTTTGTCACCTTTATTGATGACTTTACTAGATACACTTGGTTGTAGCTACTTTCTTCAAAGGCTATGGTTTTTTATCACTTCCTTATCTTCAAAGCTGATGTAGAAAAACAGTTTTCTTGCAAAGTTAAAGCTTTAAGATGCGATGGAGGAGGTGAATATATCTCCAACAAGTTTCATAGTTATTGTGAAGGTGAAGGAATAAAGAGAGAATTTTCTTGTGCCTATTCTCCATTCCAAAATGGAGTAGCTGAGAGGAAAAACAGATCTTTTATGTGAATGTGCTAAAGCGATTCGAGTAGCAGCTTCTTTGTCTATTGAATATTGGGGTGAAGCTATGAATTGTGCAAACTATTTGTGCAATAGATTATCTCACAATGCTCTTGCTGGAAAAACACCTTTTGAAGTCTTGTTTCAGAAAAAACCTAAGGTAGATCACCTTAGAGTTTTTGGTTGCACTTGCTTTGTTAATATGCCCTTGAAAACAAGGAAAAAAGATGATTCTAATTCTGTTAAAGGGATCATGGTTGGATATGCATCCAACAAGAAAGCTTACATGATCTATGTTCCCTCTACCTCAACTACAATTGAGAGTAGAGATGTGATATTCCATGAAGATCAAAAATACATTCTTGAGAAGGCCGAGTTCAAAGATTCTCACAAAGATACTCCAATCATCACCCTTGAAGATCATCATGGAGAGATGGGGTTGAGATTTGAGGAGGAGTCACCTCGAATTTTTTCACCAAGGAGATCTCAAAGAGAAAGATCCGAGCCTAGAAGTCTTACCTATGAAGATAGAGGAAAGCAAGTGGAAATCAACTCCACTAATTGTGCCTATTTTATTTCTCATGAGGAGCCAAAGGATGTATATGATGCTATCAACTCAAAGGAATGGTACCTTGCCATGAAAGAAGAATATGATGCTTTGATGGCCAATAATACATGGGAGCTTGTGGATCTTCCATCCAACAAGCATACCATTGGTTGCCAATGGGTTTTTCGAGTCAAGTATAATCAAGATGGCACAATCAACAAGTACAAGGCTAGGCTTTGTGCTAAAGGCTTTGCTCAAGTATGTGGACTTGATTATGAGGAGACCTTTGTCCCAGTTGCAAAGATGGTGTCAATTAGAATCATAATTTCTCTTGCTTATTTTTTCAATTGGCAAATTCTTCAACTAGATATTTCTAATGCATTTCTAAATGGCTATCTAGAAGAAGAGAGCTATATGGATCAACTTATTGGGTTCATCCATGATGAGGGAGAAGTTTGCTTGCTCTTCAAAAGTTTATATGGATTAAAACAAGCCCCAAGGTCATGGTATTCTCGACTTAACACCTTTCTTGAGTCACTAGGATTTAATCTTAGTAACTATGATATTTCCTTATATGTCAAGTTTTTTAATAAAGATATTGCCATCCTTTGTATTTATGTTGATGATATCATTATGACAGGAAATTGTATCAAGTTAGTTGAGGAAACCAAGATTGCACTTGGAAAAGAGTTCAAGATGCAAGATCTTGGAAAAATTCACTATATTCTAGGACTAGAGATTGACTTTCTTAAAGATAAAGCTTTCATATGTCAATCTAAGTATGCCTTTCAATGTTAAAAAAGTTCAATATGTTGAATTGTAAGAGTATAGAAACACTTATGGAGCAAAATGTAAAGGACTCTAACAAAGGTGATGAAAGATCTTTCGAGGACATCACACTTTTTAGAAGTTTTATAGGCTCCTTAATTTGGCTCACAATAACCAGACCTGACATAAGCTTTAGTGTTCATAAGTTGAGCCAGGCTATGCAAAATCCTTCAGTTTATCATTGGAAAAGGCCAAGAGAGTGTTTAGATATATATCTTCAACTTTTGATTCTGGTTTATTGTATAAAAGTGAAGATATTTCTATTATTGGTTATTCTGACTCGGATTTTGCAAGTGATAGAGCAGATCAAAAATCTACAAGTGTTTATGTCATATATCTTGGAGGAAACTTGATATCTTGGCTTTTCAAAAAGCAAGATATTGTATCACTCTCATCATGTGAAGTTGAGTACAAGGCGCTCACTACAACAACAAAGGAAGTGCTTTGGATCAAGAGGTTACTAGTGGAGCTAAAGATAATTATGGAAGAAAATATACCTATGATCATGTGTGACAACATTTTAGCTCAAGCCCTTGCCAACAACCCAATATTCCATGCAAGGAACAAGCATATCGAAGTTGCACATCACTTCGTGAGAGAGAAGCTCATTGGAGGTGAAATCAAATTGGAGCACATCGACACATCATCTTGCATTGCAGATATGCTCACCAAACCTTTGAGCAAAAGTTCCTTCAACAAGCATAGAGCCAACCTTGGAGTTATAACAAGATCCATGTTCAAATCAATATAGATCATTTTTAGGAAGAGTGTTAAAATTGAAAAACAATCCATATTGATTTCTTGGCCTTGCTACAAATGTTGTACCATGCAAGTATGTAGCTCATTAATGTAAAATGCCGAGTTTGGCCTACATAGAACTCGAGCTACGTGGTTATGTATTATCTAGTTTGATAAATGCAACTTGCATATAGTTTGTAGACATAGAATTAGGATGATTATGCTTCTAGAAACTCGTGGCAACTCACATGCATTAATTATAAGTGATCCATAGTGACATGCAAGGCATGCACAAAGTTTAATGGACACATGCATGATGATTTGGACATTTCTAGTTAGAACTAGTGCACTTGTAAAAAGTTGGTAGAATTTCATGCATGACAAGTGTCAAATGTCACATAGACTCTAGATGTCACTTTAGATGTCATTTTGGAATGGATAGATATGGTTCTACCTCGAGCTACCTCAATCTCCATAAATATGTGTAGCTCTCCACACAATCAATGATGAAGAACCAAAGCTTTGTAGCTATCTCATGTCATTTTGGATCTAAACAAATATTGCTTGTTATCTCTCTAGCTCTCTCTCTCTAACTCATGTTGAGGCTAATGCTCATACATTGAGATCTTGTATTTTTATTCATTCTTTGATCATTGCTATTATATTCTATTGATTAGCATGCTAGATTGTGGAATAGCCATTTCTTTTGAACTAGATTTTGTTAATCAATCTAGAATCAAGTTATAGTGCCAATCACAAAGCTTAATTAAGATTAGTTACTCTTGTGGACATTCTCCACACGTGTGAATTCTGGAAATTTTGTCAAATTGTTCGATGTATTCACGACTGTGCAGACAACTAATTAATTGCATTCGCTAACTATTCGTTTCTAGACAGAAATTCTCAACAACTAAAGCCCAACTTAATGGTTAAAGAACACGAAGAGTTTTAGAACACGTTAGAAACTTATGTCAATGCCAATCAGGAAAACAGATCAGAGACTCAATTCTTCAGACAAGGACTGTCATCTCATATGTATACATACAGCTTAATTCAATGATCGTGCTAGACTGTACCAAAGATAGTCGTTATTCAAGTGCCGAAAAGAAAGTATTCGTGACAGACGAATAAGATGATTTTAAAGACAGTTCTTTAGAGCATGCTTTACGAAAACACAGAAACGACTTTAATGCACTAGAGTGTCTGTCTGATCAGAGAGTAATTCATGAAATGTGTTAGAGATTATTAGCAGACTAAAAATCACTCACACTCAACAGTGCGGAGAATAGAGATAAGAGATAATAACTCATAGAACTCTATTCACTTCTTCAATCTCTTACATAAGCATAAACTCTTCTCTCTCGATGATCGAGACTGAAGTGTGACACACCTCTAAAACAACAGGTGCGTCGCTCCCGCGAAAGGGTCTAGTTAAGAATTAGACTGAAAATACGTTCAACTATACCATAGGAGATATACTTAACTATAAGTTGAAGTTACTCTAGTTTATCATGTCTTTTCGTATCTAGTCATTTCGTATGGACGACCTAGTAAAGATTATCCAAGACAATGTCTTTTCCTTTTAAAGGTCTTGTCCTTAATTACAAGGCAAGTACTTAGGAGATATATTCTCAAAAAATGACTTAGGCCTCTTCATGATTTATAATTAACTAGCTCATATCTTCATTTTTGAGTATATCATGCCATGTTTATGTTGATATTCAATATTTAACATTTTGGTGGCATCACATATCCCCTTCCTCAAATGTGAAACGTCCTCGTGAACATATCATTTTCATTTTGAGGATTATTCAAGAAACAGTCTTGTTCGTCATATTTTTGTTGAGGCGAAAAGATATTTCTTCGTGTATTTTGTCCTTTAGATATTTCTTCGTCTTAGAGAATATGTGTCTTGCTGTTTCTGTAATTAAATAGGTTGTTTTGAGTCGAATTGCTGATGAAAACTGGAATCAAACTTCAAAACATCTTTAAGCTTCAAAAATTCAGCATCCGATAGAAACATCACCACGACAAAGGCACGAATGAATATTCATGAATGATTCAGTTCTTCATATAACTTCTGAGCAAGTTCCAAGTTCTGTTGAGCTTCGATCAAGAGCGAATCTTCTTTTGATTTTGTATAGCAGCCAACTGGTAAGTTGCCGAATTCTTCTAACTTAACCGGGAGTAAGGTTCCATCAAACAGCTCCTGGGTTAACTTGGTATCTTCGTCTCTGTTGCAAGTGATGGAGAAGGATCACTTATGGTGTCTAGTTTTACTTCATCACCTTTCAAGAAAGATGGAGCTTGGTACATAGACAGTGGAGCCTCTTCACATATGTGCTGTTCAAAGGAGTCATTTGACTCAATCTTACCTTTCAAAGGACTCAAGAGATCTATTTACACAGCTAATGATCATGAGTGTCCAATAGAAGGAATTGGCAACATTCCATTGAAACTTGCTTCTTCAAAAGTTCTTGCACTTTCTAATGTTCTTTTCATTCCAAAACTTACAAAGAACTTAATTAGTGTGGGAAAGTTGCTTGATAATGGTTGTGATGTAAAGTTCAACTCCAATACTTGTTTTATCAAGAGAAAAGATGAGATCCTTGCTGATGGAACTAGATGTGGTGGAATTTTTAAGTTGAATTCTTATGAGAATGCAAACCTTTGTAAAGTTGCTTTGTTATCTAAGGAGGAGTTGTGGCATAGAAGGTTGGGACATCCTAACTTTACATCTATGTCTTCTATGGTTAGGAAGGACTTCAGGCTATTGGTCTTCCAAAATCTCTTTCTAAAGATTTCAAGCCTTGTGAGGCTTGTGCCATTGCAAAGTCACACAGAAAGCCATATCAGAAGTCTTTTATAAAGACTACTTATCCATTGGAACTCATACATTCAGATGTACATTTTTCCTCTTCTAAAAATATTGGTGGTGCAACATGTTTTGTCACCTTTATTGATGACTTTACTAGATACACTTGGTTGTATCTACTTTCTTCAAAGGCTATGATTTTTTATCACTTCCTTATCTTCAAAGCTTATGTAGAAAAACAGTTTTCTTGCAAAGTTAAAGCTTTAAGATGCGATGGAGGAGGTGAATATATCTCCAACAAGTTTCATAATTATTGTGAAGGTGAAGGAATAAAGAGAGAATTTTCTTGTGCCTATTCTCCATCCCAAAATGGAATAGCTGAGAGGAAAAACAGATCTTTATGTGAATGTGCTAAAGCAATTCAAGTAGCAGCTTCTTTGCCTATTGAATATTGGGGTGAAGCTATAAATTGTGCAAACTATTTGTGCAATAGATTACCTCACAATGCTCTTGCTAGAAAAACATCTTTTAAAGTCTTGTTTCAGAAAAAAAAAAAAAAAAAAAAAAACCTAAGGTAGATCATTTTAGAGTTTTTGGTTGTACTTGCTTTGTTAATATGCCCTTGGAAACAAGGAAAAGAGATGATCCTAATTTTGTTAAAGGGATCATGGTTGGATATGCATCCAACAAGAAAGCTTACAGGATCTATGTTCCCTCTACCTCAACTACAATTGAGAGTAGAGATGTGATATTCCATGAAGATCAAAAATACATTCTTGAGAAGGCCGAGTTCAAAGATTCTTACAAAGATACTCCAATCATCACCCTTGAAGATCATAATGGAGAGATGGGGTTGAGATTTGAGGAGGAGTCACCTCGAATTTTTTTCACCAAGGAGATCTCAAAGAGAAAGATCCGAGCCTAGAAGGCTTACCTATGAAGATAGAGGAAAGCAAGTGGAAATCAACTCTACTAATTGTGCCTATTTTATTTCTCATGAGGAGCCAAAGGATGTATATGATGCTATCAACTCAAAGGAATGGTACCTTGCCATGAAGGAAGAATATGATGCTTTGATGGCCAATAATACATGGGAGCTTGTGGATCTTCCATCCAACAAGCATACCATTGGTTGCCAATGGGTTTTTCGAATCAAGTATAATCAAGATGGCACAATCAACAAGTACAAGGCTAGGCTTTGTGCTAAAGGCTTTGCTCAAGTATATGGACTTGATTATGAGGAGACCTTTGTCCCAGTTGCAAAGATGGTGTCAATTAGAATCATAATTTCTCTTGCTTATTTTTTCAATTGGCAAATTCTTCAACTAGATGTTTCTAATGCATTTCTAAATGGCTATCTAGAAGAAGAGAGCTATATGGATCAACCTATTGGGTTCATCCATGATGAGGGAGAAGTTTGCTTGCTCTTCAAAAGTTTATATGGATTAAAGCAAGCCCCAAGGTCATGGTATTCTCGACTTAACACCTTTCTTGAGTCACTAGGATTTAATCTTAGTAACTATGATCTTTCCTTATATGTCAAGTTTTTTAATAAAGATATTGCCATCCTTCGTATTTATGTTGATGATATCATTATGACAGGAAGTTGTATCAAGTTAGTTGAGGAAACCAAGATTGCACTTGGAAAAGAGTTCAAGATGCAAGATCTTGGAAAAATTCACTATATTCTAGGACTAGAGATTGACTTTCTTAAAGATAAAGCTTTCATATGTCAATCTAAGTATGCCTCTCAATGTTAAAAAAGTTCAATATGTTGAATTGTAAGAGTATAGAAACACCTACGGAGCAAAATGTAAAGGACTCTAACAAAGGTGATGAAAGATCTTTCGAGGACATCACACTTTTTAGAAGTTTTATAGGCTCCTTAATTTGGCTCACAATAACTAGACCTGACATAAGCTTTAGTGTTCATAAGTTGAGCCAGGCTATGCAAAATCCTTCAGTTTATCATTGGAAAATGATAAACTGAAGGATTTATCAGAGAGTGTTTAGATATATATCTTCAACTTTTGATTCTGGTTTATTGTATAAAAGTGAAGATCTTTCTATTATTGGTTACATATTTGCCATGTACCAATATTTGATTTTGTTTCTGAAAGGCTGTTCTTGCTCTGATTGAAACACTCTTTTGGATGTTCTCAGCAAAGCACCTAGATGCCCCTCTTATAGAGAGATTCATGCATATATTTCCATACTTTCACCATGTTGCATCTAGCTTTATTGCCCTGCCACTTATCATCAAAGTCAAATAAACTAGTGAATGAGATTACAAATTTGATTCCGGTTAGCCACTGTATCACAACTAGCGCCGAACTCCAGAAAAATCATATCGCTTGCTTGATTTCATGGATATGAGTACCAATAGCAGTTTTCTTGGAAAGTAGCAGCATCTTTCCATATAACCCAAATGATATCAAAACGGGGTGAAAGGGTCACAGCTATCCTTTCCCTGCAACTCATTCATCGTCTTAGCCTGTTGTGAGGTGAAAAGGTTTTGCAAGAAATCTGGAGATCAGCTGCTCGGCAAGAACAAGTTGCACGGGTTGAGGGTCAAAAATGGAAGATTCAGATGCACATCAATGGAGATAACAATGTCATTTGTGATGTCATGATGCACCATTTGACATCCTTTCGACTTCACAGGTTGTTTCTGCATCAAAGTTTCTCTCAACGGGTCAGACAAAGACTGAATGTCATTCATTCCTGGATCCTAGAAGGTTGAACCAGGCAAGAGGCCATGTCATCCCTGGGTGAACAAGCTACATGGAAAGAGTCTCTAATGTGAAATTTTTGGAGTCAATGAATCAGGATTGCACCAGAAGATCCATCGCTGCAGCAATAGAGAAAATGCTTAACTTTTAACTACAAAAGTCAACACCTATCTGTCCTCGATTTCGTCCTCTTTTTATGGAAAACTGGCCCAATGTCCCATCAATATATATAATTCACAAATATCTCAACTATGCGAGATTTTCACCAATCTTTTAAGAGTAGATATCAAACTAGCTCACTAAACTCCAACAAGTAGCGACTCAAGCTTCTCCTTATTAGAAGCTTACTACATACTCGTGCAAGTAATAGTCCGTTGTTCACAAAGTGATTTCATCAACCCGTCTATGAATCGAATTTCTGCCTACATTTATGCATCATCCAGGCTGAATGGAGCAAATATAGGAATCTCCCAGCAGATTACGATCTATGCATTCATCAGTCACCATGCAAGAACAACCACACTATATCCTGCTGCCTTGTTGATCAAGCACTGCATCACAATTAAGTGTCATATCGATTAAGGATAGCAAATATCAAGCAAACAGTATATGCTCCACCTTTCCTGAATCCTGTTCTGTCATGGCCTAAGACTGTCGAACTAAAAATATTTCAGGCATAACCCTGATTCTATCACACTAAATCCAGTTAGAAGAATAATTTGATGCTTTCGTGCTATATCTATTCCCGGTGGAACATACTATGATCATGGCTTTCCTGACGACAACGTTGCTTGCGGTCATTTAAATAAACACTCCTAGTCTCTTGCACACTCCCACACTAGTACATAATCACAAAATCAGTCTATGATAGAAGTGTACATCTACAATTTTGTGACTCAGTTGTGTTTACAAAAGTAAGGAACATAATGACAAGCTCAATCAGCTTCCATGAGAGAAAATTTCTCTCACAAGGGAGGCTACCTTCATATGAGTAAGAGTAGATAAAGAAAAACTGGAAGCATACCAATTTAGAAAAATTGTAATGTGTGACATGGTTTAGTAAGCCTTATTGTTAAGTTACGTCACATGATAAAAGTCACATGTTCCAAGAATGTAATGCAATGGCAGAAAAAGAAACTGAATCCCACTTCGTGTAGGATAGTAAATTCAGAACTTCAAAGTTTAAAACTTCGCAGAAAATCTGCTCCTTGAACATTTACATGGCAAGTTCTATATCCATGTTCTTTAATAGCTAAAATTTGTAATCTTCAATTTGATTTTGAAGTGCCAGTCCAACTTTAGATGAATATGACCACATGCCTGAGTTGCAAAGAAAGATTTAAAGCGACTTGAGAGAGAGAGAGAGAGATTACAAAGTTCCAAGTCAAAACAAGGTGATCTGAAATATCACAATACGCTTTGCCGTGTGGGCTCAAGATACATTCAAATGGTTGAAAAATGAACAAACAATGATTGCAATCTAAAAATAAAATAAAATGGAAACCTATTATAATGTCAAAGTCATCAAAGAATGACAGCTCATCTTTTAGCAATCATCAAAATAGCTTCCTGCTCACGCAGGAAAGCTAAAAATTCATACTTATTCTTCATTCGAGTAAAGTATACGAACACATGTATAGATGCCTCAAGGGCAATCAGAGGATGCAAACTTTACATACATAAACTAATCAATATGTTACCATAAAAACAGCCTTGGACTGTTCTAAACACTGTAGGCTATCCAAATAGGAGGAAACTACACACTCATGTCATGGCTTGAATGAGGATGGATCCCTCAAAATATAAATGTTCATGGCAACTAACTACCACTATATGTTCTAAATCTACCTTCCCCCAGCAAAGGGTAGCAGAAATTCCTATGACATAATAGTATTACAAAGTACAAATGCTACAAACTTAGATATACAAAAACTGTTCACCAAAGAATGTGAATCTTATGTAAGGTTTTGTGAGCAATAAAATCTAAAACTCAACCCTCTTGAAGATCTTGTAATTTGGGCTTTTTACAAGGAACGTCAGATTCTGAGCGCATTTCAACTGGCCTTGCATGTCCTTTAGACTGCTGACTTTGTGAAGACGACTCGGGAGTGTGCCCTGTTGTCTGCGACACCAATAAATTTCAAATATTTCAATCCTTTTTGTAAGTATTAAAGGATCATTGCTATAGCAGAGTCACTGTAGCAAATACCCATTCACCACTCAATTCTGTGGTGCAGAATGTGAAATGTAATGGCAAATTCTAATCAAATGATAACCGAGCAAAAAAATCAATATTCATCAAGTACTAGACCTTATCAGACGAACAGACTGCAGAAGCTCCAACACGCTTGCCAAGATCTATCTGTACAGAGATATTTGCTTGTGACAGATCCAATCCGGAACTTTGCAATGCACGCGTCAAGGTGTCTAATAATCTATACATACGCATTGCAATCCAAAAGCACGCATCAAAACTTGGCATCCCACTACAAGGGATATACATAATAAGCAATGAAACGAATAAAAAGAACACGAAACAGTTGTAGTGGTAAGATGTAAAAATAAAGGAAACGAACAACGTAGCAAAATCTCATACACGATAATGGAATCATAGAAATTGGCCTGTAATAATGCATTTATACAGCAATGCAGAGAATATTGTCTTCTATACAAAATCTGACAGCAGAGTTTTTGGTACAAGATTTCAACATGTTAATACAAAACCTAGTCCACTGATTGCAATTTCACGGAAGAACGACAAATGCAGGGACGGTCTGCTTATTGAGACCAGAAGAAAGACTTGTCTCACAAACAAGCAGAGGTTTTATTGGACAGAAGTACCTAGTTAACAAGGCTAATTGGGATTGAAATATGAAAAATCTACACGTGCGGTTGGCAAGCAATGCTACTAATTGATCAAGCTCCAGAGCACTAATTGCTGCCAGCTTTCATCCTGATCAATCGATAACCTAGAATGTCAATTCATTCTTGAGTGCAAAAAGAAGAGAGAACTAGCTCACTCTTGAGAGTAGATGCTCGAAACACTAATAATGCCTCCTGTGACACCAAGTGATTCCTCCCTGATGTGGGTGGCACAGCTATCCACCTTATGTTTAGACTTGTAAGAGCAGACTTCTTCCTTATTAGTTGCGATGACACCATTGCCGTGATAGCTATTGTGCATCCGGTGAGAATCAATGGTTAAACCTGAAGGACCCTGGATTGAGTCCATAGGAGTTACTGCTTTTTCCGGTACAGACATGGGCTCAATGACCTGTGCACTACATCCTTCTTGTGGTTGAGATGATTTATAATCTACTGCCCGCTGCATTTGAGGTTTGGCATCTGTTCGGGTTTGTGATTGCTCAGTGAGATTGGCACGAGGCATGGGTTCTGCGGTACGATGAGCTGATGCATCGATAATGCTTGTTGTTGCAGATCCTTTTGGCAGGCATTCAAAGGTCTGAGCATCTGGAGTAGAAAGAGGCTGCATTAAGGAGGCTTGTAGTGTTGTGCGAAGTTCATGCTGAATAGTTAATGATTTGGAGCTTGGCTTAGCGACACCACTTTTACAAGTTTTGTTATCATGGCTGGAATCAAAGCCATTATTGATTACCCCTGACCTTCCATTGTACGAAGAAGTTTGCGGCACAACACATGGACGAAGATCTGCAGTAGGAGCTCCATTTTCGCTTGCTGAAGGAGAAAATATGAGTTTGGGTCGGACATGATCATGTGTTTCACTTATCTGTTTGACGTCAACAGCAAGACCTGAAGAACTGATATTCTTCAAAAATACTGCACTATCCATTGGTGTTGCATCCCTCATGAATGCTTCTGGGCCTACAGTTTTCTGCAATGCCAGTTTCACATCCATAAGAGAGTTATAGAATGAAATAAATGCTGGATGCGATCAGCCACTCCTAAATGTTGTTACATCTTAAGAGTACAGTTTATCATACAATTTTCTTCAAGAAGTCCCAGTTTAGTCTTTTTATATAGCATTCTTTTGAAACTACTTCCTTTTGAGAATTTTATGCACCTTGCAACTTTCCCACACCATGTTCTTCAGCCTCTCTTGATGCCTCCCCTGCTCAACGCCCTCAAATTTTCGAACCTTTTCTTGCAACATCTGAACATAATCAATAACCTGTACAATATGGCATGGTACCCTGAAGTTAGAATTTTGCCATTACTAAAATATTTGCGGAACAATTTCTTTTTAACAAAACAACTAGAAGAGTCGTTAGGACAGACTTACCTCTAACAGAAAAGAGGCCTTGTCTCTCTTTTGATCACTGTGTGGCACCAGGTTTCTCAACATCTGAAACCTGCAATAGCGTGAATTAGTCTCCGTGTCTTCATCAATCTAAAAATCTGCAATCTAGAAAGATTTAAATTAGTTCCTTCAAAATTTTGTTCTCTCACAAATATGAAATAGGACACCTTACTCGTTACAGCTATTTTTACTGAAACCTGAAGGTCAAACTGATTTATGAGAGTTTTCAACCTAGACAAAATTGCACCCGTTTTCAAAGTTTAAATGAACAATCTGGAGCTTATCTTTAAAAATGTACAGCTCTGCATATGACTGTACTAAAACTCGGAAAAAACAAAATCAAAGGACTAGCTCAATAAGAATAGAATTCACAGCTAAATGTATATTCAGTGAGAAAAAATTTGAAGCAGTAGATCCAGCCAGCTAGGTAAAGTTTGAACAAGAACAAATCAAACCATGTGATATAGTATCGCAACATAAGCAGTTCTATTTTGCACTGTTCAAGGAGTCAAGCAGTTCAATTTCATCACTTGCCTATCATTGATTTTGCTTCTTCTACGTTGTTCAGTAGCAGAATGTTTGGACCTGGGAGTACTCGCCCTGACATCCAAATTTTTACCATCCCTTGAAGTATTCTCACCTGGGATAGACGAAAACATATCACATTTTGTTTTCCAAACCTTGCTAGATTATATCATATCCAAAGAACTACAAGAGCTTAAAAGTTAGTCAGGGCCTTAGGTGCTTTTATGTCAAAAGAACTGTCGAAGGCTTGAATTCAACTTTTGAGATCCTATCATGTTTCTACATCAACAGCCCCATTTTCCAATGGCAAGTGATGAGCTTGATTCTAGAACACTACAAAAATACTACAGCAGCTCACCAGATGTTTTGATTGAAGAAATATAAGGCAAAAGGCATCATTTTTCCTGATGATAGAGTATGCCAATACACTTTGCTAATTGCTGGTATAAACTGGCAACATATCAAGCCATGAAGTCTTTTGAAATTTTCAGGAGGTACCTTTATGAAAATCTTTCCTCTGCTCTTTTGAATGATCAAGGCCTTCCACCTCATCTTCCTCATCTTCAGATGGCACTTTGATAGGCCGCTTAGTTACCTCTACTAAAGGGTGGTGACTAGCTCTCTGCCAATGTCTGCAAAGTCTAACATTGTGTGATTCGAACTATCACAAAAATAGGAAATACTATAACAAATAGAGCACTCAGGATTCTGCAAAATAAGTCACGCCTAAAGCTTCATGTTGCCAGCAACAGGATGAAGATACTGACGAGCTAGATATAAAACCAAGCGAAATATTCTCAGACAAAGAAGCTTTGATGGTTAAAGCCATACAACCACTCACCTGCTCAAAACAGGAATCGGCTGATAGCTACTATCGACTGGACCATGGTTTGAGGAGCCTTTGGGAACGTATAAAAGGTCAGACAAGGCATAATCAACCCGGGAATTTGACCAGCATCTGTGATTCTCAACTTGCTCTGCAAGAACAAATTCCAAAACAGGAAATGAAAAGATAGGGTTGAGCTCAAACATGTCTTACCTTTTATAAGCAAATGGGGATAACAGTCTGAAATAAAGAATTTACAGGTATCAAACATATTAGCATGGCCAACATACACCTTTTGCAAAGTCTCTGATACATTGCTGGCCTTGATGGATAAATGTCGAAATTTGAACTAAAAAGTCCTACTAAGAAAATTTAAATTCAACCTTGCTCAACTGTTACATCGGAGCTTCTCATGCTCTCAACCAGAAGATGATCTTCATGCACTGGCAATGGCGCGCCTAAGCTCATTTGAGTTTTACACCTCACTCCTTGCGCATTCCCGTCCTGTCCAGCGAGTCTCAACAGCTGCATTTGGGGAACCTCCATAGCCAGGTTCAATTGGCTGCTCATGCAAATAGGACGAAGCCGGTCCACAACTACTGATGTTGGGATACTGGCATGTTGTGATAGGCTCTCTTCTTTTGTCGGTTTTTCTAGATGCAACACTTGAGGTTCCTGATACTTGGGACTGTTTCCTCTTTCTAGCGGCTGCAAGAGATCTTGAGTGGTAAGAGAAGAAGCCCCTGCAGCAATACAAACATGGATGAAAGCACTTCACAAACTGACTAGAATAAAAAATATTTGACAACCGATCATTGTAATCTTTATATTCCACCGCACAAAGGCCTTGATCGTAAATTATTTCTTGACAACATTAGTACTGTCACTATGTTTCTGAGCTCTGAATGCAAAATCTGCGTCTAGGATAATTCCAAAAGCATTTAAAGAAAATATCCATTCATACCTCTACTAGGACTTGGCTCCACAAAATGGGAAGGCATGCCACCATAAAGCGACAGAAAATCATGTGTTGCACGCCCCGCGCCTCTCGAAGCTGCATTGATTTCAAATTTATTATTATAATTGAACCAAGTAGCTGTTGGGATACGAAGAAGTGCGTCGTCCCCTTACAATTTTAAATAGAGAAATAGATGCAGTCAAGCACTTTCGAGAAGGTAATCACCTTCGTTGAGAAAAACGTGTTGAGACTGCGATGTTGCCTCCGGAGTCTGATTTGGAAAATGTCTTTGAAGATAAACATCTTGCCGCTGATCTCTGGTTCCTAGATTGTACATCATAGGATTATAGCCGCCGCAGTTCGGAGATGGCGTAGTCATTGCGCGCTCAGCATCTACGCCTGCGTCCATTTCCTTTTTTATTTTTGTTGCTCCGACTGCAGAAAAAGCCATTGCTGTTATGGCTCCAACAAACGTGAATTACAGTTTCTCTAGAAAGCTGCTCCAAAAGCAATTGTCTGATCAAGTAGGGATTCTTTCGCAGCTCCAGCGCAGTTTGCATCTGTCTTCATGAAGAGACTCCCCCACAGCTCCCATAGGGATTACAAACTTGCAGAAGGATAATACCATTGCGGTTGTGAAGATAGACCTGTCCAATTACTTAGCCATAAACAGTACTTATTTCCTCCCGAAGCCTCTTTTCCGGAAGCAAGAATTCTGTTCTTGCTATGTTTTTACATTAATCTCAACCATTTATGTGGCTTCAATGGGTCGTCATACAATTTGATACCATCACAAAGCCTTTGCAAATTCTCCAACTAATCCTGATACTGTCGTCCAATTACTTAGCCATAAACAGTACTTAATTCCTCCTGAAGCCTCTTTTCCGGAAGTAAGAGGTCTGTTCTTGCTATGTTTTTACAGTACTCCCAACCATTTATGTGGTTTCAAGGGTCTTCATGCAATTTGATAAATTAACAAAGCCTCTGCAAATCCTCCAACTAATCCTGAGACTGTCCCTGCCATTACATTTTTTTTTTTTCATTTTCGAGTAAAAGATTTGGCTCCCAATAGTTGTAACAGCATACAAACACGTACGACTCAGATGCATGTAGACTATGCGGGTTGATCTATCTATTTATTTCTAAAGCCACAAGAATAAGAAATCAGAGTGTTGGTGTAACGTAATTATTGCATCTTGTAAGAAAGCATGCTTTCAACTAAAAAGGCAGCCTCGATCTGATGTAAAATCTAAAGACTAAGGACGGATGCAATGTGATTACTTGTATTGTGATTTATTGCCGACAGTGACATGCTTTCATGGTCTCACATCAAAGAAGCGACTACTGCGAAGCACCTTACCGAAGCTCACTCAGATCTAGCAAGACCTTGCAGTAGTGAATAGATCTGTTTAAATACCTTCAAAATAGAAGCCAACAGACGCAAGAAATCATCAGGAAAGTTGACGATTGCATCCAGAATGGTCAGCTCCTACACAAGTTGATAATGCAGTGGTAGACGGTGGACTGCAAGGCGAGCGCTCCCTATAGCTGCGCAAGAGCGGCTTCTCTCCAGTGTTACTGGGTTTTAATTTATACATCTATAAAAGCCTGTGACGGTGACCTGTGAATAAATAGCCTTTGAAAGGAGGTTTCAATTACAAAAATTCACACATGTGTTTCAGCGCTTTCGCTTTGAGGCGGATTTGACACTTCCATCACAGGCTATGCAGAGATGAAATTATGATTTTAGCCAATGCGAAACTTATCCATTGCTGAATTGCAGCAAGTTACATGCCAAAGAAGACGCCCGTTTGAATGCCACAGAACGGTAACTAGGATTGCTTAGCTCATCCACACAATTCTGGAGTTTCTGCGGTAGTACAGTCTATGAGACACAAACAATTAGCTAGAAGCAGCCTAGCAGAAAGATTGAACTCCAAATCCTAGTTCTTAGAAATTGCTTTATCCTGATCTCGCACACATGTACTAGAAATCCATAACTGGGATAATCTGTGCCAGAGCTTAAAGAGCACGGACCTAGTGGCCGAGTCATGCGTCCAGATCTAATCATTGAATGGCGCGGGCAGCCAGAAGACGTTCCAGCTAAAAAATTGGTCGAATTCTGCAGAGAGGAACTCGGCGAGATATAACAATAATTGAAGACAAGAAGATTAAAGGAAAAGCCAGGAGGAGGTGTGACATAAACTTACATTATACGAGAGAAACAAGTACTCCGAGAGCCTCGCGACATCCATTGAACATGACCCCAACATACATCAAAGTTCAAACGATGATACATCAATCAGTGAAATGCACATTCATGTTTAAGCTAAAGAAAGCAATGATGCAGCATACATAGCAAAAGAGGCCAGCAAATGTCCGATGCAAGAAACAAGCAGCGAAAATCCCAGTAATATCATAATGGAATGCGAGAAAGGAAGGGCAGGGGTTAGAAACGAGACAACAGGAGGAGCGCGTGGGTGCAGGAAAAACAGGCCAAAACGGTGATAAGGAAGCAGCCACGAGTCACGAGCGCAGTTGAATTAAATAATAAGAAAACAGTAGCGGAGCAGAGTATCGGCGAAGCAACGGGGACGCAAGTGCGTGCGCTGATGGTGTAGGCAGAACGGAAGGAAAGGGAAGGAAGGATCGAAGGAAAACCACCCCAAAAACTACGCCATGCACGATTTTACAAAAGAAAAACAGGAAAAAAAAAAAAAAAAGGTAAAGCGACATCGACACGAAAACGATCGTGAAAGAGAGAGAGGGAGGGAGAAGGTCACATCCGGCAGCCCCGCCAAATGCACGTCGCGGGGGTGGCAGTCATCCGGACAAAGTGGTGCGTGCGTGACTCGGATGCGCGGGCGCCAGGCCAGTTGGTGAGCGGCGTCACGTGTCCAGTGGGCGCTACGAGTAACTGACTTGTCACGACTCACAACAATTACAGTCACATGCACGTGACGGTGGGCTTCAGCTTACAACTTTCCCTCGTTTGCATCTGGACCAGGTCCAGACCTGCCGGGCCCCACCAAACGTCAACCCTTCATTTTGCAAGCCCCCTGAGAAAGTTTAAAAAGAAAACTGTCCCCCCTAGGGCCTAGACATAGATGCCTTTTTTGGCCATGCCTCTCAAAGCAAACATAAGCAAGCCAAAACCAAAGGACATTCCAATTTCCACATTCCTCGTTTTTTTCGGAATCTAGACTCTGTGTTTTAAGTTGCCAACATTAGGAAGCCAAAACCAAACAACATTCCACATTCTTCATTTCGGAATAGTGGGACATTAATGTGATCGCTATAAGGACCTTGGTTCCATTATCCTGCCGACCCAAGTCCAATGTCACAGCATGTGTGTGAAGACAACTGAATGGCCCATGTTGTTTTCTTGAAGCCGTTTGTCGATATTTGTGTGCTTGCCCTATGAGATTGTTGCTATTGGAAGAGGACAGATTCCCAACAACGAGTGGCATGGCATTTTGGGCCATTCCCTTGTAGATTGGTCTGCAAGCACACCATCTATCCATCACCTCAAGATTGCTCCTTGGTGGCTCCATTAGTTTAAGTATATCCGGACTTAGGTTCAAAGTCCTCACATAGGCATTCAAAGACATTAATCCTTTTGTTGTGTGAAAGCCACTCATGGATTTTTATGCATTAGTGCTTTGTGGCCTTTGCTATTGGAAGGGGAGAGCATATTTCAAACAAAGACTACCATGACATTCTAGGCCCCTCACTCATCCAAGGGTGTTGGAGGCCTTGAGAGCTACAAGCACACAATCTTTTCACAACCCTTGGATGAGGATAGGGCCAAAATGCCTTATGAATCTCGGAAATACTCTCTCCATATTGCAAGCTTGCCAATTGCCACCTTACAAGCTACCCTATTGTAGGTTGTTGCTCATCATCCAATTATCGTTATTGGCCTTAGTAACCATGATGTTTGTGTATTTGTCTCAATAGTTATTGGTATCCAGTATTTAATGGATAGTGCAAATGTTTATAATTGCCACCACAATAGCCAAGTTGGATATGACTATTGCATCCAAAAAGGTGTAGCCTTGAGTCTAATTGTTATGCTAGTGGACACTTAGGAGCAAGCTCGATGACTACCCTGATTCTCAATCAAAGTTAGGTCGACCAGACAATCAGAGTTAGGTTGATCAACAAGGGAGGGGTCAATCAAGTCCAATCGAATTGGGCCCATGAAACTTGAGGATGAAGTAAAATTTGAATTTGAAAAACAAAATTTTGCCAAAGAGTCAAAAATAGAAAGGTGACTTTTTGGAACCTTTTTGTCTAGAGTTCTTAGCCACTTTTGCACTTATAAATAGACTCGTTGTCAATGTGAGGGAAACAACATTTTGCAAGGTAAATGGGTGATCGCTCTAGTGGCATAGAGTAGTGTAGATTGAAGGTTGAGCAAAGCTTGCTAGCTTCAGGTGATCATTAGTGCAAGTTCTTTTTCCTTCTCAAAATCTAACTGAGGTACCTTATGCAACGGGCCATTGTGTGTGTCATTTTTTATAATGTTTCATCCAATTTGAGGGAGAGTGCTAGATACAATAAGTCACTTGATGGTCATGGTTGGGTGGTGAGTGAGTAAGAGATTGTTCCTTTTATTGTACTTCTACATTATTCTTTAGTTTTTCTATGAAAAACTAGTTGAGTAAGGGCTTTTTGTCATAGGAACTAAACACTGGTATCGGAACTTATGATCTTGTCATCTTTCAATTGAAATTGGATGACAATAGAATGCATAGTATTAAAACATATGTTCATTGGTTATGTGGGAAAAAATTAAATGATGAATTGATTGAACGTTGCGTTGATTGAACAACATGTTTATGTTTAAAAGTATACAAACTCTGCTCCCAAGAAACTAACAAGTCTGTGTTAAGCTTTTGATGTTTGGGTGGGTAGGTAATGCTTAGACCTCCTATGCGCATCAAGGGCAACCACTATGCTAAGGCCTATACCTTCAACTAAGGGCAAAGTCTTTTTATCACTTAACCAGGATGTTTCTATTTTCATAGTTTTGCAATTAAGGACAAAAAAATGAATATTTCAAAAGTTCTATTTGTTGTTTTGTTGTTTTAAGTGCACCAACAAAGGCGTCCTTAAGCAAATGACACACTTTTAATCTTTAAGTTGTTGGAGACAACGAGACCAGCTTAATGGAGATCATCTAGAATCAGATGGATAGACTGAGTAGGTGAACCAAATGCTCTAAGAAATAAGCTTATTGAAACATGCATATTTCAAACTTGGGGTTTGCTTACAACAACAACAAGCTTTTGGCCATTATTATGAATATTTTCATGATGGCAATTTATCAATTTGGGTTGTGACCTCCAATCCTAGTTTGTCTCATTAATTATAGAATGAAACGGGCATACATAATGGAAATGCAAAATCAAGCTAAGGGATATGTAGATCAAAATAAAAGATAATTGGGGGAGATAAAATTATTTTCCATTGTACTTGTAAGTGCTCAAAGTTATCACCTTGTTATTCTGGACTATGGACAATTATACAAAAGTTTGAAATTTTTGAGCTCAAGAACCCTTTTTTTGTTAAAGTTTTTCAATGTAAGTGAACTTGAGTGTTGTTTGCATGATGAGAACAACCTTACATAAGGTTTGGCTGAGCTGGAAGAAGTGGATTCTCAAGACCAATAAAAAAAAAATATTGGAAAAATGGAAACGAGTGAATTTGGTAGCATGAAATTGTGTTAGACTTGAGAGACCAAAGGGATTAACTGTAAAATGTTTTTATTATTATTTTTTCATTGATGATGATGAGTCGTAAGAGAGAAAATACAATGTTTAGATGAAGATTTTTCTTCAAGAGCAAGTGCACATTCATGACTTAACGTATAGAGATGACCATCTCTATACACTTTGACCAGAATATTCAAGTTGTTGTCTCAAATGAGACATTGATTTGTATCAAATGTGATAGTGTGGCCTCGATCAGCAATTTTAAGCAATTTTAACTAATCAATAGTAAGTTCTTGGTCAAAGTTGGAACACATAAAATATCCTTGATAAGTTGAGATGAACAATTATCGAATTTGATGGTAAATGTCCCTTTGCCTTTATCTTGAGCAAGTTAGACATTAGAGGAATTCTGAATCCAAAAAAGACCCTATAACAAATGCCACGTAGATTGACAAAGTTTATTAATGTAAATTAATAAACTTCATTTTCTGCTCAAATGCTTTTTCATTTCTGCCTGCACTATTTTCGATGCTTAACCATTCTATGTACATTACCATTTGTAGTTCACTAAAAATAGTATAACTTTCTAACCGTAGCTCTGATTGCGACGAAAATTATACCGTTGGAAAGAGCTCCAACGATACCCTACATGACCTACTTCCGAGCTACCGTTCAAAAGTAATGGCCGGTCAAAGTTTGCAGAAAAACTCAAATATCGCTTCTGTGCGACCATAGAGTACCCTCTCATTGAGAGGGTAAAAATCCATTTTAAGCAAATCTTTTGATAGGTTGTAAAGCAAGCATCCAATCACTCTTGTGGATCTTTTGTAGATCCATTTATGGTCTTAAAGTACATTACTTTCACATGGTATCAGAGCTAGCCCTCTCAATACTAGTTTTTAGCACCAAAACTTGCTAAAAATGGATTTGTACCTGTGATGGATGTTGAGTATCTGACTTTGAAGTATTGATAGCAGTCTTTTCTTATGCTACTTCTTCAAATATAGTGTGATCAATCTTTCTAATGTAGAGACATCATTTGACTTCCTTCAAAGCTCTTCTTGGAGAAGAATTGATGTGACCTTCTGCATTTTAAAATCTGGTTGTGTTGGGCTCAACATGACCAAATGATCATAGGAAGCAAGAAGACTTGCTAAGAGAGTCATGACCACATCGTTGTCAACAATGTGTGATCCAACTACAACAAGTTGATCAATTAATGATCTAATTTGATTAACATGGTCACTAATAGAGGTCAATTCTGACATCCTACAAGAGAAGAATTTCTTTTGCAAGAATAAATGAGTGGTAACATCTTAGGTCTCATACAGACTTATGACCCCAAGCTTGCTTAGATGTTTCGCTACTACTAATGTGCGATATTTGTGAATCCTTAAGATTCATGGATATCAATGCGAGAGCTCTGCCATCTTTGCATTTCCATTTGACAATAAGATTGGCATCTTGTTGTGGTAAGATTGACACATCTCATAAATATTTCTCCAACAATGTCATCTTCATGCAATACTTCCACATATGAAAGTCGTCACCATCGAATTGCTCGATGAGTCAAATTTCAAAAGACAATTACTCCATGTGCCTAAAATAAAATAACTAGAAATGTCATGAAAATCAACACAAGCTCTAATATCACTGATGGTAAAATGAAGTGCGAAAGATTGCGACATCTTGAAGTGTCGAGAGACATTGTTAGACTATCATGTTCGATAGCATTGCAGAAGACTTAGTGAATTAAGAGGGACAACTTAAAATGTCGAGAGACACTGTCGGACTATCACGTTCGATAGCGCTACAGAAGACTTACTAAATTAAGAGAGCACCATGTTTAGATCATTTGTCACAACAGAACCAATTGATTGATAGACGAGTCAGTAGGTGTCTTAGACAACCATAAATACAAAATTTGAAGGTGTCAAGAACAACCATGATTCTGCTCTTTGACTCAGGTGATAAGACACACAAGGAGAGTAACAATCATTTGATAGAAATAACAATAATCATTCACACACCATACATTGATTTGAAGAACATAGAGTATATTAAAGATGTGCAAGAAATCTATTCATCAGTATACAAGCTAGAAGTGTTGGAATTCATTCTTTCAATCATTTTATAATGCGAAACTACTATATAGTTTTACTCGCTTTTTTGAGATAGTGTCGAAAGATTCGAGATCGTTTGCAAAAATACACGTATTGTCAACACAATGTCGAGCAAACCTAGAATGATTATTTGAGGGTTGCCAAATATAACAACTTCATCAAATTTGGTTGTGAAGTCTTATCCATTACATATTTCAGGTCCAATCCCTTATCTCCATGTGGCACCTTCCAGGTGGATAACGACGCATTTTGTTAGGGTTGTGCCATCAACAACTATAAATAGATTAGTAGATTAGCTCATTTTATTCATTCAATTCAGTTCAAGTTTCAGGAGTAGCCACTCTTCTTCTTCTGATCTCTCTCTATTCCGCCATAGGCATAGATTAATCGTTAATAAGCTATCACAATTACAGTTTATGTATGAGCAAAATTTATAGTATAATTAGATGCGCTAATATTATAGTGCAATCAGAGTAGACAGCGGATGTTTTTATCATCATTTAGAAATACATACTACATTCGACAATTCGACACATGACTTGTCTTGTCTTATTACTTAGGCGTCAGAGACAGCCATACATTTTCTTATAATGATGTTTGTCATAAAACAACAATCAGACCACAATACAATTGCTAAAGTTCTGAATATCTCTCTCTCTCTCTACAATCACTACCTCTGAGGAGTCAGCTACTGAAAGACCAATTTTGGTTGTAGATCTATATATCTGATCTTCTTCGATAATCGATTCAATCGCCCATTTACATATATAGCAACTGGAAGATCTTGCATTATTCTAGCTTTACATTTACAAGATCGCTTAACAACTGATTTAACTGACTAATTAGAACAGTTGTTATTGGAGTGTGAAGATGTAGACAGTCTGTACTTGGAATCATGTTGTGTATTTCTATAGAGTGTCACATTTTTCACATTTTTTGCCTGTGTGGAATTGCGTGTAAAACTGTAGTGTCGCATTTTTCACATTTCTGGAAGTGTCTAAAATGGCCGAAAAACCAAGTTAGCACAAGTGTTGCAAAACACTTAGTTGCTCAAGATGATCCGAAGGTGAAAAGACGACAGTGTCGGAATTTTTCGCCTATTAGAAATTGCGAGAAAAAATGCAGACTGTTGTGACAATCAATCAAAAATGCAAACTGTTGAACAACAGTTCATTTTTTGCAGGTTTCATTTGAGAGAGTAAAATTGAGAGAAGGAAGGAGGGCAGTTATGATGAGTAGGAGTAAGATTAAACTCCAACACTCCCCCTTAAGCTTACTGCTATGAATCTGAACTACAATTGAGATTTAACATATCTACTAAAGTATAATGTCTCTAGACAATGGCTTTGTCAAGATAGAGCCAACATACTATCTGTATGACACTAACTTAGTACAACATCTTTATTCTAAACTTTCTCTCTAAGAAAATGGAACTGAACTTCTATATGCTTAGTTCTATTATGAGTTCGTGGATTCAGATAGAGCTATGCAACTCTGATTGTCGCACTGGAGTATTGTTGGACCGATATGTGGGAATTGTAGATCCTATAGTAGCCTTCTTAGCCAAATTATCTCCCTCACTACTGATGTAGTTGCAACATATTCGGATTCTGTAGAGGACAATGAAATGCATTTCTGCTTTCTGTTGTTCCATGAAATGGGTCCTCCTGCAAGGAAACAAATATAACCTGATGTGGATTTTCGGGTATCCATGTCTCCTGCCCAGTCTGAATCTGAATATGTGATCAGTGTGAGTGTAGCTTCTATATTACCATTGTAGCTCAAACCATAGTGCTTTGAAGCTTGAATGTACCTCAGTACTCTTTGCAGAGTTTCCAGTGTTGTAAACCTGGATTGGACATCATGTATTGAGACATTGTGCTTACTGCATATGCTAGATCAGGTCATGTGCAAATCATAGAATAAATTATCGATCCTATGACAGACTGATAAGGATACATGCACATTTCTTGCTGATCTACTTGAGCTTGAGTTCTAGGACACATGTCTTTGGATAGCTTAGATCCTGGATCCATAGGTGTGTCTATGGGCTTGCAGTCCTCCATGCCATATCTGCGAAGTACATTGATTAGATAGGAATCTTGGCTTATGGCGATCCTTCTACTTGCGCGATCTCTGTTGATCTCCATACTAAGAAGATAATGAATTGGGCCTAAATCAGTCATCTCAAATTCTGATGAAAGCAGAGATTTGGTTTCTTGTAATAACTAATTTGAATTGTTGATAATTAGGGAATAATCAACGTATAATGCTATTATTACATAGCTTGACCCTTCACGTATAAGATATACATTAGAGTTTGTGGAGCAAGAAGTGAATTATGCTGCAACAAGAAGTGATTAATTATTTTATACCAGGCCTTGGGAGCTTGCTTACGACCATATAATGCCTTATGCAATTTACATACCAAATGTTCTTTGCCTTGAAGGACGTAACCTTCTGGTTGATAAATGAATATATCTTCTTGTATGTATCTGTGAAGGAATGTTGTCTGGACGTCCATCTGGTGAATGTCCAGATCTTCTGCAGCAACTATAGCCAGCGAGGTGCGAATAGATTGATGTTTTACCACTAGACTGAAGGTGTCAGTGTAATCTATTCCATAAACTTGCTCAAATCCTTTAACCACTAATCAAGCTTTCCATTTGGATATTGATCCATCTGGCTTAAGCTTTATCTTGGAGATCCATTTAGAATCAATAGGCTTTATACTTGCAGGAGGATTGACAAGACTCCAGGTCTTGTTCTTCATCAAGGAATGGTACTCAACATCCGTGGCAGCTTTCCATTCGTCTACATTGGGCATTGATAGTGCTTCTTCAACAGTGGCAGTTTCATCATGACTGATGAACGCCGGAGGGGTGACATTGAATAGCCGACAAAGATGTACTTACAGCTTATTGGGTCATTTCTTCCTCAAATCAGACGGTATTTGAGCATAGGAGAGGCATCCAAATACACGTAAGTGTTTCAGACTTGGTTTGTAGCCGTAGTAGGCTTCAAACGGTGTCTTGGAGTCAACTGCCTTCATGCTGGAATAATTTTGCAGATAGTAGGCTGTAGAAATTGCTTTAGCCCAAAAATTCTTGGGTAGTTGAGCGTTCACAGTCATGGATCGTGCAGCTTCCAACAGTGTTCGGTTCTTTCGCTCAGCTATGCCATTCTGCTGTGGAGTGTGGCTGGTTGTGAACTGATGGTGCACGCCACATGATGATAAGTAGTTCGCCATTTCATTTGATAGATACTCTCCCCCTAAATCAGACCGCAAGGCCTTGATTCTCTGACCAGTCTGATTCTCAGCATATTGTTTGAATTCTTTAAAGTAATTGAATGCTTCTGACTTGTTCTTTATGAACATAATTCTGGTGAACCGGGAGTGGTCATCAATGAATGTGATAAAATATAGACTTGACCCAAAGAGGGTACGCTCATAGGACCACATAAATCACAGTGAATCAGTGATAGAATGGACGCTCTTTTGGCTTGTCCTCTTGGAAATTTTGTTCTAGGTTGTTTCTTTAGTAAACAATTTTCATAGACAGTTTGATTAGTTGTAGACACAACATTGATATTCATATCCTTGACCAATTTGTTATGATGCATGTACAAGATCGAATGCATGTTTAAATGACTTAGTCTTTGATGCCAAACATGAGCATCAGAGTTACTCACAATAAGTGCATAATCGTGACTCAAGATATACAAATTTCCTTCTCTATGTGCAGAGAGGATTTCATTGGAATTCCCATAAAAAATAGTACATTGACTAGTAGTAAACAAAGCTCTATAGCCTTGATCAGTGATCTTGCTAATAGATAATAAGCTCTTTGTTAACTTGGGTACGTAAAGTACACCATTTAGTTGTCTAGTGATGTCATCAGGGAACTACAATCGAATGGAGCATTGGCCTTCAACCTTATGTGAGCTTGAGTCGCCGAAGAAAATGTACTTTGAATCGGTTGTTGTGACAGTAGAGAAAAAGTTCTTATATGGTGTCATGTGCTGTGAAGCACCTGAATCAAGATACCATTGATAGGCATCTCTACTTGGTTGGTCTTGTACCATCAGCGCCTTGTCATCCTCTTGGGAATTTTTGACAGAGTCAGAACCTCCGTCTTGGTGCTACTGCATCTTCTTCCTCGCTTCATTGTGCTTGAGAATGTGACAATTTGTTAATGTCGTGGTTTGATCTTTTGCAATATCTGCAAAAGAGTTTGGTCTTGGACAGCTGTTGTATGTGTTGTTGTTGTTGTTGCGTTGAATCTGGATGCTCTGTCTTTGTCTTCTTGTCCTTGAAATTCTTCTTCTTGGACTGATGTTTATTAGAGTACAATGCCATTGACTTGGTACTCATTGTTCATAAGCTCTTTCTCCTGACTTCTTCTTACAAAAGACTTGATGTCAGCTTCTGAAGAGACAGCATAGGAGTATTGCTCAAAAGCAACACTAGATTATCGTAGGAGGATGGAAGACTGGTGAGAAGAGACATTGTTGAGTCTTTTTCTGAAATAGGAGAACCTATGGCAGCAAGTTAATTCAGCAACTGTTTGAATTCATCTAGATGATCGTTGACTGAGTTGCCTTCGCTCATTTTGAGTGTAAGTATCTTCTTCCTCATAAAGAGACAAGTCGATACATCTGAAGTCTCGTAGATACTTGTTAGATTATCTCACGCTTCTTTGGAAGTGGTGTTGTTTGATACGTGAGCAATCTGAGTGTCTTTCAGATTCAAGGATACAATGGCAAGTGCTTTGCCATCCTTTGCTTCCCATGCTAGAAGCAGTTCAGGTTCTACTAGTTTGGCGATTGAACCGTTTACGTATCCCCAAAGTTTCTTCTCGATTAAGATCATCCTCATCTTGAACTTCCACATGTGGAAATCATCTCCGTTGAATTTGTTGATCAAGCGGACCTCTGAGTTTGAACCTTCCATTAAAATTGAGTAGTAGAGATAGAACACAAACAGAGTGAACCAGCTCTATAGAACAAGCCATTAGAGAAAATTTGGCCTTGAAAAGGGCCCTATAAGGATTGCCACGTAGGAAGACAATTTTTTGGCAATGTAAAATACTAAAATAAAATCTTTTTATGCCCCCAGTCCTGTCCACATAGTGTTCGATGGTTAGCTACTATGTGCATAGTGTAGTGTGTGGCTGAAAAAAATCATAACTTTTGAACGACAGCTCGGATTGAGACGATTATGGTGCCATTAGAAAGCCCTCAACGAGAGCTTTTCAACGACACCCAGCATGACCCAATTCCAAGCTACGGTGAAGAAGTTGTGGTCAATCAACACTTGGTCAATCCGATATATATTTCAAGCGTAGTTGACCAGTTTGACAGGTCAAATTGGTCAACTGTGCTTGAAATAGATATCAGGTTGACCAAGTGTTGACTGACCATAAACTTTGACCGACCATAACTTCTTCACCGTAGCTCGGAACTGGGTCATGTTGGGTGTCGTTGAAAAGCTCTCGTCGAGGGTATAATCGCTAAAGTTTTGAATATATATATATATATATATATATATATATATATATATATATATATATATATATATATATATATATATATATATATATATATATATTTTTTTGGATAGAAGTCATCTCGACAACTACATATCTTCAAAATCGACTTACAACCAAGTATTATTCGACAAAAAACCCGAAGACGTGTGGGAAGGTTCAAAATCTTCTGTAAAACATCTTTGGATTCTATGTTGTCTCGCTTTTGCACTAATTCCAACAAAAATTTGCAAGAAGCTAGATACTACTAGTTCTTACTCTATCTTTGTTGGATACTCTTCAAATCAAAAAGCTTATAGGATTTACGATCTAGTGACTAAGAAGATTACTTTTAGTAGAGATGTTATCTTTCTCGAAGATTCGTTTGTCAATCTCAAGATAAAGGGAAAAATTTATAGATATCAAATCAGTACCTGATATTGCATCGAGTTCAAATCTCGACTCTACTCTAATCAAGTTCGAATCTCGACTCTACTCTACTCTAATCAAAAATTTTATAGATGTCAAATCGGTACCTGATATTGCATCAAGTTCGAATCTCGACTCTACTCTACTCTAATCAAAGATTCAGAGGACAAGTCAATGCAACCGCATCAACAGCAATAGTAGCCAAAAAAAAGCCAATTCTTTGAAGATTGAATCGAAACAGATTTTTTTCCAATAGATTTATCGACCACGCCATAGCCACTTGTTACTTTGTTGAGCAGCCAATCAATCATTCAGAGGCAATTTCTAGTCTAGAAACAGATCAGTGGAAATTAGTGATGGACAAAGAGTATTAATCGTTTGTCAAAAACCAGACATGGACTGGTACAGACCTGCTAGATGCAGGAACATCATTTGTTGCAAATGGGTTTATCGAATCAAATATGAAGCCGATGGATCAGTTGATCGGTGGAAGGCAAGCTTAGTTGCTAGATAATTCTCCCAAACCTTGAACGTTGATTATTCAAAAACTTTTAGTCTCGTAGTCAAACATTCATCAATTTGACTTTTACTTTCATTTGCAATAGTGACAAATTTAAAAATTCACCAGATGGATGTACAAACTACATTTTTATATGGAGTTATCAAAGAAGACATTTATATTTCTCATCCCGAATGCTATGAGTTGGAGGGTGAAACCCATCAGGTATGTAAATTTCAAAAAGCTCCATATGGGCTTAAACAATTGTCTCGTGTATGGTTTCGTTGAATCAACGAATTATTTATTCAACAAGGCTCTATACCAAGTTCAGTTGATTGTAATGTCTACTACAAATCAGTGAATTCATCTTTCATTATCATTACATTATATGTCGATGACACATAACTCTTTAGTAATGACATTTGAATGACAAAGAGATATTACCGAATGAATTTGATATGACAGATTTAGGGGAAGCCCATTTTTGTCTTGGTATACAGATTTTCAAAGACTGTGATCATCGATTGACTTATATCAGTCAACAAAGGTAAAAAAGGTACATTCATAACCTGTTATTTGAACATCAAGTGGCCGACTGTAAACTAGCCAAAAGTCCAATGGATCTAGGCTCGAAATATTTGAAGACCAGTGTCCTAAATGTTTCAAAGAAGTTGAATAAATGAAACCATATCCTTATCATTTTGTTACTGGTTCTCTCATGTATGTCATGATATGTACTAGACCTGACATTACTTATTCAGTTAGTACACTAAGCCAATACATGTCAAATCTAGGTTTCATTCGTTGGAAATATCTATTTATACTTCTTCAATATCTATAGTTGACACAAAATTATTGCATTTGTTATGGTGGAAATTTGAATGATGATTCAAATGACCAATTTAATCTTTTTCAAGGTTTTACAAATGTAGATTGGACTAGAGATGTTGACAGCAGAAAGTCTGCATTAGGATATGGCTTTGTATTCAACAAAGGTCTTGTCTCTTGGAACAACAAGTGATGGGGCAAGGGCGATAGAAGAACGCGAATGGGGAAGAGAGCAGGAATATTGCAGAACAGCTCTCCCGCTGTAATCAGCTGCTAAATGCAAAAACAGTCTAATAGATAGCTTATGCTAAATGTAATCACAGCTTTAAGTGTTCTAATTGCCCAACAGGATCTTAAAAATTAATTCGTACTATGAAACAAAAGTACAGTCCATCGAAGAGATTAGAGATGGTTTGTATGTGGTACTATTGAAATCAGATTCAACATGAAGTATAGTTCTGAAATAAATGGAAGAGCAGTATGATAACGCGAGTTCCTCAGGCGTCAAAGACAGCCATCGTCTGATCAGAAACTGAGGAGTCGTAGACGTCCGTGTTTTGATCAGAGTGAGTAAACAAGCGTGATCAAACAACAACGAAAGTGCATTCAATCACAACAAGCATTCATCTACGTTGTACACAGATAAAAGCAAGCTGTTGCTATATTACACTAAAGCACAATACAAAATAGCTATTACAACAAAAAATGACGGCGTAATTGGGAGGCTCAAATAATGTGTCTCATGGATGGAGCAACCCATAATCTGTGCTTGGATGATCTATTTATAGACTTCATCTGTGTATTAATTACATTGAATGCATGTCACCTAATTAGGAAAGTTGTTGTACTTGGAAGTATATGGCTTCTGTGACAACTGTACACAGTATTTACGGTCAATAATTCAGCATCGTTGACGTGGATGAGGACGTCGCTAGAACGTTCCTCGTTTATTTTAGACGACCTTCGAGATTTTTCTCTCTCTTTTCATTTTTTGCAAGAAGCCAAAGGTGCCCTCAAAAAGATGGTGGTGTCTTTGAAATAGTTTAACGCATAAAAATAGATGACCTTCGGGATTTTCTCTCTCTTCGCATTTCGCAAAGAGCCGAAGGTGTGTTAAAAGTAGTTAAACTTTTGAACTATGTAAGTGTCGCATTTCGAGGAAATGTGAAAACACCGAAGCTGTTGAAAACATAGTGTATTTCTGCAGACTGTTGAAAAGGTAATATATTTCTGCAAACTTGTCCTAAATGCAAGTTTGTGGAAGTCCTTGAAGATGGCCAAGTCTTCAATGACTTCAAGTTATTAAACCTGACATTTGAACTTTGAAATTATGACAGGATTGGTTACCTTTGCTGGAGATCAGCCGGAAGCCCGCCATTGCAAGCGTTCTTCAAATAATTGGATGTCTAAGTTTGTGATTCCTGCAGGTATCAGATGAGCAAACGCAGAACCAAAGTTGGTTTCAGCACATGCTGCGAAAGAAGCTATCTAGTTAAACTATCTATTGTCAAACATTAATCCTAGTCTGTTACAAGCAACTTCCATCTTTTGTGACAATAAGAGTACAATTGCTTTATCTATTAATCCCAGGTATCATTCTCGGAGCAAGCACATTGAGATAAAGGATCATTTCGTCAAAGACGAAGTACTTGAAACAGAGATCATTTTAATCTTTTGCATAACAGATTTCATGACATCAGATATATTTACTGAAGTGTTATCATTCAACAATCATTCTAAGTATAGCACTATGTTCAACTTAATACCTTGATTTTTATGAGTTCTCATTAAGGGGGAGTGTTAGAGATCATTCCTTTAATCATTTTATAATGCGGAACTACTCTACGGTTTTTACTCTTATTCTCAAAACAATGTCAAATGATGCAAAACCGTCTATAGAAATACACGTATTGTCGAACATATCTAAAATTATTATTCAAGAGTTACCAAATAACAACTTCATCATATTTGGTTGTGAAGGCTTATCCATTACATATTTCGGATTCAATCCCTTATCTCCACGTGGGACCTGCCAGGTGGATAACAACACATTTTGTTAGGGTTGTGCCATCAACAACGATAAATAGATCAATAGGTTAGCTCATTTTATTCATTCAATTCAATCCAAGTTTTAGGAGTAGTCACTCTTTTTCTTCTCCTCTCTCTCTCTCTGTTTTGCCATAGGCATAGACTCATCATTAGTAAGCTATCACAATTACAGTTTGTGTATGAGCAAAATTTATGTGAAAGATTTCAACTAGTTTTACTATTTTGGTCATATTTGTATATTTGTAAATTGAGGCCAATTTTCATATTAGACTTAGAGTTTGACTTTTCAAAGTTATATTAGTCTAAAATCATTTGAATAAAAACTTTTGGAAAGTGTGGGAAACTATAGAACATGAGTTCTGGAGAGATTCAATTTGAGTAGTAGAGACATTGAATCTAGTTACAAAAATAGTAGGGTTTTCACTATGGAGGGAAAGCAAAGTTTGAATTTAGGTTTGGACCTATTATAAAAGGATGTAACTCATGGGAAGAGAAGACATTCTCTCTCTCTCTTATCTCATTCATGCTTATACATGGTTCTCTTGGGTTCTACTATCCACTGGTGCACTATACTTGTCATATCTTGCAATTTTGTGTGTAGAATGCTCATTAAATGCTATTTTCAGATCCACACGTGTGAAAGAAATACAGTAGATTATTGTTTTTTTATGGTTTCTTCTTATGTTTTTATTAAAGTTTGATCGAGATCTTTTAGAGTTTGCATCTCATTTATAGAGTAGATGCTGATTTTTCTACATTGGCAAGATTGGTGATTTGTTGTCTTTCTATCCCAAGATCATTTTATGGATTTGGATCTTAATTGATCTGAAATTATTCACATGGTATCAGAGCTTGTGTTTTAGGTTATGAAGGAAGCATTCACATCTATCAATGATTTGGAGAAGATATCAATGCTAGAGCATGGTAGATTGGATTCTACACCAAAATCGAGTTTCTTGCATATGTAGATTGGATCCTTTGTAGACTCTATTTAGGTTTATATTCTTGACAATTTAGATTTCACACATTACTTGTTATATGAGTGAAATCGAGAAGGAAGAAAGGGTTGGAAAGGCCTGGACAAGAAGAAACAAAGATAAGATTCAAGGCCATAATAAGTGTCCATGGTGGAGGAGCAGTAAATTTTAAATGAATGCATCTAAAGAGATGAAATGAAAGGTCTGATGTTCCAAAGTTTCATGTTGTATGGGTTTAATGGGTATAGTTTAATTTATAGGTAAAAATCTTGTGTTGTAATTAGTGTGTTGGACTCTCTTAAGATCAAGAATGAAGTATTCAAGGTGCAAAGCTGGAGTTTACTCATTGTCTTTCAAAAGCTCAAACATTCAATTCAAAAATGTTAATGGAATGAGATACCTAAATCTGATCTTTAAGTTACAAAGGTGAATTATGAAGCAAAACTTAAAGTGAAAGCCAATTTTATTTTTTAGACTTTGTGTCTGCCATGATATATCCTTTGAAAGATTGAACCTGTTAAGACTTTCCATTAGAAGGCAATGAAGTTGAGCTTTATGAATCTCTTTTTGGGATTCAAGAACACCTTTTTAATTCCAAGCTTACTTTAAATAGAGCATCATAATTGTAATAGTAATGAAGAGTACCCTTATAAACCTATACATCACAATTGTGATAGTAATAGTCGATATATTGAAACCCTATACATTGGAAAATATGTGAGACAAAAATTTAAAAGTTTGAAGTGGGTAGACTCATAACCTAAAGGGGGCAAAAGACAAAAGGTTACAAAAACATAAAAAAAAAAAATTTCCCACTTGTTTCATGTAAAATCCAATAAGCTTTTATAGCAAGTAGTAGGTCTTATGTTCAGTATTGGAAAATATGTGAGACAAAAATTTAAAAGTTTGAAGTGGATAGACTCATAACCTAAAGGTGGCAAAAGACAAAAGGCTACAAAAACATAAAAAAAAAAATCCATTGCTCTCATATAGCGAGTAGTAAGTCTTACGTGCCCAATAGTGCCAAGGGATTGCTCAATTTGTTAGGTCAAGTTTTAATAAATTGGTTATACCCCTTGGCACATTAAGGACATTCTAGTCCCTTTTGAAACTTTAAAGAGTGTACAATTTTTTTTTCTCGTGTATGTCTTTGTTTGTGGACCATATTGGAGCCATACTCTTGGGCTCAAAGGTAAGATAAGGAAGTCCTAACCAACTCACCACCTATTGGAGTACGAGTATACAAATGTTTTTTAATCTTTATGAGCTTAATAGATATGAATGCAAATCAAAATGTACAAGTTAAAATGTTTTATATTGGTTCTTACTTGAGCTAAAGTAGCAATTCGTGTGACTTGGGATAAGGAGAGTATTTGTAGGATGTGGGTCGAGGCTTTTGATCTAAAAAGACTATGACTATAAATTCTGTATTAAATGGTGAGGGTTGTGTGTGAGCTTTTTTGGAACGATATAATGTGCATATAGACAGCTAGTGACTTGTTGCCACAACCACATAGAGGACGCACATTTTGGCATGTGGATAGCCAATGACTAGTTGTTGTAACATAGTGTATGGACATTCAACGTGCACATTTTGTAGGAATGTGCATGTGCTTAGGTGTCAAACTCCCATTGGCAAAATTAAAATCCTCATGAAGAAAATTCAAATTATGTGTCTAGAAGTGTCTCCAAACTACAAATTAAAATGAACAAATTGCATTATGTTATATAGAAAGTTTTGTAGTTTATCTCAACTTTAATAGATTATGCTATCCAAAATATGAAGGAAATTCACATTACCAACCAACATTGCAAACTATACAAAAACTTCTCCTCAAGCATTCTTGTATCTTGAGGACATATTCATCTTGTTGTAATGATCATTGCCACCTGCTCAAGCACAACTTTGGCTTGGAATTCACATGTTGTAGTGCATGTCAAATTCCAAGCAGGTCCGCAGGATGAATTCTTTTCCTTGGATTTTTTTTTTTTTCATTTTTTAATGTTCAATGATGTCATCTTGACATCATATCTCAGAATATGGATTTCAAATCCGACATGAAATCCAATGTATAAGTTAAAAAAGCATATGCCTTTCTATTTCTCAAGTTAAATAAAATCTATTTTATTTTTTGATCTTTTTTCACATAACTTGTTCTAACTCGAAATTCGACACAATAAAACAAAAAATGGCGAGCACAACAAGAAGAACAACACAAAATTACTTTTGTAATCAATTTATGTGTTAAAAAATTATCTTTTTTCATTTGTGTCAAAATGACATTTCGTTACCTAGTTTTTACTTTTTTGGGCGCCATAAATCATTTCTACCAAATTGAGTCCAATTCAAACCAGATTTTTGGCATTGAATTTGCGCATGCATTTCCAAGTTACCACAACTTCAAGAATTCAGAACATGCATTTTTTTCAACATTTTAGCATGTTTTCCAACTTGGAAAATAGGTAAACATAGGTAGATTTTCAACTTTCTCAAAAGCCAACCAAATTTTACAAGCAATTTATATGATACGGACGAGTGTCAACCATATTTTTATTTCTATAAATAGACATCATTCCAACAAAAATCAATTATAGGTATCAGACAAAACAAATATCATCAACATTGCATGAAAATAAAAACAAAACAAAGTGCCATAAAATGGAAGCTTGAGGTAAACGTAACCCAAAATAAACCCTAGCTAAAAATAGCCTAGTCCCTAGTGACTAATGGAGTTGTATCTTCTAGGAAAACATTTTTGAATGGACGTCTCTAGTCATGTTTTCATGCGAAACGTTGTCAATTATAAAATGATCGATAGATCTCAATGTGATGAACGCATAAGCTTTGTTCTGTGGCACTTTTCTCGTAGATTGTATAAAAGCTTTGTAAGATTGGCGTATGTTGAAAAAACAATTCTAACAATATAATTAGAAGCAATATTTTTTCTCGAAGGCTTTTGTTCAATTTCTAAATCACATGTGATGGGATTATCAAATAATGATTTCTTTGTGGTGCAACCTTCTAAAAGCGATTTGCTTCTAGATATGATTCACATGCATTTTTCCTTTTTATGGTGAAACAGATCCTTGATAATTGGTGTAAAAACAAGATTATGATCGTGATTAGCTTGTAATCATGAAGATTGGTCTTGATAAAGTAGTTGGATCTAATATGATCTAATCTGATTGAATTCCCTTCACACCTTACTAATGATGTCATCTAGTCCATTTTGATCAAGTATGGTAGCAATCAAGAGCCTCAAGTGGTTGATCTACAATAGTCTTTTATCTTGGCTCCGGCTAGTTTCAATTTGATTTCATCTGCACTCCAATTGCTTTCACTCACTTTTCGATCTGATGATATGTAAAAATTAATGGATGACAAACCGATACGGTCTGTTACTAGTCACCGCTCCAGTATTGAATTTTATGGATTATAGTAATTAGCTATACAAATAATATCATGGATTAAATAATGATATTATAAACAGATACTATATTGAAAGAAATGATATTATAAACAAATACTACTTGATTTCTATTTAGAATGGGTATCATGTGTTTCTTGGCATGTCAATGTTCATTGTAGTGTGCCTCTTGCTACCCCACTTGGACAATGAGTGTATTGTTCTAAGTTTATTTAGTTTAGGTATTGATGATGGAGGAAGTTCCTCTTTTAGAATCAATTTTGAAGGAGAAGATTGCATAGTATAAGTAATATTTGAATCTTTTGATTCATTTATCTCCAAGTTGATTATTTCAAATACGCTACTTTAATAATTTTGTAACCCCTTTCAAAACTATAGCGATATTATAAACAAATATTATACGAGCTTGATTTCAATTTAGAATGGGTATCATACTTTTCTTGGCATGCCAATGCTCATTGCAATGTGCCTCTTGCTACCCCACTTGGACAATGAGTGTGTTGTTGTAAGTTTACTTAGTTTTGGTATTGATGATGGAGGAAGTTCCTCTTTAAGAATCAACTTTGAAGGAGAAGGTTGAATGGTATAAACAATATTTGGATTTTGATTCATTTATCTCCAAATTGATTATTTCAAATACGCTACTTTATTAATTTTGTAACTCCTTTCAAAACCTTTTTAAGCTTTGTCGTGAGCTTGAGTTGGTTCTCTTTTTGGGAAAAACTAGTTATGTAAAAATGTGCATAATGCTTGATGTCCTAGCATGATAAAATTGTTCTTTTCTTTCTAAATTATGGAGAAGTTTGAATGTATTTCAAAATATATTATGACTAATTATGGGCCACAAGGCATGAATTCTTCTTATCGTATACAATTCCATGTGTATCATCAAGTTCCTAGATATTAGATTGTGTACAATTTTGGAAAGTCATAGTGCTATCAATCATTTGACATGCATCAAACATAGATCTGGCACATGAAAATATAGCATATAAATGGAGAAAAGTCCCAAGAAATAGCTCATATATGCAATACAGTTGAATGCCTTATGGTTTTTTTTTATCATTTTATTTTATTTTGTCTAGTAATTATCAAAACTAGGCATTGCTTACTTGTGATGATTAAAGTCGTTTGCATATGTTTTAGTAGTTTTTTAGATTAAAAGTGACCATAACAAACAAACAAGTAAATGAGAGATTGGAAAAGTATCACGCCTTTAATAGTAACTTCAATATCATCTAAATAGAAATCAACATTGTTTTCTATCTACATTTCATGAAAATGATTTACAATGGCATGGTCAATTGCATATAAATAATTGTGTTGCTGAAAGATCCTGAGGTAGGATCATGAGCATGTAAATGAATTTTATCATTAATGTGAAAGAAGAGTGATGGGTGTATTGCCTTACGCACAAAGATAGAGAGAAATCGATGTGTGAGTAAAAGTTTAGACATACCTAGCTTGTCATAGCGAGTTTATTAGAGAATGTTAATTATAGTATGAATAATATCACTTTTCCAAATGGTGTTAAATATGGGTTTGATTTAGTTTGTTAGCAAATATAATTTCTTTGAATGCAAGTGTGGGAATGAATATTAAGGGAATTGTATATTGGAGAGTGATCAGTTGTTTCAGTAACCAGTGGCAAGCTAGTTTCTCAGATGTTTTTGTGGATCTTTTCTATGATAAAATGATCAGAGGATGGATGGAGATGTAGATCAAACCGAAGTGAAATCGAAATTAGATCAAGATCAGATCGGATCAAATGGAAAATCAGATGGAAGGAAAATAGGTAATTGCAAGAGGCCGAGTAAAAATACTGGAAAAAACTCGAGATTTTTCAATCGTCAAGTAATCACAGTGAGCGAGTAATCAGAACATTACTCGCCGAGTTGGCTGATGGTGCATCAGTGTCTGCTCTGGCCTCTGGAAAAGTGGCGAGAAATAAAACTAACAAGAAACTGAAAAAACATTGTAGGGTGAGTAATAAACCTATCAATAAGAAGAAAGATAGCGAATAACTACAAATAAAACATCCATTCCTAGAACTGTTTAGCATCGTCTCCCCGACAACGATGCCAAAAAAATATTGAACCATTTTCGTGTTTCCCTATGGACCTTTTGGATTAACCTTGGAAGTTGGAGGGAGGCCTTTAGATATGATAAGAAAGAATAGGGAATATGCTAACAACAGCACGCAGCTAGTAACGGACCGTATCAGTTTATCATTCATTAATTTATACATATCATCAGATCTAACAGTGACAAAAGCAATTGGAGTGCAGAGGAAATCAAATTGAAATTAGCTAAAGCCCGGATAAAAGACTATTGTAGATCAATGGACTAGATGACATTGTTAGTAAGGTGTAAAGGGAGTTCAATCGGATTAGATCATATTAGATCCAACTACTTCATCAAGACCAATCTTCATGATTACAAGCTAACCATGTTAAGCGCAAAAAGATCAAAAAATCAAAATAGATTTTATTTTAACTTGAGAAACATAAAGTCATATGCATTTTTATTTTATACATTGGATTTCATAACGTACCGGCTGGGAAGGAAGGGGGGGGGGGGGGGGGGGGGGAGGCGCACAGCAAGTACGCAGCCTGTGCGTAGTCTATGCGTGAGGCCGAAACCCGACGTAATAGCGGGTACGGGACCCTCGTTGTGTGGAGAGTCGCGAAGGGCAGTGGGTGACCACGTGACTAGAGAGGCCAGAGCACCGACGGGCAGTAAAAGTAGCGTATCCGGTGAAGGCTACGGTGGAGTATCACAGGCCTGCAAGGACGGGTCACGGGCACGAGGCCTGACGCCTGCCCGTCCGGGTGGCCCCACGTGACGGGCGGGCGTGCGTGCGCGTCGCAGGGTGGCAGGGAAGTCGTGCCAGGCCTACGCCCATCGTACTTGACGGGTGGTGGGGGACCAGCCCGTCACGCCTTGGGTCACGGGCTGGCCGCACCCGTCCCTGCCACGCGGACGCATTGCATTGGCCTATGGAAAGGCCCCCTTTGCATGGAAAACGCTGATTGGGTGGACCCTCCCACATGGGTGAGGGACCCCCTCGCCTTTTGAAGTCGGTCGCTCTCACGTGGTGGGATGGGGCCCTCCAAATTTTTTAAACGCCTTTGCTTTTTTGTACCCTTTTTTTTCCTCTTCTATTATTTTTCAATCTTTTCTTCTCTCTTTTTTAAACCTCTATTATTGTTTTTTAGTTCTTCCCAACACACACCTCAATAGTTGTGCATGACTACATCCATTCTTTAGGGAGTACATTGAAACACTTCTTCGATACGGCCCTTGCATAGCAATGCTTCACGAAGGTGCATCCATTTGTTTAATCCAACAAATATCGTCCCCTTGATTCTCATCGCCTCAAAAATTCATATATGTTGTATTCCCTGGTCGCTTTCCATGCACCCAATTCTCCCTTCCATGTGCACTCGCTTGACTGAATGCCTCCCAAATGCTTGAATATATTTTTATGTGTTTTGCTTTCTTGTGCTGTAGACATATGGTTGTGATCAACCCTGGATAAGCATGCTTCAATTATTTGGACACTGGAGCAAAATAGAGAATGATTTAGTCCACGTCATTGAGAATTGTTGTGTTAATCTCAATTTTATTGAGATAATGGCTTGAATCAGTTGGTGTTAGAAGAACCTAGTCAGTTTGTGAGACACCACACAATGCTCCTCATGTCTAGACTTTCATCGTACTTTATTAGAAAAAGGAAACATGAAGCTACAAACATCAATGTGATGAAAATGACACTTACATCATGCAATAGACAATGCCCACAAATACTCTACATAAAAAATATGGGCATATCGATTGGTAAGTGTGCATCCTAAAATGTGAATAATGTGAGGATAATGAAGAGTTTTACATTGCATTACCAGCAAAACATTGTTCGTTTTAGGAATGTTCACAAAACATTTTTATGTTTGTGCAAGACATACTATGGTTTACAATTTAGAATGCATGTTTGAAATTCCAAATGATGACGTAGTGCTCATTCAAGAAAAAAAAAATGTAAATGGTCAATCATAGAGCCACGTTCTAACCTAACAATAATTTGATGATGAAAATTATCTAGGAAAAAATGGAATTTTCACTAAAACTATTGATTTTGAACTCGGAATTGAGGCATTGCTCACTAGCTTAATAGTGAATATTTTTAAATTATAAGCATGCTAATATTTTTTAGGTGGCGAGCTAGTAACTAGTAAATTTTTTAATCAAAGACACATGATTCCACCCAAAAACTACAATGAACCACTGACTAGCAACCTTCCAAATTTATGCAATTTTTTTGTATATATATATAAATCATATCATCAATCTTGTTTCATACTAAAGGTAAGTTCACTGCCAATCTTATGTCAATTTGCACTCAAGAAAGCATGAGTGTAAGTTCCTTGAACTCAATAGCTTTGATTTTGATTGTTTTGCATGGCATTACTTTATGTTTTGTGCATACTCCAAACCAAGCTTTGAGTTATGGTTTTCATTCTCTTGTTGCACTAAATTTTTGGCTAGAAGGAGAATTTTTACTACTAGACAAGTAACGTGGAGTCATTGGCAATGTTTATAATGCTACAGGTATGATAACTTAAAGAAATATCCCTTTCAATTGGGTGTTCACTAGCTTCCATTGTCGATAGGTACATCCTTGAACTTTCCCTTGGATGTAAACATGTTTCTACCATATGGGATCTCTCACTTGACTATTGATTTGAATGTTGTGTGACATTGTAGATTTCGCGTTTCATTATAGTATTTTGTTTGTCCTAGGGGGGAGAATTTTTACTTCTTAACCTTGCATCACAAGCTTGTATAATTTTGTATGGTAGATCTTTTGGTTAGAGAGCACACACATGCTACCTTTTGTTCCAGTATACTATTTAATATAATCATGAATATGGTGGAAGAAAATCTTCAAAACAATAAGTTTTCTCTACAAATTTAGAAAATGTTAGAGCATACACCTAGTTAAAGATCAACCAAAAAGCATATGAAGGTGAAAATAATCATAAAGTAAAAATGCTGATTGGATACCTCTCAGGGAGGCCATTTATAGTCAAAAGTTCATTCTTCTAAGCAAAGAGATGACTACCTTTTACAACAAATACTAAAATGGAAATAAATTTGTTGTCACCTAGAAAAAAAATTGAGCCTCTTCTTGGCTATTTATATGTGTCGGGCAAAATCAGAAACAAGCTATCATTACCATTAGTTGAAAAACCATTTCCAATAAGGATGGTCACATTTCAAGGGAAGTCGTTTGAATCTTATGGCTTCCTAAAAAAGAGATATATTATAGTGGGAGGTAGTCTCATCCTGAAGATGCTTCTTCTCTTCTTTTGTCTAAGGACATTGATCCTTCGACAATTTAAGTCCTAGGTCCACTTCAGAGTGTACAACAACGAAAAAAGAAGCAGTTCCAACAACAAGCACATAGTGCGATTTCTGGTATCTAGACTCCGGAACAACTCAACACATGACTCACCATCGTGACTGGTTCAAAGACTACAAGTCATTCACCCACTCTCGAGTTGTGCAACTTGGAGACAATTCATCACATTCAATCGAAGGTGAAGGAACAATCAGAGTTGAATTCAAAAGAGGTGAGGACAAGTTGTTGTCCAACGTTCTCCACGTTCCAAATCTGACCAAGAATCTGCTCTCAGTTAGCAGAATCACCGATTCAGGTCGGAGGGTCAAATTCAATATAGAAGGCTACACAATCCTTGACAAATCCCGAAAGGTTCTAGCCTACGGAAGAAGAAGCGGCTATCATTACAAACTCAGCCATTGCTATTCTTCTAACAGTCAAGCTCTTCACATAGCCACTTCTGAATCAACTGATATGCTATGGTATTTCAGACTTGGCCATCTTAACTACAACAGTATTCAGCAAATGTCAGCTCAAAGTCTAGTACAAGATCTACCTTCAGTCAGCAAGCCAACTTCTCCATGCGAAAGCTGTATTATCAGCAAGCATGCTAGAAGTCCCTTCAGGGAGCTCTCTATTTCCTAACCTTCATTGATGACTTCTCTCGAAGGACTGCAGCCTACTATATGAAGAACAAATCTGAAGCATTCAAGTTCTTCAAGCAGTTCAAGGCGTCTGTTGAAAACCAGACCCAGAAGAAGATCAAGGCTCTACGCACAGATGGAGGGGGAGAGTACATCTCCACATAATTCAAGGAGTTCTGCAAGGCCAACGGGATACTTCAACAATACACAACCAGTTACTCACCTCAGTCCAATAGTGTAGCTGAGCAGAAAAATCGGACACACCGGACACTCATCGAAAGTGCCAAGAGCACGATGGCCCATGTCTCTCTTCCAAAGAAGTTTTGGACAGAAGCTGTTACTATAGTTGCCTACTTGTAGAATTGATCCATCACCAAAGCCCTGAATGGAAAGACACCTTATGAGGTGTGGACAGAATCAAAACCATCACTCAAACATATTCGAGTGTTTGGATGCATCGCTTTCGCTCAGATCCCTGAGGATCTAAGAAGAAAACTAGATGATAAGAGCAGAAAATTGATCTTCATTGGCTATTCCCCATACCACAAGGCATACAAGCTCTACAATTTGGATACCAAGAAGGCATTCACCAGTAGAGACGTCATTTTTGTGGAAGACCAGTTCATCGACCACGAAGGAAAAGCTGTTGATAAATCCGACTCTGGGATCGAGCAACCAGTCAATTCCGATCCAGAGAGTCAACTGCAGAATCTCAACGCCAACTCAGATGATGAGTCAGAATCTCAACGAGTCAACCCACATCAGAGGACCGATGTTCAACCTAGAAGGTCGAATAGGTCCAGACAGCCTCCATCTAGATTTATGGATGATCCGGCCTGCTACTTTATGTAGGAACCAAACACCGTTTCTGAGGCGATGTCTACTCCTGATGTTGACCATTGGAAAGCAGCGATGGACACCGAATTCGATTCACTTATGGAGAATCAAACATGGACACTCACTGAGCTACCAAAGGATCAAAAACCAATTCCATGCAAATGGATATTCAAGACAAAGTATGATGCTGAAGGACGGCTAAATCGTTACAAGGCCAGGCTAGTCGCCAAAGGCTTTTCTCAAATTCCAGACCTAGACTATTCAGAAACCTTCAACCCAATCATCAAACATGTGTCGATCTGCCTAATCCTCTCCTTTGCAGCTGCGACAGATCTCGAAGTCCACCAGATGGATGTCCAGACCACTTTCCTCATGGAACCATCGAAGAGGAGTGTTGGAGGGTTTGCGGATCCCAAGGCAACCCTAACCCTAGCTAATACGTGGTTGGGTCCTTAAGTTTAAGACCTTTGAAATAGAGGCCGACAAGGAATTGGATAAAATACCCGCATTGGGAGAGCAACCAGCTTGGAGAGTTACCATTTTTGAGAAAACTCCAGAATCTATTAGGAGTTATGTGGCCTGCCCTCGCCAATTGCGAGTAGATCCATATTATGTACCGATGCCGTGCAGGAATAAGTGAAAAGATTTGGGATTGCCAATGGACAAAATTACGATACATACGCCAAATTGGCCAATCATCCACCAATCTTTTAGTTGGGACATATCAGTGGATTTCCACCGGGCCTTACAAGCATACCAGCGGGAGTATATACACTCTCTTGATCCGACAGTGAGACAATCGGCACTTTTTTTGTGAAAGACTAATAAGTGAGAGGGATTTGGCACCCTACATGTGTAAGTCCAACCTGATGATCACATAGAGATTTGATTAATTAGCAAGTCAATAAAAGGACTTTAGGCCTTTTTGCTGAACTTTTAATGTCGCAGGGCCTAAATGTCAAGTTAATGAATAAAGTTGGGTTTCCTCCAATTTGGATGGTTCCCACTCTTTTTTAAATTTGAATAATTAGGGAGGCAGAAATGGACCAACAAGATTCAAAGCCAGGGTCCTCCTCTCTACTATAAAAAGGAACCAACTCGAGTTCCTCCACATGCTCATTTCTTCATTTCAATAAAGCATATTGGTTCTCTTGTGAAATGCATTTATGAATGTCCTTGCTCTCTATCACTTTTCCTCCATCTCTCATGCTTTATTTGGTTTTTGCTAATTGTTGGATTTGATTGTTATTGGGATTGCATGTTATTATACTTTTTATGAGAGAGAAGGGGAGAGAGAGAAAGAGTAAGCTATCTTCATTGTGGATCTAGTGTTAATGGATGTAGTGTTAATGCTTAGGGTTAATGGATGTTAGAGTTAGATGTGAATCTTCCATTCATGCTGAAATCTGAACTATGCTATCGCTCTCATGGGAACGAATCTATGCGCGACAACTAACTTCATCTCTTTGATGCTAGATTGTTAGATCTTGGGTTGAGGTTAGGCAAGGAAAGAAACCCCACTACAAGGAGATCTACATGACACAGCCAGAGGGATATGAACTCAATGGTAAACAACAGCACCTTTTGTATGCAAAATCCACAAGGTGCTTTATGGGCTGAAACAGTCACCCAAAGCCTGGTTCCAGAAGATCAATGCATTTTTTATAAAGAATGGTTTCATTCCAAACTCGACAGACTCGAATGTCTATTTCAAGTCTGTATCAGATTACTTCATCATCATCACTCTCTACGTAGATGATACACTCTTATTCAATAATAATCTGAATCTGATGAAGGATACAAAATGCATGCTGGCCCAGGAATACAAGATGACTGACATGGCCCACTATTGTCTCGGAATCCAAATTCATCGAGATCGACCCAACAGACTGATCTTTATCAGTCGGCAACAATATCTCAACAACATGTTGGAAAAGTATGGAATGGCCAACTACAAACCCAGTCTCTTTCCACTCGACCCTGGACTAAAGTTATCAATGGAACAGTCTCCTCAAACTAATGCAGAAAAGGAGGAGATGAAGCACTACTCGTTTCCATTTCTACACGCCTACGCTCTGAACAACGAGCTTCTGTTGCGCTCACGCCCACCATTTTTTGACACAGTATGCGGGATTTGGAATAATTCCTGACATGGATAGCTGGTCACTCCAGTGTATGTGGTTATTATTTTATGTCTCGTCATTTCGAGCTTGGCCGATAAAGTAATTAATAATCATATGAGGGCCCAGACCTATAATTGGACATAGGAACACTTGCATGGTGTTTTTGGTTTTGCTCCACAGGTGTCCTTTTGGTTGCATGCAACAGGATCTAGTCATATCTTCACTAGGCGATCCTTACAGTGGTATCAGAGCTTGGCTTTGCATCAATCAGAAGGTGGAGCTGCTTCTTGCTTTTTCTCGACTTTTTGGTATTTTCTCATTGCTTTGTACTTTCGGGTGGTGGAATTGATCTCCAAGTGGATTCTCAGAATTTGTGGTACTTTCAGCCTATTGATCATGATTATGGATTTTCTCCATAGATTTTGATGGAATCAATGGATTTTTTACGGTTTTTTGTGATTTTTCACCTAGAATTGAAAATTTTCGCTTGGAATTTATCATTGCTACTAATCTAGTACATTATTCAGATTTTACTTGCTGTTTACAGTCATTATTGATTGGATCTAATAAATTCATGTCGGTTGAAAAGTCAAAAGGGTGCTTAAATAGTGAATTTTAGCCAAAAATTGTGGTTTTTGGACTAGAAATGGGCTATAAGGACCATAATTGGCTGAAATCAGAACTTGCAGTGCTTTCATGTAATGGATTTACAAGTATTTTGGTTTGATTGCACTTAATTGTGGATTTGATCCACAAATTCTGGTCAAAATTGATCAAAAAACATGGTTTTTTGATGGTTTTTGGACTAATTTTGGAGATTTTCATAAACTTCATTTTGCATGCACGTTTTAAGAGTGTAATGAAGTTGTCCTAATGTTTTCATGAAGTTTGGTTAAGATTGGACACCATTAAGGGTCTCAAAAAGGCAAAACAATAGTGTATTTTTTGGGACTTTTGAGCATAAACACCTATCAAATGGTGGTCTGAACCCGTTGGATCTTGTTACAAGCATAAAGATATGATGGATTTCCTCTGATTTGAGCCATCATGCATCCAATTTGGTTGTGTGAGGCTTAGGCACCATGATGTTGAAGTTTTGCTCGTTGAAGGAGTCCAAAAATGCATTTTTTGCATGATAGAGATTATGATTGCTTGCTGGACCTGATACAAGCCTCTATGCCTCTCTAATGAACCTTATAAGAGTGCCTGTAACCTCTGATTGGATTCTTATTGGGGTGTAGATGGATTTTTGATGAATCAACCTTGTAGAAGTGCCCTCCTACCAGAATCTGGATCAGTTACAGATCACACGTGTAAAGCCTAGGTGGAAGGGTGACGTGGCAACTATCTTGAGACCTACTCTCCCTCCGTATTGTGCTTTACAGTGACCAATTTGATGTTCTGTAGATAAAGTTATGGCTATCGGAAGTTTGTTGCAATTTTTGAACTAAAATTTGCAAATTTTCTGAAATGTTCTAATGCATGCATGCAAGTAACTCAGTGTAGTACCTTTCTGTTGAAAAATGTATGGATAGACTTGTATGCATGTTTGGATGCATGGTACATGGGTATTCAGTAGATTGATCGGAGAAAATTTCATGCATGAAGTTAAGTTTTAGCAATTCTAGTTCAAAAAGCTGATTTCCCAGTTTCTAGGCAATTTATGGAAAAAAAATTGATATTTTTTAGAAATCACTGCATGTCATGTCTGATGCATGCCAAATGTTTTGGAATCCTTGCGAAATGTGATGGTAACTGTGAAACTGCAAATTCGATGCTTTAGATTGATTTTCACAATTTAGGTCCATATTGAACGAAATTTGAAAATCCCAATTTACGTAAAATTTGAAGTAACCATGAATGTTTTGGATTTCTTCAAATTCGTTGGTTATTGATCAAATATAAATTGCTTAAAAAGTGAATGACCTTACTGAGTTAAAATCAGTCTATTTTGTAAAATCACAGTACCTTTCACTTTCGATTGAAGATTTTTAGGCATCTGTCAATGAATAGAAGCATTTCTTGTTTTTTGAAATCAATAAAGACCAAGAATAATGTAAATCCTGTTGGAACAGTTTTCTATGTTGATCCATAAGGGGATTTGCCAATAATTAAGTGTGACACTTAATGAATGAAGAGTCAAAATTGTCTAGTTGATTAGTAGTTAAGAGTAAGCACAAGAGAACTCCCTTTTAATGCCTTCTTGCTCACAATAGTCATGGAATTTGTTGGAGATGTACTCTCTTCCTCCATCACAAATCAAAGCCTTGATCTTCAATGAGAATTGCTTCTCAGCATATGCTTTGAATATATACACCATAACCATATCTTGTGAAATCATCAATAAATGTCACAAAGCAAGTGGCTCCTCCCTTGCTTTTGGACGATAAGAAGTGCACATCCAAGTGTATCAACTCCAAAGGATGTGTGCGTGGAGGATCTTTGATAAGCTTTCTTGTGTGATTTTGCAATTGCACAAGCCGCACATGGCTTGATCTCCTTGGAAGATTCTTTGGCAAGCCAATAGTCTTGGCTTCTTTAATCATAGAAAGCATACATTTGTAGGTGGGATGTCCCAACCTCCTATGCCATAACTCCTCCTTGGAAAGCTTTGTCACATAAGCAATATCACAACTCTCTCTTGGATCAAGCTTGTATATGCCTCCAAATCTTGACTCTTTCTCTTGATAATACAAGTATCAATATTGAATTTCACATCAAGGCCACCATTAAGAAGTTGGACAACACTTATGAGGTTCTTTGTAAGATTAGGCACAAAAAGAACCTTGTTGAGAGAAAGAACACTTAGTGTATTTCTGCAAAGTTGTTCTAAATGCTAATTCATGGAAGTTCTCGAAGATGACCAAGTCTTCAATGATCTTCAAATTATTGAACTTGAACATCTAAACTTGAAATATGATAGGATTGGTTACCCTTTGCTGGAAATCAGCTGGAAGCCCGTTGTAGACGTTCTTCAAATAGTTTGGCTATCTAAGTTGTGATTCCTGCAGGTATTAGATGGGCAGACGTAGAACCAAAGTTGGTTTCACCTTACCCTAGATCAACGATCAATAAACGTGCATGAAGAATCTTGAAATAGAAATTAGTCATTCACCAAGGAGACAACTGTGGGCTTAATTTCCAACAGTCCCCTTAAGGTCACGGTTGGTGCCTTGGTATCTTCGTCAGGTTCAGCATGTCGAAGAATTTTTTATGCTTGATCCCGGGAAGCGCTTTGGTGAAGATGTCTGCGACCATTTCTGTTGTGAAACAGTATTGAAGGATCACTTGCCTTGAGAAAACTTTCTCCCAAATGAAATGATACTAGATTTCTATATGCTTGGATTTGCCATAAAATCTGAAATTCAGTGACATAGTGAAATACAACTCAAGTTGTCACACAGAATGGTGGTAGCATTGAACTGAGTGTGATGTAAGTCGTGAAGTAATAACTTAATCCATATAGCTTCTTTTGAAACTTGACATGTTGCGATGTACTATGCCTCTGTCAAAGAAAGCGCAACTGATTTCTGCTTCCTTGAGTTCCAAGAAATCGGTCCCCCTGCCAGATAAAAACAGAACCCGGAGGTAGATTTTTTGGTAGAGACTGTTCCTCCCTAATCTGAGTCGGAGTAGCCTCGCAGGACGAGTGGGTCGATAGCATTTCCATCATAACATAAAATGTGATCTAAACTTCCCTGAATATATGTCATCACTCTCTTTAATGCTTTCCAATGGGAGATCCTAGGATTGGACATGAATTGACTTAACGTGCTAACATATCGTAAAACAGTGGTCGTGAGCGCAGTGGAGGCTCGGTTGTTTAGAGCGTAGGCTTGTAGCTACAGAAACGCAACAGTTAGCAGCAGAAATATTCAAGTAGAATATAGTTTGCGCAAATGAACGACGCAGTAGTGAGACAAAAATTGCACTCTGATAAATATCAACAGTGAGTACAATGGCTTGAAGTAATACCTTCAGCTTGCTGAGCGTGATAACGCTGGCTACAGATAACTCTGATTAAAAGAGAGAAATTTCCAAAAGAATTCTTGTTCTCTTTCTTTTTCTTCTTCTTAACGCTTACTTAGCGTGATTCAGCTAATACAGAGACTTACTAGAGAGAAAATATCTTACAAGTCTTTAAGGCTATTTATGCCAGTCTTTGCATATGTACAAAAGTTGGTAACCGTCAACCGCCTTTGGGATATTTGTTTGTCCAGTTGTTTAGGGTTACTTATCCATTGGCGAAGTCGGTCAGCAAAAAGCGAAGGCAAAAGTGCCTAAAATTGATTTCTAAGGTATTCTGGCCACTTGGCCAGTGTGTTGCATTTTTTGCTATGGAGCGAAAAAGGCGAAGGTGCCTTTAAAATGATTTCTAAGTTATTTTGGCCACTTGGCCAATGTGTCGCATTTTTCGCTATGGGGCGAAAAAGGTGAAGAAGGCAAAGGTGCCTTTAAATGATTTCTAAGTCATAGAAAATCTCAATGGGAAAAAATGTGAAGGCCTAAAATATTTTGTCGGCCTTTAAGTTTTTCAGGATGCTCATTACTTGAACGATTTGTTTAAGACTGAGCATAAGAAATCTAACAAACAGTGTATGCTAAATCTGGTCTAGTACACAACATTGTTGTCACGTTTTTCGCAAAATCTCGATACTATCGCTTTTTGGCGACAGTGTCGCTTGTGGCTATTTTAGTTCATTTTTGCAGAAGTGACAGTTTGGTTCATTTATGCAGACAGAACATTTACGTCCAATTTCACCGCTTATCAGCAATCAATGACAAGGAACCGGATGGATGCTTGCGGATACCAACCAATTGGCAATCGCAATTGACGGTCTAATTTCAGTATAAATAGTTGTTCATATTCATACAGTCTTCAAGTTATGAAAAAACATTTGAATAGTTAGCTCTCTCTCTCTCTCTCAAGCCTGCGAGCTTGAACACTCCTGAGCATTCTAGTACTCATTTATTTCTGTTTTGTTTTCATACTAAATCAATACCATTTTTATTGGATTCAGCTTCGTCTCAGAATGTATGCATTTTCTGTAGTTCTTTGCGACTAATTATTTGTCGAATCGCGAATGATTCGTGACAAATTATTTGTCTAATAATTCAATGTATTATTGTTTGGCTACATAATCACTGTATTACTGATGATTTCAAAGTTAGTTACTATAAGATCAAACATGATTTCTATCACTATTGTTTTTTTTTTCAATATTTCAGATACCTAATATCGTTATCATTGTTGAGAATTCACAACTGAAAGCTATGGCTACTCGAGTTACTGAGCCTATAGTAATTCCTGCTGATATAGACCCTTTACCAAAGTTGAGAAACACAACCCCTGAGTTTCATGGAGCCCCTTACGAAAGTGCACAAGATCACATCAATGCATTTTGGACCGCTTGTTTGATAAACTGCATAACAAGTCCACACCATATCATGATGTACTTTATGATTACCTTGACGAGAACTGCGAGAAAATGGTATTACAGTGGACAATTTTCAGAGTTCACATCCGTCGTATGGGGACCATACTACCTAGTGGATATCGCCATGTTAGCCGATATTTTTGCACGGAAAATCGGACTAATATTGGGCTTTCTTTTTTCAAAATTGTAAAAACCCGGCTACTAGCAACAAAATCGGCATATAGTTGCCTCTGTAAAAGGGTCCCAGCCTACTCATAAAGTGGCTAGACAAGTTATAGTAGTTTTGTGACGGTCTCAAGAACCGTAAAAAATATTTGATATATGTAAAGCCAAGCGAAAAGTGCAGGTCCACTTAGAAGTGGGTCCCAGCCTGCCCTTAATGAGGCTAGAGAAAAGTTGTGGCCTTAGAAATGGCCTTTAAAAATGTTTTGCGGCTTTTTAGCCAGTTGTAAAAATAGTCGGCATAGTCGTGCTAAAGTTTCACCATGTACAAAGCTGTTTTGCTAATATATGTTTACCTAGTGTATTTGCAGAAAAACCAGTTTGTCGAAAGAGCTCTAGTCATGAATGTTGCAGAAGCCAGTTTCAAGAAAAGAACCGGCAAAGAAAAAATACAGTGAAAATTTCATCACCAAAAATATTATACCAAGCTCAAAATACCGTGGAAATCCTAACGTCAAGATCAAGATAATTTTGAGCACAGACAAACCAACGGGTCAAGCAGTACGAACGAATAGAAAAGCTGTCAACATAGGAAACTGACAATCTGAAAAAACGAACAAAGGAAAATGATGGGCCAGCTACACCCATAGGGGTTGACTAGTAGCTACTAGGTTGGTTAGCAAGGATAAGGCAAAAAGGTTCCTTGCCCTAAGCACATACTATTTTGGCAAAAGGCAATCTAAGGGAAGAACCACTTGGGGAAAGCAATGAAAAGACAAACTTGAGAAGCGTGAAAAGATAAACTTCAAGGTTGTTGAGCTCCAAAACCCAAAAAAACGCCCTATTTGGAGGATGGGAGCAAATTGGAGAACCTAGTAAAATAGGTGAACCCTAATAGGGGAGGGACATGTGGCAAAGAAGGTATGAAATGCATGACAATTGAAAAAATGTCATATTGAAAGGCAACCCTTTGGGTTTGGCTATATAAGAGAGTCCACTCCCTGTATCAAAGAACATGGTGGGATAGTGGAATAGTTTTCGATGGTTGATAGTGAAGAGTATTTTTAGAGTGGAGAGTTTTAGGATTGAGTGTTTAAATGGGTTTGGAAGTGATGTTGAGAGTTTGCTTTAAAGAAGAGTGATACTTGAGGTTGTTATGGAGATCTCTTGCTTTTTTATGTATATATCTCTTTCTCATAGAAGAAGGTCCTTGCCCGTAAGTGAACGTTCTTTTTTCATCATATGTGAGATGAGAAATTGAATCATGATTTGAGAACTTCTATGAGATGTTTGTGTGTAGAGAGTGACGAGGTCTCATTTTCAAGGTGTTATTCCTATATTAAAAATAAATAAAAATAAAAAAGAGGTGTGAGGCCAGAGTTTTGTGTGTAATTAAGACGAAATCATGTGACGAAGGAGAGTGAGAAATCCCTCCTTAGATAGGCGAGGAGAGCAATGTTTGTGTGTGAAAGCATGAAAAGTCCATCGTTGTGTGAAGGTGACGAAACGAGTATCTGGCTCCAAAACATTGAAGGATGATCATTGGGTTCCATAAGTGAATAGAGAGTTGGGCTGTTACCATCGCTGCATCCACAGTAACTTATCCATCATTGTTGTTCAGTCTCTGGACTATCAAACTCATCCATCGTTGAGCCAAGAGCTATTTCTTTGAGACTTTATGGATACTGCTGCTGCATCACAGAGATAAGGAGCTGTCTTTCAACGTACCCATTGACCGTTGAAGATCAGTCTCTGCTACGGACTCCCAATAAATGTTCGAGCAAGAGATGATGAGTAACATGGCTCTGACTGTTGCTATATGTTCCTCCGAACCTGATTGCTACTTTCAGTGCAGTACTCACGAAGTTTTTAAGCAGAAGTTGATAAATGGATCATGACCATTCTAAGCACTGATCCACACATATCCTTACTTACAGTTTGAGCAGAACTTTTTACCAATGTTCCTAGTTGGTTGACCATCGCTGGCCAGCCAGAGCTAATTGTACTCGTCATTGCCTCTGATATCACATCGTTGTCAACAGAATCATTACTAGAATTGTGGAGATCAGATGATACATCATTATCAGTGAAGATGCTTTTAAGAAGGGATGATGGAGCATCGCACTTCAAGGATGAATGGGCAGTGTTTGAGTATCTAACCAATGGAAAGGGGTTTTCTACTACTGCCTGCGACCCTGCACAGTCTAAATGAGGATTGTTTACAACTTTTCAAGTCTATATCAAACCTGCCAGTGAGCCAATTGCGGTTTACCACAGATACCATCGATGTTAGTTCCTATGATATTGCCTCTAATGCTACTGACTTTTGTCAGACAACTTTCTACCTACCTGTCTGAGGGTTCATACCAACATAATGTCAATCGGTGAAAGCAAGACAAACTGCCAATGGAAAGCTGCATTCATGACCAGGTACCTCTTGCAATAAGCTGGTTTTTCTCAATCGCACTTCAGGTAATGTTTCTTCACAAAATTGTTATCTATATGATGAATGTAATCTCAATGGAATGCTTACGAGGTTGTGTGTGCATGCTTTCAATTATGCATGATGAAGCACTGCTAATGGATTGCTAATGGATCAGTTAGTGTCGTGTTAGGATCTATTACATTGGTATCACAGCCATCTCCATCCTAGGGAGTTCAGGAGCAGCAGTAGAGAAAGCTATCAGAAGATAGGAAAGATTTCTGAGTTTCTCAAAAAAGATTAGAGGAGGAGAATCGCTGTAGTTGCAGCCTTCAAACTTTTGATTTTCACTGAGAATCACAATAGTAAGGAGTCAGATTCTTTGTAGAGGTAACTCGCTGGATAGACAGCTGTTTTTCATAGATTTCAGAGGGTTCTCTACAGATTTCCCAACGGAAAGAGAGTAGGATTTAGTCAGTAGATCCATCGCTGAACATACAGGAATCTATCTCTGATTTCAAAGAGGGATTCTAGTAGATCTGAGTGGAGTTTAGTCTGAAATTTTCCAACAGGGCCAACGTTGGACAAGGAGGTGAAAAAGTGATTTTTCATCACTGTTTTTGAGAATTTCTCAGTAGTTTGAACTTCAAACTAGATTGCCACAGACCAGCGACCTACTACCTGAAGTCAAATCAGAAATTCCAATGAGTTTTGGGTCTTAAATTTCAGAAAATTGGGCCAGATAGGTTGCTGTCCAGTCAGCGAGGGTAGGGATATCAAATTTCCGGATTTTACTCAGTTGGTTGGAGCCCCACATCGGAAATCAGATCAGTCAGCTACTCAACTCAAGCACCAAGAAATTTGGCACCGTTTTGGAGCTTCAAACTAGGATTTTCCGAGACAGCAGGTTTGAAATCTTGGGGAAAAGAGCTGAGAGGGTTCCTCTTCATAATTTCTTTGGAAGTACAGTCCTCAGAAATAGCTAAGTCATCTTTCCTTTCCCTTGTACAGTTATAAATTAGTCTTTTAGACTTTTTTTTCCTTCAGAAGTTAAGGTACCTCTCTTTCAGTTCCGAAGATGACCACTCCTCAGGGACCTGATCAACCCCCGGAGAGAGGCTTTGACGAACTTGAAACAGAAGCCTTGGCTTACAGTAAAGGGAAAGAACCCATGGAAATGGAAGAACAAAAACAGTTCGCCGAAGAACTCAACGAACTGGTGACCAAGGAGCAGTTTCACCAATTGGTAACAGAAGTGGATGAACTGAAGTTGGCATTAGCCAATTTCAAGTCCAGTGTGGATGACTCGTTCGCTGAACTCAAGCGCTTGATTTTGAGTTCCGCGAAAAAAAGCCTTCCCTCCACTTCTCAGTTGTCCCCTTCTCCACTTCCATCAGTTTCAGGTGAGACTTTACGGTCTCACCCCAGTGTTATTAAAGATTTAAAGCCTCCTACTTTTAGTGGGGAAGAGAAGGATAGAAATGCAGACATTCTACAAACCTTCCTCAGCAAATGGAAGAACATTCATGCTCTTAAACAGCCCCCTGACCATTTGCAAGCTATTGAGGCCAGTCTTTTCCTAGGGCCTATGGCCTATAAGTGGTGGTTATATCTCCAAGAGACTGGGCAGACTCCCCGGTCATGAAAAGCTTTTGAAGACGCTTTCCTAAGAGGATTCCTACCAGAAAATGAACTTGATAGAGCCTGGGAAGCCTAGGAAAGAACAGTAATGGACAAGTCCCTCATCCAATATATCTCGCAGTCGACCACGTCAGTGACACGTGGCCGACACTTGGCAGTTGCATGCTACCAGTCCTCACACTGGGCTAGGAGGGGATTACTCTATATCAGGGAGTAGGCAAGGTTGGGTGGATCAGTTAGTGTTTGCCCTACTGTGGTGTTAGGATCTATTACAATAGTTTGCGCAGGAACTCCATTTTACTCTTCTCCACTTACATGCATTCATCACAGATTGACTCATCATCGTTTTCATGAGTTGTCGTTATGTATATATGTTGATGATAGCACAGAACAATAACGGGCGAAGTCGCGTACTCTAAGCTATCTCTGAGTAACTAAAAACTCTGTCTAATGCACTTCCGCTGATAAGCAGTAGATCAGATATTTATACTAAGCAATTGACGCGTATCCAGTAGGACAGCTAATTAGGTTGCAGATCACAAAAAGTGTCTTAAATTAGGGTGCTTTTCAAAGACACCTTGCGCACGCATAAAACATAGTAGAAAAACGACCAAAAAAAGGGTGATTTTGAACATTTTCAAGATTTTTGAACTTTGAAAATGGTTTGCAAGTCACTTTTCATAATGAAATTTAAAATAAAATAACAAAAAATTGAAACATATTAAAATCTGCTCTATTTTCAAAAACATGCATTTCGACACAATAAACTATTTCACGCATTTTACAAAATTAAATGGCAGTCTTTCGCAAAATGTCCAGATATTTATGCTTCTTGTACTAATACGGATCTAGACAGCAACGTTACTGTCATATCCTATTTATTTGCCAAGAGGACAAAACAAGATACAGTCTCTTCTATAGCCAATTTGTTGGCCTTCTTAGCCAAGGTTTCTTGGAACATTATGCATTACCATTAATAGATCCTTTGAGCTCTAATCATTAGTAAATGAAAACACTCCTCCAGCTATAATCTAAACTTTTCAAAAAAACAATATGAATTGACACATTAATCAAAGGTAGCTTCAGTAGCTCAACCATTCCAAGTGCTAAAGCCATTAGAATGTAAACATGATACTAAATTGGCTGATATCTTGATAAAATGAATAGACTACCTAAAATTTCCTATAGAAACCACAGGAGAAGATGCTCCAATATACTCTCGCCCCACATCTAGAATAATATGATCCACAAATGGAACAACATACGTAGGCATAATAACAGAATTCTTAAATAGCGAATTTGAGTATAATATCAATTTATTGTTTGTTTTCTCTCCTAATAGACTGAATGTCTTGCAACTCAATCCTATCACTTGAGTGAATATCAACTACCTAAATTGTTTGCCAAACTTGACCAAGACATGGATTAGATTGATTGAGTCCTTTGAAGGATAAACACAAACCAATAAAATTATTCATGAATGAGAGTGAATTAAACTTTACCGATCTTTCTAAGAGCATCAAGCACTTGAATAGTAGCTCCTTTGATGTACGATATCTCATAGTCAAATTCTTGCATGAGTTTGGCACATTGAGTCGATATCCTCTTAAGTCAAGATTGTTACAAAAAATGCCTAAGTGGTTGATGGTCAGCACCAACCAAAAACTTTTCGTCATAGAGGTATACCTCCAAATCTTAAGAGCATGAATAAAAAAAAGAACTCCTTTTCGTGAGTGGTGTACGTCACTTGTGAATCTTGTTAGATACTTCAAACTCTTTTTGTGAGACAATGTTAAAAGCTTTGTGAGAGGGGAAGGGGGGGGGGGATGCACTTTTCCTAGATCAGATACACAAATTGGCCATATAATTGAAGCACAAACTTCGAAAGAAGTATGAGACATCATGAGCCCACTATATGATGCGAGGGACGCGACTTCTAAGTTGCATCTCAGAAGGAAATTATTCTCACTCAAGGTGTCTAATGGTGATTGGCTGCAGAATCACATATTAAACTAGTTTAAGTGTAAGGTTTCGCCTAGTGAAGATTCGACTAGATCCTATAGGACACCTGTGGAGCAAAACCACCCAACCAATAGGAAATGGCTAGTCAATACCCTAACCACTTCACCCCCATGCCATGGTGAATGAATGCAAGAGAGGAGGGGCTCCTGGCTACAAGGATCAAAAAATCCAATAGGTAGATGGGAGAGTTTCCACTAGTATATATTCTCTCCTAGGAGGAGAGAATATTTCTCTTAGAATTCCCATGCAACCTAGAATAGCAATTGACCTCCTATTCTTGCATCATAACAATCAAATACCATGCAAGTGCTCCTATGTCCAATTATGGATCTGGGCCCTCATATGATTATTAATTACTTTATCGACCAATCCCGGAATGACGAGGCATAACTAATAACCACATACACTGGAGTGACCAGCTAATTCCAAATCCCACATACTGGACATGGACGTAATATTCTTCCCCCCTAGACCAGTTATGTCCTCAGAACGAGTAACTAGGGAAGACCCAATTTGTATGCTTTTAACTCTTTCCCATGAATCATTATCTTCAATCTGACCAACCAACCTAAGCAAGCACTCGGGGATAGAACGATTTCTCAATTGTTTATCTCTGATTATGAGTACTCTGATTCTATTGAGCGATAAATCCTCCACATGGGCCAAAATCTTCAATATATTCAACTGTCATCATCATATAAACTAAGTTTACATGATACAATGGATAAGCAATCAACCAATCATGAAGATCAAGTTAAAAAACTAACAAATCAATCTTAACTTTCACATTTACCCTAAAAATCAATCCTTAGTCTGACTTCTATATCAAATAAGTACTTAGAGATGGAATAATTCTCAAATTATCTATCTCTGCACTGAAGTACTATATATGTCTTTAAAAGTACACTAAGAGATAATTTTTTCTATTGAGCCTGATTCTCTCCAAACTAGTAACGTCACCTTCATGTAATCTCAATTTACATGAAAATCTAGGTGAAATGTCACCTTACATTGAAAATCAATGTTCAAAAGTTAAAGAAAAAAATTATTATAGTCCAAGACTATCCACAATTACTTGTGGTCATGTCATAAATGCTTCTTGGCACTAATACACTTAAAAATTTTCAAAAACTAAGGTATAAAAATTTATTATACCAAAATCTCTTAGGAGATCCATCAAGATAAAAAAGACTTTAACTCAGTCCTGAGTACCCCAGATACTCTCTTGAGTTAAGTGCTCTTATTCCTAACATCGGATGCAAGAAAATAACAACCTTCAATTTTAATAGACCTCTCTGTCTCGTAATTAACTGGAGATTTAGGCTGAAACAGTACACAGGCATTCCTTGACTACAATCTGTAAGGTAAGCAAATTTCTCATAAGTAAGCAATCACTTAATGAAAATGCATGTGAGATTTATATATCTCAAATATGCACTGGAGTAAAGAAATTTAGAGTTCAAATAACAAATCTAAATCCTTGACTCATTCACTTGATCAAAAATTACTCATTTCTTAAGAATCATCATATTTCCATATAATCTTCTAATGATCTCAAAGTATCAATTTAAGATCCGTCAACCATAAATATTTAGAATCCTATGATTTGTCAATCATAATTACATGATATCAAAACCATACTTCGTCATTGAAAGATATTGGAGTATATGCACAACATAAGAATCATTCTGAAATATTTTTCCCAAGGAAAATCACTGAATTCCAAGAATATTTTTTCAACCCTATTCTTAACCAGATTATGTGTTCCAAATTCTACAATCAACCAAGTATTAAAGATCATTATAACCTCCGTCTTTAACAATATAAACTTCATACAATCACCTAAAACAACATCTAGAGATTACAAAGTTCTATTGAATTCCAACTGAATTTAGTGGTTATCCTTGACATTAGTTAAAGTCTCTCATCCAATATGAACTCACTGGGATACAGTCAATAACTTAGGATATATTTCTCATTCAAGAAATATTTTTACAACTCTCATAGATGAATCCCAATGACTCACAAATCATGTGTCTTATAAGCTAAAGATTTTTGGGGAGAGGCTATAAATTGTGCAAATTATCTTAAGCACATAGAAGTGGCACACCACTTTGTGAGAGAAAAGCTTGTTGGAGGAGATATCCTATTGCCGATCTACTCACCAAGCCTCTACTCAAGAGTTCCTTCATCAAACATAGATCCAATCTTGGAATGATTCCAAGATCCATGCTTTCTAAGTGAGTTTTTGAGTCTATTTGAGAGTAATCAAGTTTTGCTTGTATACCCGAGGGCAACCTATTCTATTCTCTCTCTACCCGAGGAGAGGAGCTTAATTTGCCTTAGTTTTTTCATGATGTACATTCTCCACGTGTGAAACTACTTTGGTTATTAATCTATGCATCTATCTTTGCCTCTTTGACTTAGATCTCAACATAGATCTTGGATTTCAATCTAGTGTTGATCTAAAGTGCAAAAGCTTTGCTTAGGAGATCATTCACACACTTTAGGACATTCCGAATTTTCACAAAAGTAGGTCATGTAAGGTACCGTTGGAAAGCTCTCGTCGAGCACTTTCCAACGATATAATTTTTGTCTCAATCGGAGCTATAGTTAAAAAGTTATACTGTTTTCAATGATAAATTGCATATTATACTATGAATAACATGTCATGTTTGCGGGCTGCCCCCGATGCCAAATTATAGCATTATTCAAAAAACTGTTTTTCAATTTTAATGAGCTACGTTACATAGATTTCAAATTTGAGAGTTTTGATTGGTCCATGTGTAAGCAAAATTTGAGAAAAAATACAAAGGGTCTTTTTGGATTTAGAACTCCTCTAATGTTTGCGGCCAATAATGATCTTCCCAAAATGTTCATTAAGTACCGTAAGGCACCACAAGAGCCTTACTTGCGGTCAGTAACAGAGGCTACTTCAAAGGCCCTGCAAGTGGATGACCGCAAAGACACTGCAAGTGAACCACTTGCGGTCACTAACGGTCGTGAGTTGCGAAAAATCGCAAGGCACCGCAAGAGCCTGATTTATGGTCAGTGGCGGAGACCAATTTTAACGATGACCGCAAAGACATCACAAGTGAACCACTTGTGGTCACTAGCGGTTACAATATACAAAGGGTACTAACCGCAAAGGAACCGCAAAAGCATCCCTTGCGGTCATTAGCGGAGCGGCCCCGGACTTCATGCTCCACCGCTTCATGATCCTCGTGCCATTGATCATGCTCCACCCCTTCATGATCCTCTTGTCATAATCTACGTCAGACACCGCTTTCATGTACCAATGTAAATTGTATATAGACTTCAAATCAGACATAGACAATAGATAGAAAACAAGATCATTGTTTATTCATTCGATCGAATATCAGAGCGCAATAACTCGTTTCTTTCTCCTGAATGATGTATGCAGATAAAACTATTTGTAGATTAAGCTGCTCTTTTGACTGTTACCTCGTGTTGATTCTAAGCTCTTGCTCTGATTCTGTACGCTTCTGCAAAGTCTTAAACTGTTTGTGTTCACCTACAAAACCTCCTTTCGGGGTAGATGTTGTGCACGCACTGAGGGATCGCTAGGGGTACTGCCATCTCGACTTCTATTCAGTACCACCACCGTTCATTTATCCATTCCCCAACAAAGTCGAGGAGACAAAGTACAAAGTCAATGAGGCCAAGGGTATGTCAGCGAAGAGAGAGGGATTAGGGGGACACCTTTTGACAAGCGTTCTGGCGAACTTTTTTTTTCTACTTTCCAAAAATGGAAAGGCTCGCATGCGTGAAAATTTGCACGTGTGGGAAATGTTTTTTTTTTTAATATTACATATTGATATCTAATAGTAACTAAAGGTCTTGCAAAAGAAAAATATAAGGCATAAAAAATGACATTGCTCCTTGTGGATCAATAATGAATATTAAAGCTAATTTTTTCTATTTTTGTAGCCAACAAAACTGATTGTCAATGAGGTAATTTGAGTATAAAGGTAATGTGAAGATTGGAGGATTGTGAGGATGTCAAAGCGAAGACCATAGCGATAGTGATGTCATTCATTCAATGTATAAATCATAGCTAAGACATCAAGTGTGGTCTCACAAAAACTAGCATTCTTGCAACAAATCTATTGCACGTCATAATCTTTATTCAGTTGTGATAAATAACATTTGAGCTAACAATTTGCATATGAGGTCTTGGCTAACTAAGTTAAAACAAAAGCCCTCTTATCTTGCCCTTGAGCACAATGATTAACTTGAATTTTGTCACTATTAAGTAACTCTTTCAAGTAGCCAATAAGGTTTTTTATCATTCAAAAATTGATGTTGACTCATTCCTTCCACCAAATCTTACGAGTTGTTTCCAATAGGAGCCTTTTCCAATTGGTTAACTTTTGTTGTACTAGCCTAAAATGCGAGCATTCAAGCCACCTCAAAAGCATCTCTTTCTCACTTATATTTCTTAACATTGTGTCTCATATCCAATAAAAGTTCAATCTACTACTTGATTTGCAGCAAGAATCTTTGACACTCCAACGACGATCCATAAGCAATCTCTACCATTTACTATCCAATCCATCTTTCAAGAATTTACATTGATTTGGCTAATAAATTCTTTAAACGTCCAACAACATTCCACAACTAGAATATTTCCTTTACCTACAAAATAACTTATTTTTCCTGGCAATGCAAATCTCTTTAACTTCAGCATGCATTTAAATCTTTTTTTATAACAATTCACTTTGTTGGCAATAAAAAAATCTTTTGTTTATTGGTGCAATGATTCCTCTTACAAATGCAAATATTGTTGGCATGGAAGTCCTTGCTACCTTCAAACATGTATATATACCATCGTACACAATGAAAAATCTTTCTTTTGACAACCTAACGATTGGGCTTAGGCATTGAAAAAAATGTACAAAGTGTCAGAACATGTTTAAGAGCAACATAAACTAGTGTGACTTCTTTGGGTGCCTAGTTCAGTTGAAAGTTGAAGTAGAAGGGCTCATGTGAATTCAGTGGCATATTAAGTTGAATGCATAAGCATAATTTGCAATTTGAAATTTGACTATATTTTTGCAATAATTCAATAACCACTAATGACTTGTGTTCAAGAACGTAATGCCAAATTTTTTATCGATTGTATGGATGATCAATTGCGAAGTAATGCTGAATAGAAGTTAGATACATATGGTTGCATTATGTAACGACAAAAAAGATTCCACTTTCAAATCTAACAACAACATACGAAGAAAAATGGTCAAGAAAACAGAATATTGAATAGAAAGTATGATTTTAGCTTATTCGAAATGGATGGTGACATCCCAATCCAAGAAAGTCAAATTGAGATTTCGTCACTTAAGCATCCATGTCCATGACTCTGAACCTTTGATACCTTCAGAAAATACACCAAACTTTTTGCCCTAACCGGGCTTTCACATACCAATCATCGTCGCATACCCAAAGTTTGCAAAGACTTTTGTGCAATCTCCACAAGAGACCTGAATGTATATGGTTCATGCATGGCAATCTCGGACAGAACCTTCCGATTTAACTGTACATTTTCCCGAGACAACCCGTGCATGAATTGCCCATACTTTACCTGGATTCATAACGCACCATGCATCAATGTAAGGACACCCAAACGTGAAAAAAACTACTTACGTTCAGGGAAACACAAACTGAACGCTCGACCCTAAACCCCACGATGTTAAGAACAACTGCATGTAAAAAGTGGATCAGAAAGAGGTGAACACTTCATGACCAACCAAATGAAAAAGCTCTATGATTTTCAAGTGCACAATATGTTTAAGCAGGGGACATGAAACAAGTGCGGGGCAACACAAACTACACCTTAAACCCTAAACCCTAAGCCCCTTGCTCTACAAAACATGAAGCACTGCAAGTAAAAAATGAATCAGCATTTGAAAACATAGACACAGATAAGCAACAAGAGGAAAGAAAGAGGTGAATAAATCACTACCCCATGGAGTCTAGTGCCGGCACTGATGCGCTGGATCCAAAGGCCTCGCATATCACGCTTTTTGTTGCGACGGTCTCGGTAAGCATACTGCAGGGCCTTCTCCACACGCTGCCTGGCAATGCGAATACAGTTCTTGGCACGTCCTCGGAATCCTTTGGCAAGCTCCAAAACCTTATCCTTATGCATCGCTCTGTCCCTCGCGGTCGTCTTTGCTCGCTCGCTCGCTCTCTCTTTTCCGATCGATGGATTGAGTAGCACAAAGGACAGGGAGCGAGTAGGGGAGTTAGCATGCTCTCATTTCGTCTTACTAGGTTTAGGGCTATTATTAGGGTTAGGGTGGTTTCGTGGAAGCTTGTGGCTTTTGCCTTAACAAAACACATGGCTATGTTCAAGTGAGTCAATGGAGCTTGCTAGAAAGTTAAAGTTAAAGGAAGTGCTTAAAAATTTAAGGACTTGATTTACAAAGTGAAGGGCCCTATAAAGCATGCACCAATTCGGGTTTGTTATAGTACTGGTGGAACTAAAGATCATGGATTCAGAGGAGGCACCAATCATCTACAATGACAATATATCAGCCCAACACCTTGCATCTAACCCAATCTTCCATGCAAGATCTAAGCACATTGAGATATGCCATCACTTTGTGAGAGAAATGGTGCAAGCCAAGGAGATTGCTTTGGAGCATGTTTCAAGCAATGAATGTGTAGCTGATCTACTTACTAAACCACTTCAAAAGACACCTTTTATGAAGTTCAGATCATCACTTGGAGTGATTAGTAAAGCAATGATTGAACCAAGCTAGATAGTGAGGAGGAGTGTTAAAAATTCACAATTCTAGCTTGACTAGTTTTGGTCATAGTACTTAAGAATGGAGAAATCCCTCCTTTTATTAATAAATCATGGGGAAACCCATCAACGTACAAAAAGATGAAAGTATATAGAATGATAATGTCAAACGACAAAAATGAATCAAGTTGAAAAAGCTTAATGAAACTTAAAATAGTAAATTGATTACTCAATACCAACTGCTTGATGTAAATCACTAAGTAGAATTGTTATGCACTTATATTCATGCCTTAGTGTGAAGACGTCAGACTTGTAAATTGTGAGTTTGTAAATATTAAAATGGCTCACATAGGCCTATGGTGTTTTTGTAAAAATGTCAATAGCAGGTTTTTTTGGGTAACTTATTGTCCTGCTTATATTTGGTATATGATACTGGGTCTTAATTTAGGGGCTGGTGGACTGAACTCCTAAAAAGTAAGAGAGTTGACCGGTCAACGAGACACGTGTCATATGCTCATTGGGACACTTGGTCCAGTGCATGAGTGACACGGGTCGGACGGTCTTCCTACTCGCTTGTCAATGTGTCAGAGTACTACCAAGTGACAAGTGTCGATTGTGCATGGGGCTTGCCATGTGTTGACGTTACGAAAGGGTCAGGGTTAAGTGGGTGCTTGAGGATTGTGTATAAGTGAGTCTAGAGAGAGGCATTCCTCATCATAATCTATGCAGCAGGTGGCTAGGAGGAGACTTAGCAATAGTGCTCTTATGTTGTTATGTGGATAGTTTGCTATGTACTTTGAAGAGAAATCAATAAAGTGGATATTTGGAATCTACTTTGGTGTGCTTTAAGTTGAATTCAGTTAGCAGGTGGTTGGGAGGATACTAGCAGTAGTGCTCTTATGTGTTTATGTGGATAGTTTGCCATGTACTTTGAAAAGAAATCAATAAAGTGGATATTTGGAGCCTACTTTGGTGTGCTTTAAGTTGAATTCACTTAGCCTTGTGATACTTGGTATCAAAGTTGTTCCTTTCCAAGATTGGGTGGGGATTGGCATCACTTCGTATGCAGTTAGGGTTCATTGAATGCTAGGTGGGCCAGCGCCCTCCTACATGAGTATTTCTGGGCACTTTGAGGGCCCTGAAGCTTACAGATTACAGCCCTATGGTGGATTGCTGGTCCTTGGGCAACCTTTAATCATCTATTGTTGTTTAGCCTATTTTTTTCTCTTTGGTTCTGTAAAAATCAGCCTTCCTTAGATTTGTAAAGGTTCAACTGAAAGATATGCAAATCTTGGTAGGAAGCGCAAGTTGATGTCCATTAAGAACTTGAAACCTCCAAAGTTTATAGGTGCAATAGCGGTAAGAACCATTGATGTAGTGGAAAACTGGCTACATAAATGGGAAAAGGCCTTTGGAATGTGTGGAATTATCGATGAGTCAGAGATGATTACTGAAGCTACCTATCGGTTACAGGAATCGACACAACGATGGTGGAGAAAAGTTGAAAAAGATGGCCTTGTACCGGATTCCTGGGATGCATTTCAACAAATGTTTGTGCAAAATTGGGTGCCTCTTGATGAAAAGAATCAAGCCATGCAAAATAGTGGACAGGTATCAAGCAAGGCAATTGGTTAATTCAAGAATATGTTGATTGGTATAGAGAGGCGTTACTGAGAATTCCTGAGGATGTGCCTATGTATTTACAAGTGTTTTCATGTGATATGCGTTACTCAAGGAGAGTTTGTGGCCTTTTGTGAGAAAGGAGCAAACACACACTATAGGCATAGGGGCTTCTATCAGGTATATCATGCAAAATTTGCATTTTTGGACTCCTTCAACTTTAACATAATGGTGCCTACGCCTCACACCACCAAATTGGATGCATGATGGTCAAATAAGAGGAAATCCATCATAAGCTTGTTAAAAAATCTAACAGGTTCCGACCACCAATTACAAGTTATTCAAGCTCAAACCCCCCCAGAAATACACTATTTTTTTTACTCTTTGAGACTCTTAATAGTGTCCAATCCCAACCAAAATTCACGAAAGCCTTAGGAACAAATTTTTACATCTCCGACAACATGCATGCAAAGTATTGGCCAAGAATTTTGTGAAAATCACCAAAATTAGTCCAAAAACCATGAAAAAACCATGTTCTTTGACCAATTTTGACCAAACTTTGTGGATCAAATCCACATCAAGTGCAATCAGACCCAAATCCTTGTAAATCAATTACATGCAAGCACTAAAAGTTCTGATTTCAGTCAAATGGTTCTTATAGCTCATTTCTAGTCCAAAAACCCCAATTTTTGGCTAAAAATCACTATCTAAGCACCCTTTTGACTTTTCAACCAACATGCAATCATTAGATCCAATCAATAATGACTGTAAAATAGCAAATACAATCTGCAAAACGTACTAGATCAGTAGCCATGATAAATTCCAAGCAAAATTTTTGAATTCTAGGTAAAAAAATCACAAAAAACTGTAAAAAATCCATTGATTTCTATCAAATTCTTATAAAAAACATCCATAGTCATGATTGATAGGCTGAAAGTACACCAAGATATGAGAAGCCACCTACCTGGAGGTCAATTCCACCACTTGGAAGCAAAAAGCAATGAGATCCACCAAAAAGCTGCAAAAAGCAAGAATCTCGACTCCACCTTCTGATTGATGTGATCCAAGCTCTGATACCACTATAACGATCGCCTCATGACTCTGATGAGAGCCTTCCAATGGATCATACTGGGGTTGGCCATAGATTGGCTTAAGGAGTTAATTGCAAAGGCGATATCCGGTCTGGTGCAGACCATTGTCTATACGAGAAATCCTAGAATTGAATGGTAGGGATAGTTTCTCATTTGCTCATTCTCCTCTTTTGTGTGAGGACACTGGTCCTTTGACAATCTTAGGCCTAGGTCCATCTATGAGTGAGATTGCTTGCAATTCATCAAATTATATGATAAGTGTGTTGTGAATGTACCTCTGTTGAGTGATGTAAATCAGCCCATTCTCTCTGTCTCTGTGGATTTGAATTCCGAGACAATAATGAGCTTTGCCAGGATTTTCTTGATCAGGTCCAACATCGATAAAATCGGGTGACTTTTGGAACTGCATCTAGTACCAATGGAATATTATGCTGAACCATAGAGGTAGGAATACCCCTAATAATTGATTTTGGTTAGCCATTCATTATTATATAATGAGAATGCGGAGCTAATAGATGACCATATCTTAAAGTATATAGATCCAACTAGATTTGGATACCGATGGATTCTAGATCAACCACCAACAAAACCACCAAAGACAGTCATATTGAAGGACGACAATTATCAAGACCTATGACGAAAAAGCAAACAAAACACCATTACAATAAGATTATGAAATGGACAAATCCACCAAATGAGGTACTTATGACAGTTGATCCAAGGATCAATGATCATCTTGTTGTACCACCCTTGTTGGACAAAGGTAAAAGAAATATAAATCTTATTGTGTCAAGTCAAATCTCTCTGAAGTCACAAATGCCATTGGCCAAAAAGTCCAAAAGTAAGACTAAAGTTAATCTCTTAGAGCAAGAACAATCAAATGAAGTGCAACATGATATGCCAAAGCATTTCAAAAGTTACACTTTAGATGATGTGGTCATTATTTACCGAAAGGTCGAGAAATGTTAGAAACAATAAATGATAATGTTAGTTTCCCATAGGTTATTTTGACCCAAAAGGTTGAGACTTGTGTAACCATGGGTTAGGTTTATTATTCAGACCATGTTAAGTTAGTTTTGGCTAAGTTGGACCATATTTTGGTCTAGTAATAACTCGTGGGTCCAAGTAAAGTCTAATTATGTTAAGGGGCCCTATCTTGACGTTTGGGGGTGGCCTATAATTAGTAAGTTCTAGAACTTAGGGTTTGGAAGAGTCTAGGCCCTTGGAAGGCCTATTTCTATGTACTCATTGTTCATTTGTAATTCATTTTCTTTCAAGAATTGCTACTACTTTCTCTCTCCTTGGCACCTAACCCTCTCCTTCTTCTTCTTCTTCTTTCCCCTCTTCTTCTTGTATATGGAGATTGAATTTTAGAAGGATCTTTGCACTTTGATTTCCTACATGGTATCAGAGCCAAGTTAGACCTAACAGTTCATGGTGTCAAAGCCATGGTTAGGTGGCCCAAGTTGTGGGACAGGTGACAACTAGGACTCCAACCAAGTGTGGTTTGTGGGGGGGGTGTTGGAATATGAATTCACACTCTAGAGAGAACTATCAAACAGGGCAGATAGCTCAGTGGTAGAGCATCCCATCCAATATGAGGGAGGTCCCATCCATATTATGATTTATGGATTTCTAACATGGTATCAGAGCCATGGATCTTCTATGCTTGATTTAGGGTGCTCTACCAAAAGAGATCGTCTTCACTTAGGGATCACAAAAATTCAGCACTTTTGTGATTTTTTGGAGTGAAGATCTGTTCAATTTTGACTCTTTTCCATTTTGTAGGAGGGTGCCACACATCAAAGGAGATAATAGGATTTTGGACGCCCAAAAATCAACTGGTGGTTTGCTGATTCTTTAGGTTGCAGGAAGGCGCCATTAATTATTTTCTTCGGGGCTGCTTTTAGGTCGCCCACATCTGTGTAGGTTTATCCTACTTCCGTTGGTCCGCTGCTGCTCTATTTTTCAAATTTGCTCCTTTTAGGAGGGCGCCCATCTACAAGCAATTTTTATCTGCTGATTTGGCTGAAAAATCAGCACCCTTGCTGATTTTACAAAGTGAAGATCCATTTCTTTTTGCTTGTTTCCAGGTGTGGAAGAAGACGCTAATTTTTTGTGATGATCCGATCACATTCTGAGGCTGAAAATTGGATAGCAAATTACCATTTGTAGGGTGTTTGTAACAGCCCTATCCGTGTGTGTATTGTTCACACCTTTTGACAAGAAAGAAGGGTTCCAAAAAAAGCTTTGTTGGAGGTTAACCTAATTCTTTGCTTGTTGGCTTTTTGAGTTTGTAATGCAATGTCAGGCTGAAATTTTCAACACACAAGGCTTGTAGGAGGGCGAGTTCCTGCATCTATCTAATGTGTGATTTCGATACATTCCGGTGCTGATTTTTCAGATTTGATACTTGCTGGTTTTTGTGTCTTTTAGGGCACATTTAGGATTTGAAAAAGTTTATCTTCTTGGCTGGTTCTTATGACAAGAGATTTGGAAGCAATTCGTACTTGTTCGAGCGAAGATATATTGGATGGCACCAATTATTCTTCATGGAATTGCAAGTTGAGATTTGGCATCGACGTGATGATCACGATTTTATCGGTAACAAGATCTATCTTATATCATTTGAGATTTTGCAAGACCTCTAAAAGTGCCTGGGAAACACTTTTAAAGATATATTAGAATAAAGGATTTATCATCATGCTTTCTCCTCTCTACTTCATCCTCTTTGAAGGTAAAGAGCAAAGAAATGCAAAGTTTGATCATTGTCTTTCTACAGATACAAGTTTGCATCGGAATAGCATTCTTTTTCTCTTGAGCCATTTATTGCAAATGATGAGTGCATTAGTGAAGAACTTTATGAACAAGCTTCTCAAGTTAATGTTTTGGAAAAGGCTGAAATCAAGCATTCTTTAAAGCCATTTTGTACTAATATTGGAGGAGGGAAAAAAAATCATGTCAATTAGTACATTGGTTCAAAGTTGTGTATTGCTGGATTTTTTGGGTGTTCAAAGTGGCAAGCTGTTGGTTTTTTTCTTGAAGATGGTGGACAACATATTCAGCCATGGTTTATTGATCATTTTCAGCCTATGTTACATCCTGAGCATCCTATTATGTATCGGAAACAACATGTGGAAGGTTTTTGGACAGCAAGGTTCACATTTGGAACACTTTGGACAACAAAGTGTTGGTGATTTTGTGGCTGTTGGATAGCCTGCTACAGCCTCTTGTTGGCTGTTCGAGTCTTTGCGGGAGAGCAAAGCATCTTTTTGCCTTGAAGGAAACACACATGCCTCACCAAAATCAGTACCTTGTGCTGATTTTCCTGTTTTGATGCTTACTTCTTATGATGACGATGTTGCCTTATCTAGTGTTGGTAAGCAGATTAGTGATAGTAAAATTAGGGAGGATGTGATGGTAAAAGAGTATCATACTCTTCTTTATGTTTCTTGTGGTAAGAAGACTTATGGAATCGTGTGAGAACTATTGATGGATTGCACATCCATATTTCAGCTTGTGGTTGGTTTTTTGGTAACCTACTTTGGATGGAACATGCTTGTCTTCACTCTTCGACTTGATGCTACCGCACTTCGTATTCTGCATCTCTTCTACATCGGGCATGATTGGGGTTGAGATTTCGATTACTTCAAGCTGAAGTTTTTTTTTTTTTGGCGGCATTAAGCTTGGACATCAAACTACATCTTTTCTTTTTTGGCTACATGAAGTTTTGGGCAGCAAGCAACATTTTGCATTTTGTTGCAATTTTTTCCATTCTACTTCATGTCATGTTATGTTTCTTACATTATCATTTAAGGAGGGTGTTGGAAATAATAAATGATAATGTTAGTTTCCCATAGGTTACTTTGACTCAAAAGACTTGTGTAACCTTGGGTTAGGTTTATTATTCAGACCATGTTAAGCTAGTTTTAGCTAAGCTGGACCCAATTTTGGTCTACTAATAACTCGTGGGTCCAAGTAAAGTCTAATTATGTTAAGGTACCCTATCTTGACTTTTGGGAGTGCCCTATAATTAGTAGGTTCTAGAACTTAGGGTTTGGAAGAGTCTTGGCCCTTGGAAGGCCTACTTATATGTACTCATTGTTCATTTGTAATTCATTCCCTTTCAAGCATTGCTACTACTTTCTCTTTCATTAAAAGCGCGTAACCCTCTCCCTCTTCTTCTTTCCTCTCTTCTTCTTGTATATGGAGATTGAATATTAGAAGGATCTTGGCATTTTGATTTCCTACAAGAAAGAAGTTTCAGAATCTTTAATTAGATCTAGAATTGGATATGTTGAAATCCAAACCACTTTCAATATATTGAAAGAATATATAATGGCAGTATCAAGAGTTTGATCATTCGTTGGAATGATACTCACTTCCGATGTGTCATCATGTCGGCACATATAACCAACTGTACAATCAATAGTTGCTAATGCTTGGTTCCAGTTGATATTATCATTTTGATAATCATAATGAATTTCCAAAACCTTATCAGCATGATCATTGGTATGAGCCATACTTGGGGAATCATCATCTCCTTTTTGAAGAGGTGGCTTGATTGTCCAAGTTAATGGATCAACTTTGATGAGTTGTTTGCGATTATGGTACGCCAAAACAAATTGTTTGTTGCGGAGAAAGTGATTAGCAGACACCAGAAACAATGTTACCCCTTCAGACAGTGTCTTCACAAAATTGGTAGTAACTAAATCAAAATGATCAAAACTCAATAACGGCACTGACGACCTTATAGGAGAGGGTTCTTTCTGGCTACTTTTAAGTAAAAAATTCACTAAAATGATTTTTTTTGACAAATCTGAAAAAGCTAACCTTCGCCCACTTGATGGGGGTAGATCTAATTACAATAAATGTTTGGTAGGCTCGATGATGGTCCTTATGGCAAATCAAAGGATTTTTTCGAGTTGGTGAGAGTTTTGAATGATATATTTGGAAAAATAACCTTCACTTGAAAAAATTTGATGGAAGAGAGATATTGATATTTTTGTAGAAAAGCTTGCGACTTTTTTAAAAAAATGATTAGAAGCTCATAAAACTTTCACTTCATCTCTTTTTTTAAGGAAGTAACCCTCGGTTGAATCACTGATTTTCAAATATAGTATGAAGAATAATTAGTGAAGGTGGCGAAGGTTCTTAGAGAGAATTGATATTTTTGTCAAAAAGTTTGCAACTTTTCTTCAAAAGCATATTAGAAACTAAAAAAATCTTCACTTTGTTTTCTATTTTTGGAATTAACCTTTGACGACCTATTTGTGATTAGATTTGTATCAAATGAAACCACAGTAAATTGGTTGGTTTTGAATTTTTTTTAGGTTTTTATAGTTTTTTCACTGTTTTTCTTAAGTTTAGTAAAATAGGTGGAAAGTAACCTTCGCCCTTCAAACTGTAGCTTCAGTGCATCACGTCAAATTGCAAAACATAAACAAATTTTTATGTTTCTTTTATTTGTTGAAATCTAGATGGATCTTAACATTAATGTACTATCTTCCCTGCTCATCAATCTCAGGTGATTACAAGCAAGAAATCCACTCAAAATCATGAAATTCACCCAAAACTAACCCTAAGAATGCAAATTTGACACTATTATGCAAAGACCAAGATGCTTAAATGCAAGCTAACAATCATCCAAGCATCACAAACATGCTGAAAATGAAAATAATACTGTTACTCTTTGGCAACAATGCCAAACTTGTAGGGACTTTCATGTCCACCTTCAATCCTAAACCTAAGCACATGCGTAACATTCAAGATATGAAGAGGTAACATGTCATGCAATAGTTCGATCCCATGAGAGTAAGTATATGTTCAGGTTCACAACATGCATATGATTCAAGTTTTAACATTACGATCCATTAACCCTAATCTCCAAGATCTAGTTTACTTTTTTTTTTCTCACACACACACACACACACACACACACACACACAAATAGAAAGAAGATGCAAATCCAACAATCAGCAAAACCAAATAATAATAAGATAACAACAAATAGGAGAGATGGAGCAATAAAAAATAAAAAGGACATTTAATGACAAGGGTTCCACTTTTTGATTAAACATAAAAAAAGAACTACAAAGTACCACTACATATAGTGGATTTTAAAGCACTTGGCCTTAATGCCTATTGGCCAAATACTACCTCCTTATTTGAATTTGGATTTGAATTTGAGTTTGAGTGGGAACTTACTTTTATTAACTAACTTGACTATTAGGCCCCACGACATTTGATTCCCACAATTGGCCTAAAGTCTTTTTATTAACATCTAATCCATTAAATAATCCTGTGATGATCGGGTTGGACTTACACACGTAGGGTACCATAACCCTTTCACATATTAACTACTTGTCAATCTATGATCTAGTTGATGGGGTCATGAAGTAACAAAAAGTTCAAATGCACATACACAATGAACTGGTCCAAATGGTAGCACAAAGAGTTACAAGAAGCAAGATAATTCCATTTTATGTTGATGTGTTGAGCATGCATTGATAGTAAGAGGCGAAGAGTGGAGCTCTTGTAATTGGGCAATTTCACCTTCAACCCAACTCTCTTGATTATTGGGTGCCCTGGGCTTGCTACTTTATTGAGCTTCACATGGAGATGAGTGACGTAAAAAAAACAGATAAAGAGAACCAAAATTGCTCATTCAAACTTGGTGAGCAAATTGCTGCATTGAAATTTGAGAGGCTTTGAAGAGACACTAAAAGCGGCCTACTCTGTTTGTGAGAGCAGCTGCATTCCTTGTATCAATCGATCTCCAACAATAGAATGAATGAAGAAAGGAGGCGATCGTAGCATTGAAGATTCGGCAACCCAATGACCCAATTCTCCTCATCCTAGTCAATAAATTTCTTCTACTTTATAACAGGTGCGAATGCTTCATTTTTGTTTTTATAACAGAGAGTAAGAGAGAGAGAGAGAGAGAGAGAGAGAGAGAGAGAGAGAGAGTGAGTGGGGGTGTCTGATCTTCCTTATCATCCTAAGTAATGCCCAAGTGCTCATTTTTCCTTTGTATTTAAGTCGTACCTTCAGAAACGGAATCTGCCTCTCAATCAATTGAGTATCACCTTCTGCCCAAATACCTACATTGCGGTTCAACAGGAAAACATAAACATGACAAGTGGTTGTGTTGAAAGGTTTTTGGCCATCAATGTTCAACAATGTTTTGAATATAGATGATGTTATCGATTGGATAGCTCTTCATATCATGCATGTGTTGAAAGCAATGTTGTTTGTCATAGATATTCAGCTTTATCCTCCTTTATTTTATCATCTCATGTCTGTTACAAGGTTATTCGTTTTGCTTTGTGAAAGCCGGAATACTTCTTTTGATAGTGTCTTGAGTTTTCGAGAAGATTCATGGCCTCAATTCGACGGGGATAGAATTCTCCTATAGTAAGTTCTGTACACATCTGTATATGATCTGAAAGGCCCGTAAGAGTGGCGGATTAGTGGCCCTTCACCTAGTGTATGATCACTTGGAGGACCCCATAAACGATTGGAAGGATCCAACTCCAAAGTGGATGGCTGATGCTAATTGCCACCCACAATTGGGGTCTAGCTCAGGCCTTCACCTTGTGATGACAAATAGAATCCGTGTGACCTTTGTCCAATGCCTTAAAGTCGTGGCATCCCCTCCAATGCTGAAAGAGTTGTTCCCCTAAATCAAGTAGATGCTGCCTTAACAGACAGCGTAGCCTGTCCGTCTGTTCTTTGTGCAAAAGAATTTGCTCCAACATAAAGAGTCTCGGCTTCAGTATTTCGCTCTTTTGGAAGTGGCCTTGGATATTTTCGGAAGAGATTGACATGAATGCATAGTACATTTTTCATTTTGGAAAAAGCTCCAATTCGTAAATTGTATTGACTTTTATAACCATAAAGGGACCGAAATACTTGTGTGGTAAGGTAGGGCAATTTCTGTTTTGCCTTTCCGTAATTGCCGTCGGCTGCCTTTTGGGCCCTATATTATTTTGCATAATATAAGGCCCCTTTTTTTCTCTTGTTTTTATTCTAAATGGGAGAGATAGACAGCGCAGCAGCAGAGAGAGAGAGAGAGAGCCGCAGCACAGAGAGCATGCAGTAGAGAGAGACAGAGAGAGCTGCACGAGAGAGAGAGAGAGAGAGAGAGAGAGAGAGAGAGAGAGAGAGAGAGAGAAAGCTTTATTAATGTCTTTTCCATGCTAAAAGGCATATAAGACTAGTAAATGTACATGTCAAGTATGTGGTAACAATGGGAGCGTATGAAATGTCTCCAAAACGATAACCGGAATAACAAATTTAAATGCTATGAACTGAAATAGATGTGATGATATATGAAACATGTGGGAGCATATATACTTCTGAATGTCATGAACAAGGTATGACACCATCATCCAATCCTGGCTTGCTGATGCTATAAAAGAATGTAATACGGGTTGCAGCATGAAGGACCGCTGGTGGTCGCTGATGTTGTCTAGGAGGATGAAGTCTCCTCGTGATAGGTTGAGTAGCTCTTGCTGCAACATGAGTATGAGTGGGACACTGTCCAATTTTAACTCGATCCAGAGTATTGTAGTTACTCTAACGGGTTAATAGCCCCATTTCTAGCACCATATGCAAGAAATCAGCAACTATCTGTATCTTAATAGGTTTATCTGTCTCCTATAAATTTGGAGATATAGACTGAACTTTGCACACAAGCACTTATAGACTACAAACTGTAGCAGAATACCATCCACTAAGGTAAGCAAATTCCTCATAAGTAAACAATTACCTAATGAAAATGCGTGTGAGATCCATACAATCTCAAGTATGCACTGGAGTAAAGAAATTTAGAGTTCAACTAACAGATCTAAATCCTTGACTCACCCACTTGATCAAGAATTTCTCGACATCTTAAGAATTGTCATATTTACATATAATCTTCTATTGATCTCTAAGTATCAATTTATGATCCGTCAATCATAAACCTTTAGAATCTTATGATTCGTCAATCATAATTTACAGGATTCCAGCATACTTTTGCATAACGTACCACTGGAGTATATGCATAACATACCACTCAGGAAATATAATAAACATTCTGAAATCTTTTCCTCAAGGAAAAATTACTTTCTAAATTCCAAGAATATTCTCTCAATCCGATTCTTAACTTATGAGTTCCAAATTCTACAATCGACCAAGTAATTAAAGACCATTACCACATTCGTCTTTAACAACATAAACTTTATACAATCACCTAGAACAACATCTAGAGATTACAAAGTTCTGCTGAATTCTCACATTATCCGATAATCCAGAGATCTTAAAACTCCATCTAGATTTCCTATACCAGATATGCACATCTCTATTCCACGAAGTACTGGAGTACCCCCAAATCTGTTCCTAATGGATCGCAATAATCCATTTACAAAATTGTGATTTAACAAGAATCCGCACATGGCTTTACCGTCACATAAACAACCCAGCTGGTTGGTACTAACATTCACCGAATTCCTACGATTTGAGAGTTCCAACTCTTAGGAATAAGGCTCTTTACAGTACAAATGTGAACCAAGTGTCATTCTCGTTCCATGTCACAATTTCCAATAACAAAAAGGGTCAACTCATGGTCCTATAAATATTCAAAAATAAATTCAACTTAATGAATTCAATAAACCGGTGCTTCCTCCCTTAGATATTTCGGTCACCCGAAAAATGTAAAATCCATAAAATTTGGATCCGGGTATTTTTTTACGATATTCAATACACTTGTTTTTTTTATCGAATATAGAGCTACCTCCAAATATTATGACTTTTATTCCATTTATTCACTTTTATAAGTATCTCAAAAGCTTTAGTTTGCCCAATCCTTAAGATCAAAATGCCTATCGGTGCATCACCGAGTCCAAAAGGAAAAACCAAAAATACCATTTAACTCAACTACCTGGGAGTACCACTCCAGAGTTAAGTGGCTAATCAGCATAATACCAAGGAAATAAATCCCTTTACCAGTACATGCTTGAGAACCGTACCACTACCATTGTTTTGTCAAGATTAATACAACTTGACACCAAAGCAACGGTACCAAAGTTTCACAAAAACTGGCTTACAAATAACTTTCGATGTAACACACCAAAGTTAAAAAGCCTAAAATCAAGTTGATAAGGCCTTAACATGCATATTGTCCATGGAGAAGAAAAAGAACCAAATTTCTTCTACCAAAACCAGGAAGCAATATCCAAAACCTAGTTTACAACTTTAACACCCATGCCCCAAGAAACCGAAATTCCTCTTATTGGGAGCTAGTAGTTTAAATTGACCGAGTTGATTCCAAATCCACTTTTGGAACCAACTTTTAAAATTACCAAATGTCAAGCCCTAAAATTCTTTGGTCGTCCGGCATGCAACAATGAATTGATACAGATATTCCCACAATTTCCAAAATTGCTGACCCTTCATCATGCATCAATTCCTTTTTAACTGGCAAACCCATGCATACCAAAGCCCTAAAGTTGGTTCTTAAACAAACAAAACAAAAAAAAAGGACTCAGGCCTTGTAATCAAACCCTAGCTTCGTTTTCAAAAAGCAAAAGAATAGGGTCTGCTCGTCTGCTCCCCACATAGCCGCCATCATCGAGGAAAGGGAGGCTGCTCGAAGCGAGAGAGAGAGAGAGAGTTTACGTGCAGTTCAGGAGGCTGGATCGCGCATTTCCTGGATCCAATCATAGTTCATAGACGCTCTCCAGAGATCAAACCCACTTATTAGCTGCCTTTGGCCGCCAGCCACAACTCGAATCAACCAGAAATTCTGTTCCGAGCATATCGCTCCTACAACAAGTGAAAGGACAGGGAGGCGCGCCCCTCCGATTGCCGTCATCAAGTTACACACACAGGATCCACTGCAGATTATAGCTATTTAATGACAAGAATGGATTCAACAATTCACAACTGTTTTAAACAGATATCCAACCTATCAACAACAACTCTGCTAGTCAACAGATCTACTGATCAAGGGCAATCACAGGCTTCCTCCACGCACTTCACCCAGAGCAACCTTTGCTGTGAAAAAGCATCCAACAGCCTCACAGTCGCCCACCCTTCTACCAGTCCGGGTGTTCATCAACACCACTGCTCTTCAATCTGCTTTCAAGCACCCATAGAAGGTGGAAAGCACATCTTTGTACTGCTAGTATTCTATTGCAGGAAATCGACTTCAGATACTCAGAACTGACTCTCATTCATACATCAATCCCAGAAGGCAATGATTGAAAAAAAAAAATTCAGAAGACTCTGGCAGAAGATTAGCAACTAAAACAGGGTTCTACTGCATGCATTACTTAAATTAAATCTTTATCTGCTTTTCTAGAGAATTGGCAATTTACAATATCCATTCAATGTTTTCAGTTTTCAGTTTGCATGTCCAAGGCAACTATGGGTCAATGCCCACTACGTTCCCTACCCACGCAGATCAAAATTGGTGGAGTGCGGCACCCCAATGGACAAGATCGCTATCGAAACCTTGAACTGGCCAAAAATCCATTCAGAGTACGAGTGGAAGATGGACATAGACGCCAAGAGGGCTCCCAGTTTTCTAAAGAATTCGTCAATTGTCCGGATCCAATAGTCCGCGCAGCCGCCCAATATGCCCGAGACTTAGAATACTTGATGGGCGTCGCCACCAAATGGGACGACTTCCTCCCATCCATTTGTTTTGACCCAAACACGGCCCTGGCATCCTAAAAGGTTGAAGACCAACTGCCAGTGGCCAAGAGGATTAGTCTAATAAAACCTCAAATCCTCGCATGCAAACCATAAATTCAAGATTTCCAGCAACAATTAATCAATTTATACTGGATAAATTGATTCCTCGTCAATCTATCAACAAACATCCTGCTACTAAATCTGAATCAAAACTGTCCAAAACATTATGGATTCATGCAATTTATTCATCCAAAAAAAACAGATTTAAACATGAAAGTGGATCTACTCATGCATATCATTCTACTTCAAATGGAAACCTTCTCAAGGCTTCAGAAAAATAAGAATGAATTCCACACTAATCCACAACATCTCTAAAAAACAATCAAACAAGGAGAAGAGCACTCTACCACCAAGTTTGAAAAGCATGCTTCAACACATGAATTAGTGAATCCAAACTCAATTTCCCTTGAAAAAAACATCACTCCAACCGGGGTGTGAATCCAAGTGCGTTCCGAATCCAATTTCATGTAGAGCTTGTTTCCATCCCATCCAAGACCGCATCTTAGCCGGGCTCTGATACCAATGTAAAGACCACTAGGGATAACCCCTAAGATGAGGTTAGGAATAACACAACAAGAGAGTCTATGGAGCAAAACCACCCAACCAATCCTAGATCCCTCTTGGAGAATCCTCTTGGATCTAGCTCCAAGCCATGCCATGTGATAGCAAGAGGAGAAGAGCTCAACCAGTAACCTAGAACAAAGTCGTCGACGGGATAATCTCTACCTCAATATATAGAGAGTAGGATCATTGCATGAGCCCACGCAATCCCCATGCAGGTCAACTATAAATAGGTCATAGCTCTTCATGCATTCCTCTTGCCTATATCCATCACACGTACATGCACTACTCCATATGTCTCAATTAGAGTGTCTGGGTCCTCTCAAGGTCATTAGCCATCAACATGCCTTGATGTGAAATAAATCTTGGCGTGACCAATAATCTCGAACACTGGAGGGCCGGTCTACCATATTAGGACTATTCCATGTCCTTAGCTGAATATGGCCGTAACAGTAAGTCGTCGTCATCATCATCATCATCAAATACTAGGTCTCGTCCTCTCCTCCTGGAGAAGAAAGAAGTGATCTGAGGCTGAGAAACATGACACTGCTGGGCTGTCTGACACAAGTCCTGTCGCAGTATAAACATCTCTTGTATCATGAGTGCAGGGCATTGAGAGTTCTCATAGGCTAGGAGGGATCGTAGGGTGACAGGCGTGTCATGAAACAAATAGTGGTATCTCCCTCCGATCTCGTAACACACCGGGCACCTAAAGATCTTCCAGTCTCAATGGCCAACTGACGTGATGATACGCGGAGCTATCCCAATGTAAATTTGAGGTTGTGTGATAATCCCGAGTCCAGATAGTGTGGCAAAACTGGGAACCTTGCTATGTCAAGCTCAATAAAATGAGTCCAGTAATAGTCAGGTTTAACCCCAAGTTGTCGCCTTCAAGTACGATCGAGATATGCCCGATATAGAAAGCGCCTGATATACTGATGAGTACCTGAGGGGAGCTCTGTAGTGGAGATACCAAATGACTCAAGGAGGAAGTGGGATGCCTGAGAGAACCACGACAGTCGGTAGCCCTGGTCATGGAGTGCGAGGAAGCAAGTGCTGTCTGTGTATATGTCATATCTGCATATGGCAGAGCCTGAACTCTCCGAATATATGCGATAAGTTGGAAAGCAGACCATAACCTTGGTCTTCTCAGTGTTCACCCCCAATCCCCATCTGGTACAAAATCCCTGTAAATAATCCAGCTGCCTCTGTAATTCCTCTCTGGTCGGGGATACTAGTACCACATCATCCGCATAGAGGAGAATAACAATTAAAATGGTGCCAAGTCTACAGCCAGCTCCGCCACACTGTGAGATGACTCGCTCTAACTCATTAAGAGAACATCCTTGTTTCACCCCAATGGTGCTCCAAATGTGATCAAAGATGCCACTGCCATGTCGGAAACATCCCAAGACCCTCTCATAAAGAGCCATCACTGCTAGAACAATATCCGTGGAGAAACCAAGGTCACGAAGTCTCTGAATGAGCAGGGAGCGTGGTACAGAATCAAAGGCTTTTCTGAAGTCCACAAACAACAGTAAACCCTCTCCTTCCTGTACTTAGTATAAAGTCCTCAATCCAAGGATCCTATTCTAAGCATGCCAATTACAAGCAACAACAGGGAATCTGATGGTGGACAAACCAACCCAACCAAACCTAGATCGAACGGATCTAGCCCCCACTCTATGGATCAATCACTCAGAGAGGAATGAGACATCACACCAGCAGCATCCTGCCACCAGTCATGCTATCAAGCATACACTAGTAAGAGCCCAACAGGTATACTTATACCCTCCAAGGCCCATGCACTAGTGCACTCTTTTTCTGGCGGAGTGTGCGATGGTAAGAGCGTTCGGCGGAGCGGAGGAGGTGAGGATCATGAGTACGGGCATGGGTGACAAGGTGATGAAGAGAGCGACACTCGACATCATAAGGGGGGTGTAGAGGGCATAGCGATGAGGAACGTGTGTGTTTGCCTTTATGGGGCTTAGACAAAAAAGCTAGGGAAGCAGCGGTATGAAGAGAGGTGCTAAGGAAAGCAGCTTGAGTCTCGACTGTACTATCGTGTGGAAAGGAATGGAGTAGGGAGGCGAAAAAATTCCTGGTAGACCGGCGCATATAGAGAGCTGAATGTATACCTGGGTGCACGAGTAAGCAAGGGATGTGAGGATGGTTGGGGAGGTGGGAGGCGGCCGATAGCGAGGGAGAGAAAAGAATGATCAGAGAGAGTGGTGGAGAGATATGAAAATCAGAGATGAGAGGTATGGAGGATGGTGATCCCATGAGATAATCCACAACACTATGTCCACCACTGTGGGGATGACAAGTATAACTGCCGGAGTCTGGCCAACAAGTTAGGCCATTGTAAATGGCTAACTCATGGGCCTCTCCAAACTGCAATAAATGCTCATTGTAGGGGGTAATAGGTCCCAAGCTGTCCTCTGAAACCCTGGTAACTCCTATCTCATCGCTGTCGAGGGCATGAACGCAGAGGTGGTCGGTGATGTCATAAAACTCAGACTGTCGTGAGGAGGTTCGGGCATTAAAATCCCTAGTGAGGAAAATATGCCCCCCGCTTTGCGAATCTGATAATATCAGGTGATAAATCAAGGTAGGGTGAACCTGTGCCCTCAGCAAAGGATGAAGACTCTGGAGGAAAATAACATGCCGCCACAAAGAGGTCCCTGTCCAAACCAATATCCTGTCCAACGATACGAATCCAGATATAACGTGCATGCTCGTCGTGTCTGATGAACTCGATGCTCGGGTGAAGAGACTCTCTGTATAAGCATGCAACACCTCCAGATCCACGACCACTAGCTGATCTAGTCTCAGGCCTGTGTACGGAATCCCATCTGTATCCTGGAAAAATAGGTAGTCCTCTCTCCCGATTCTCGTGAGTCTCCATAAAAAGCAATAAATCTCTGCCAGTGATGAAATCAATCAGGTCTCCAGCCATGGAAGTGAGTGTATACCATCACAGTTCCATACTCCAATCCGGAGATGATGTGGGTGGGGCCCCGGGGCACTCCCGAACTCGGGGACCCCAAATCCCTAGCACTGGGAGCTGCTAGGAGCGCTATCAAGAAAGCGCACTCGTCCATCTTGATAAATGACTCGTCTGCCAGACTCATGGGCTACCTGAAAGGCCTTACGCCTCTCCTCCACCTGGATATATGTGAGGTCGTCATCCATATAGATAGTGGTACCACATAGCTTAGCTCTGCACCACAAAGCATCTTTCCGACTCTCTAGGGAAGTGAAACGGATAATGAGTGTGGATGCATCTCTAGTGGTCCTCCATGTGGTATCCAACCCATTTGTCCTGTGCCCTAGAGTGGTATCGAGAAAGCGTTTGGCTTCAGCCAAGGCCTGTGTATCCGGGATCCCGCGAACCCTAATGTTGTCTCTGTGCGAGCTGCGTCTCTCTGTCGTCGAATAGATGATTGGTGGTGTCTCCGCTGTCGTGAAGTTGCAAGCCGTGGCCTGCGGGCTGGCTGTCTCTCTGGTCGACGACACTACCTCTGCCGTCTATGTATGGTGGCATCTGGAATTTCAGCCTCTCCATCAGAGTCACTACTCTCACAGAGAGAGAGAGAGAGAGAGAGAGAGAGAGAGAGAGAGAGAGAGAGACCCAACAGAGAGAGCGGGAGAGAGAGAGCACACGGGTGATGACAAGGGGAGAGAAAGAGGTGTTAAAAAATCAGCCGAACCGTCAATTACATGAGGTAATGGTCCATTGGTCGGACCATTACCACAAATAATTTGGTCCCCGGACAACTCGTGGCCTCCGCCACTCGCTACTGGGTCGCAGATTATTTATGGTAATGGCCCTCCCAATGGCCATTAATCTGAACCTTTTCATGCCATATTCAACAGTAACAAGTCATTTTCGTTGAAGCTTTCTGCTCTTCCATGTTTATTCGTGGTCTTATGCTTTTCTTAGGCCTTGACTTTGTCATAGCTTCAGAATTGGAGGTAAGAGAGACTACTCTTCAATGATCTTCAAAGGCACCTGTTACGGCCCTAATGGGGGATTGGACCATTAGGGGCTGCCTTGGACATAAGGGCCGCGGGCCTAATCTAGATAATAGTCGAATAGGACCATGGGGTCACACCCGCATGCGGTATTTGCATCCTAGTATGGGATAGGGTGTACATGCACTGTGCTTATGCATGGGTCTTGGCTATTATGGGTTAGGGGTACCTACATGCAGCGGACATGCATGGGAGTTTGGTATGGACTAATAGTATGCTTACATGTGGATTCAGTGCATGGGCAAACAGGGTGGGTTCTACACTCTATATATACCCTCATCCGTGTCCATGAGGATCATTGAGAGTCCGCGGTCGTTATGTTGTCGGATTGGTAAGTGCTTCCTATCTTTGTGATTTGCCAAGTTCCCTAGTGCTCGGGGGCTAGATCAGAAAAGATCTAGGATTGATTGGGTCGGTTTCGTCCATTGCACTTCCCCATTGTGTTCTTGGAGCTCTATCCGGATTGGGAGTCTTGGGAGACGTTTTAGCACCTTCTTGGATGTAGTGAAATGAATATTATAGGCAAACTCAACCATGGGTATATGCTTACACAATATTTTCAGATCATGAGCATAATCTTTTAATAGATCCAGTATGGCAGATGAAAAACTGAAGGTTACCTTCCTAGATTTCAAAAGTCCTCCAAAAATCACAAATTGAACATTAAGAATTAATAGACATGGATATTGCATGTTGAAAAGCAATGTACTTTTAGATGTGATTTGCCTCAATGGCCCTCAATTTCTTTATCCAGGGAATAAATGGCTTGTTTATGGAGACAATTTACTCTCGTTGAGATCATGTCATGTCCTTGTGTCATCTACACATGACCCAACAAACCGTTTGTCTGTGGATGGTCAGAAGAACTCATATTTAGTTTGGTATGGAGATGATGGAATACTGCCCTCCAAAAACCTCCATCAAACTTACTATCCTAGTCGTTGATTATGCTGGAAGGAAGATCGTATAATTTAAATAGCCTCCCAACAAATAGCCGTGCCAAAAATTGGCGTTGAAACGGTTGCTTTGGTCAGATTGAAACGGTCAAACGATCAACTGAAACCCATAGAACGTCTGGACCTTTCTGGATCTTTGGCAGACCTACTATGAAATCCATGTAAACACTCTCCCTTTTACCGGCCGGAATTCCTAAGGGCTGTAGTAACCCCGTCTGCCCTAAGCCGCTCTGCTTTACTATCTTGACACTTCTGGCAACTAGTCACATACTGGTGCACGTCCTCTCTAATATTAGGCCAGAAGAAATGCCTCCGAAGAAGCTCATAAAGTTTATGAATACCTTGGTGCCCCCTACTAGGATTGGCGCCTGAAATCTTCTAAATCAGGGACACATACTCTATTTTTGTAGAGTATATATTGATGGATACTGTTTCCATTTGAATCCTTGTGAACATTGACCCTCAACCTCTGTTGGTATACTCGGGTAATATTACAAAATCCGAATCCTCAACTTCATTAGACGTATGCTTGGACTCTTCATCCTCAACGAAAGCTGTCGTATACAAGGTTGCATCGAACCACCGAATCGAACGGATCCGATTCGAACGGTTTGAACGGTTCAAATCGACTGTTGACAGAAAAGCCCTTTTCCACGCCCGAGGCCCCGAGTTTCGAGTTTCAAGAGAGAGGGAGAGAAACTGCGTCCGAGTTGAGAGAGAGAGAGAGAGAGAGAGAGAGAGAGAGAGAGAGAGAGAGACATGTGTGTTTGTGCATTGAGATTGTACATTGTGTGTGTTATGTGTGAGAGAGATAGTGTGTGTGTGTGTGTGTGTGTGTGTGTGATGCTTGAGATTTTGTGTGAGTGATTGTGTGTGTGTGTGTGTGATTGTGTGTGTGAGAGAGTGTGTGTGTGTGTGTGTGTGTGTGTGTGAGGATTGTGTGTTAGTGTGTGAGAGATGACCAAAAAGAAAATATGTACAAGCAACAGTGGGAGCATCATCCATAGGAGGACGTGCTCGTAAAATGCTATAAACTAGCTACGAATGAAAGTAGAACAAAGCAGAAGTGAAATAAGCCCACAACCCGGGCCAAGTATAACAGAAGAACTACAGAAAAAGTACCAATGCCCACAACCCGGGCCAGGTGGAGAATAAGTACATATCAGCGAAAGTAAGTGTGAAGTGTTCGTTGAGTGGAGCGTACAGTGGGCCTTGATGGAGGCAAGTGTCGACTACATCTGGGCTTTTTCCGCGGTGGCACAGGGATAGGAATCTCATCATCGGAGTCATCAACGTGTGCTCGAGTCCGAAAGAAGGCAGTGAGAAGCAGCTGCTGGGAGTCTAACCCCAGGTGATCTGGTACAGACATATGAGACTGACGGAGAGTAAGCATCTCACGAACAAGAAGTCCCAAGCAACGAGCAGGATAGGAGACAGAACTGTGAAGTGTATGCGGGCCATTGCGAAAGAGACAATGATACCTCCCCCGTATCTCACAATACAACAGAGGAAATGGGCTTCATCTTCCACCTCTTGCAACGAGCACAAGCGACATAGACGACGCTCCCGGGGGATATCCCATGCACGACCGGCCTCAATAGCAAGCTGATGAGAGGAAATGCGCAACTGCCCAAGACGACAGTGCAGGCCGTGTGATAGGGGCTATGAGAGATAGAGCGACAACAATGGCAAACCAGAAGGATCCAGAGAGAGGAAGTGTGTCTGGTAATAGCTCAGTCAAATGCGGGAAGGTGGGAGGGAGCTCCAAGTCTGCTGCATATATCGACGAAATAATAGCCTCGGATATATGAATGCGTACCATGAGGAAGATCCATGATAGAGATGCCCAGATGTCGTAAGAGATCAGACGCCTGCTGGTACCAGGATAGCTTGGCATGGGAATCAGCTAGGACACGTGAAGAAGTAACCGCAACAACTATGTATCTATCTGGGTGAGATGCACGAATCTCCTGAATCTGCTAAAGAAAAAGAATAAGGCGGAAAAAGCCCTCAAGGATGATCGGAGGAGTAGCAAACTCAGCACATAGGATATCATGAGGGGTGGTAGTTTTGGCACGTATCATGCGACCCAACATAGTGGCCTGAATGCGGGAAATGCCTGCCCAGTCCCGGAGAGAAAGTCCTGGCAACCAGATCTCGTAGGCATACATCACTGCTGGAACCACTCGTGTGTGAAACAACTGGCATCTAGTAGCGGAATCAAAAATATGATTCATTGTACAACCACGCTCGAACTGGACCAATGCTGAAAGACCGGAGGAAATGTGCGCAAATGTAGCCTGTCGGAAACCAAGAAGGGGCGCAGTAAACAGGACTCCCGAGAAAGTATAAGAGGCAATAATGTCAACTTCCTGGCCGTCATAGAAGAATTGATAATTGTGAAGGCTTTGTCGATTGGTGTTGAAAATCATGATCTTCGTCTTTTCTAAGTTAACAGAGAGACCCCAAGCAACACAAAACCGATGTAAGACCTGTAAGTGACACTGCAACTCTTTTGGTGAGGGAGAAAGCAGAACAATGTCATCAACATAAAGCAGAATGGGGATGAGCAAATGAGCCAGCGGGTAACCATCTCCACCTTCTTCACGAATGAGGCGCTCAAGATCATCAATATAAAGTGCAAACAGCGGAGGGGACAGTGGACAGCCTTGCTTGACGCCAACAGTGCTACGAATGG